>CM029605.1:74171395-74411395 GCA_017311375.1 Mytilus coruscus
GAACAATTATTTTACATTTATGAACATATATTTTTTATGAACAATTATTTGTTTTATGAACATATATACATTTTAAGAACAAATATTTGTGTTATGAACAATTACTTATGTTTCATGCATATATATTTTATTTTATGAACACATATTTTGATTTTATGAATATATATTTTGTTTTATGAACACATATTCGTCTTAACGAACTATTAATTAACTTTATAAACATATATTTTATTTTTGTGAATATTGCAACTTTTGACATGCCATAAGTATCCGTACATTATTTTGTTACAAACAAAAATATAATCGTGATTGTGATAAACCCAATGATTTCATTGTTGATGTAAATTTCCAATTAATGAATTATGTACCTAAATTCAAACTAGCTTTGTCGTTCTTTCAGGTAAGGTGGACATTACACATTGTTAATCCCGCTTGGTTTCTGATTCACGATTTGAAAGCATAATGAAAGGTCAAAAGTGGTTATTTTGTATTTATTTTAGTTACACACTTACCAACATAAAAGTTAACTATTTGAAAGATGAACATCCCAAAGCAGAAAAACAATGCACATGCAGCACCTTAAAAAAGGGCAAACTGTTTCAAATTCAAGTTCAAGTACAATAAAATAATTGAAATGTACATCGTAGTTTTTAAATTTTGTGGTTTAAGCGCCTTCAATAAAGGTAAATACAATAAAGCACTTCGGAAGCACTAAATTGATACTGTGTTATCTAAATTTTATAAGGCTAAGCCTGATTATAACACGTTAAAAGTCTTTCAACATTTTCCGTCATAGTACATTTATCATATTGTTCGAATATGTGGTGTTTTTGCGAATAATACAGAGCATTCAATTTGGCTATTATTTTTCTAGAAATATAAAAAAGTTGAATGTTTGTGGTATTTTCTAAGTACATAATTATATCTGTAAAACATATACATAAGATAAATAGACAATAGATAGTTTTCCATACGTTCTGTTTGTTGATATAGTCGAGCGTTTTAGTTTTTCATGTTTCATGAACTTTCACCTTTTGAATTTTCTTGGAATTCGGTATATTTTTTTTTTTATTAAATATTATCTATAAAAGGGATATGCACGGGATGCAATTATCTTTTGAGTGTAACTGTATTGTTATTGTTTGGTTTTTATTTTGTGTTGAAGGCAGCTGCACTGTACTGATTTGCCTATTTATAAATAAACACGATAAACTCATTTGAATAAAACTTTTTTCGTTTTATCTCCTTAAAAATCATTATTTGTAATCTCATACAGAAGGTTTATTATTTGTAGTTATGATTTAAATTACTTAGATGAGTTGTAATACATGCTATAGTGAAATACATTTAGTTAACCTATAAGCCATGTATTACACTACTGATTATTTTAAATGGAAATGACATAATACCATAACCTGCCATCTTTCTCTGTTACTCTTCCTAAAATATAACAACGATTTTTATTTTACTTTTTATAATACAGCTAAAAGTTCAATAAGATATCTTTCACTGTATATGAATATTGTAC
The DNA here is from genome assembly GCA_017311375.1 of Mytilus coruscus. NCBI lineage: Eukaryota > Metazoa > Mollusca > Bivalvia > Mytilida > Mytilidae > Mytilus > Mytilus coruscus. The sequence continues at coordinate 74,172,924 of CM029605.1, forward strand.
TTTTTTCAAAATATCTCTTTTTCACAAAACTAGAGTATCAAGATATCCTACGCTGCTGTCTTGAGAGTAAGCTCGTTAATGATTTATATTTATTTTCAAAATAATTTGATTAATATCGTTATTTAATTCAATAGTAATAATAAAGGCTCGTTAATTAATATACTCAAAACAAATAACTCAAGTTGATAGCAAGCTGTATTCAACTCTCACAAATTTTTAAACTATAGTTAGTGGCTTTGGCTTTGAACTAGCTGTCAGTAACTGCGAGTAGTCTCAGTTTTTTTAACGGATCTGTTAATACCCTGCCACGTCCGGTCTGTATTTTTGTTACTTGTTTTTCTACTTTGTATCGATCTGATGAGTTAGGCCCTTTTCAACTGATCGTTATTATAGTTTTTTTTTTTTTTTTGTAATTATTTTATTTTTCATGATGAAACATGTGAAATTACATACTACAGTATTTGATACACATTATAAAAAATCAAGTAATTATTGAAAGATCAATCAAGTCATAAAGATATAATAAGATATAAATATAAATATTACAATTGATTTTGTTAATTAATTAAATAAAAGCTGCTTCTAACAAATGCCATTTCTGATCCATTTTTACTTTTTGTACAGGGGTTAAGAAACATACCGAGTATTTTTCTATATTAATCCAATATTTTAAATATTCTATCCCACCATATTTTGTGGGGGATATGTTCTTACATCTACATTTGTATATATAATATTTGAATAACAACAAAATATTATTAACTGTTTTACTGTTGACTAAATCCTCAGACACGCCTAAAATGACTTCTTTTGCACTGAAAGGAAGGATAATGCCATAATTTTTAATCCAATCTATAAGGGATAGACAGAAGTTTTGTTTTACATTACATTCCCAAAAAATGTGAAAAATGTTTTCTTTTAATTTCCGAACAAAATTTACATAGTTCAGTTTCTTTTAATTTACATTTCAATAAAAATGAATTACATGTTAGAATCCTATAAACAATCTTAAATTGAAAGTTTTGTAAAAAGAATTTCTGGTTATAATGAAGGGCATGGAATAAATAGCATTCCAATCTTCAATATGCATATTTAAATCTGTTTCCATTTATTACGGGAAGATAAAGATACCACTTTATTATTCTCCAAATATAATTTATAGAAAAATTTACAAGATTTTGGTTCCTTTTTACTTTATCTATTTATTTATTTTCAATAATATCCAGTTTTGAATTCTTCATATGAGAATAATGTATTATTATCTGACATTAGATCATTAATAAAGAATATACAATTTTCAATATATTTGAACCTCAAAATCATCTTGCCATCCATTTTGATGTTTGGGTTCAGCCATATGGACTGGGCCAGAATTTCAGTATTGTTTCCAGCGTAAGGCTTATTTTTTAACTTGGAAAAATTTACCAGGATATCATGCCAAAAGGGATTGACTTTTTCAGCTAAATAAAGCAATCCTTCTTTACTTAAGTGTAAAATTTTGTCCCCCCCCCCCCAAATTTTTGTATATAACTAAGTAGCAAGACTTTCCAAGGAGAGTAGTTTTTGGGATCTAATAATTTATACAGCCAAGACATTTTTACACTATAGCAAAAATAATAAATATAAGGCATCTTAAGACCACCATCACAGTGTTCGGAAATTATCACTGTCCTTTTCATTTTATCAGGTTTACCTTTCCATAAAAAATTGAAAAATATATTCTGAATCTCCTTCAAAACCCCTTCTGGGGGGTTAGGAACGACAGTCAGAACTTGAACCAAAATGGGACGTGCTAAAGTTTTAATAACTACAACCCTTCCAATATATGTTAGTTCTCTATAAGCCCAAGTTATAATAGTTTGCTCATATGTTGTACTGTTATACCATTGTCCTAGGTTAGGGGGCGCCCACTAACATGTTTAACCCCGCCACATTCTGTGTTTTCATGTCTGATGTCAGGAGCCTGTAATTCAGTGGTTGTCGATAGTTGCTGTATATCATATTTGTATTTCGTTCCCTGTTTTTTACATAAACAAAGGCAACAATAGTATACCGCTGTTCAATAGTCATAAATCGATTAAGCGAAAACAAAAGCCGGGCTACAATCTAAAACCGAGGGAAACACATCAACTATAAGAGGAAAACAACAGAACAACAGAAACACTGAACTGCAACAAAAACAAACGTCAACATACATAGAAACGGACTATTTGATAACAACTGTCATATTCCTGATTTGGTACAGGACATTTTAAGAAGAACATGCAGGGTTGAACCTAATTTTATGGCTAGCCAAACCTCCCGCTTATATGGCAATGTTAAAAATACCGCTAAAATGACAACAGTACGTGACAGGAATGCAGTACAAATAAATGCAAGAATACTCGTGACAGAGAAATACATAAATAAATAATATATTATAGTACATTACAACATGCAAACCAAAACAAATGACACCTACCATGAATTTACAACAGTACACCAGTACACTACAAACGAAGTATAAACTGCGCGTCACACGAATGTATCAACATAAACCAGGCAGTTAGTTTTCTCTTTTTAATTGTTTTATATTTGTCATTTCGGGGCCTTTTATAGCCCACTATGTGATATTTTTTTTTTGCTCATTGTTGACGGCCGTTCGGTGGCCTATGTTGTTAACTTCTATGTCATTTGGCCTTTGGTAAGAGTTGTCTCATTGGATATCATACCAAACCTTCTTTTTTTTTTTGTTTTTTTGTTTTGTTTTTGCATAGTTACATGTAATGTGTTACACTCGCGTGTATTTTCATAAAATAAACTTTCTTGTAAATGAATCTTATTTAAAATGTCTACTTACATTCAAAGATATAAAACCTTGTTTTAACCCCTCTTAGTTGCATACCATTAACTTTAACAGTTGATAAGACCTTGGAATCTAGACAGTTGATAACATGCTGAACTTAAATTATGTATATTGGTAGTGGAAAAGTTTTAAACTAAAATAGTGCAATTGAAAGAAGGTCGCATGATTTTATCTGTCACCTGAAATTGTAAAATTGTAAAGTAACAAATCCTTTTGAAATGATAATTATTTACATGATAAATGAACGGGATGGTTTAATGTTTTCCGTGTAGCGTTTTGTTATTGTTTTTGTGTTTTCGTCGTTTTAGTATTTGGTCACGCTTACGGTATTTGTTGTTTTTATTAGATTAATCATTTTAGTTAGCCCCTTGGTATCTGTTCTCTTGATCTCTCTTTTAAACATAGGTCTCCGAGCAGAAACACACATGTTAAAATTTGCATATTCGACTTCAAACATTAATTTTACGCATACTATTTGGCAAAATTACATAAAGGGCAAACAATAAACGATTTTGACGGGATTCTCTAACAATGTTTCCCAAACCAAGTCCCATCAATATATACCACTCAATTCTCATCTTGACATGTCAAACAAGAAAATTTATGGGTTAAGGTTAGGGATCTCAACTATTCACAAGATACATTTTGTATTTGAACTTTCTCAAATGGCACGATTTCGAGATGACTCATAGGTACACACCCTATATATAATTCAATTCATCTTGGCCTGCCAAACTAAAATCTGTATGGTTTATGGGTTGGAATCTCGACCATTTTCGAGATATTTCAACATTCTAAAATGACATGGAGTGGAGATGACCACTGAGAACCTACAAGAAATTATAGGGTTATGTTTTGTGGAGAATTTAACCCTTTTCAAGATATTTAAACAATCTGAAATCATGGTATTGGATTGGATTGACCCAGGAAGTAGTTAGAAATGACAATTCTGCCCCATCCGCCATTTTCAAGCAGAAACCCTGCATAAACCCCAAATCCTCAGCTCTGGGATGCAAACGGATCGTATCTCGTCATGACCGTCGCAATTTAGCCTTGGTTTTACGGCAGAAGCTTTTCCGACGGGGAAAACCTCGTCGGAAAAGATTTTTTTTGCAGTAATTATAACTGGATTATCTCCTGATGCCGAAAAAAAAGTATTTTTGAGATTATTTGCTGCATTGGCTGGAAAATATGATATTGGGCTGAGGATTTTCTTAAAATAAGCCTCAGTGGGGTCTCAATAATTTTCACTGGGGTCTGGCGGCATGCGGGTGAAATTTTGCAAAAATATTTAGGCGATATGCAAATTAGCCATACCTTTCCTAATGAAATTGCAGGAATTGCATGGTTTAAATACCGCTCAAAGACATATATTATTAAGTATGCAGCAGCTCCGAGATCGACGGATGGCACCAGCCCGACTATATAAGTGAAAAGTGGGACTAACGTAGCTTATATGGAGGTCACTCGGATCTTCCCTGAGATGTACGACTTTACCTTCGAGGAGTGACCCCGTTGTGGATGGTTAGAGGAGCGGAGACTTATTTACTCGCATGCCGCCACAATAGGTGCAAGCTATTCCGTAATGCTTACACAAGGGTGCCTTGCTGGTGGGGAAAGCACATCGTTGCATATCATCTAATCCTAGGATTTCAATCACCTGAGGTGATTTTTTGCCCTCCTGCCATGCCTTTACTTTTGAAGTGAAGTGGAAAAAAAAAAAAAAAAAAAAAAACATATATAGAATAAAGACATGGCATCATCCATGATAAGAATCATGGATCGCATGGAAGATTCAGTCTCGGGGAATAGTACCCCAGCCCCCAATCCCCAAAAGCAGCAATACTGCAATGCCCCACTCAGAAGGAAGAAGGGAGAATTTTGCAAAAGCAAACCAGGCAAGGATGGGCATTGCTGGAGGCATACCAAGAATTCACCTCAGCAGGATATTGCCGACCAACCCATCGGGGGGAAGTTTCAGGTGATCGAGACCATCAAGGAGCTTCGGGAAATTGCTAAGGAGGAAGGGGTGAGGGGATATAGTAGGAAAAGTAAGGGCGCTTTAGTGAGACTCATCGAGTGTGCCACCGGTCGCAGGTTCCTTCGCCGGGAAGTATTCACAAAGAAGCAGCTCAAGGCTATGGCGCGGCGTAGGGGGGTCACCAACTATTCCCGACTCAGAAAGGATCAACTGGTCGAGAGGGTGAAGGAGAGTCTTAGGAAGCTGAAGATGAGATCAAAGTGTGCGATAAGCGCGAGGCTTTGGGTGGGATATTCGGCACGGTGAACCTCGAACCCCTGAAGCCGCATGACGTTGAAACGTTCATGCAAGTGAGCCGAAGCATCACCCGAAGCAAGATCTCAGATGCCCTAGCAGAGAAGAGAGGGTTGAAAGTCCACTTGGTCCTTCACGTGGAAATGGTGAAGATCAGCCCGGCGACCGGCGAGAATATCTACGCTAACCCAAAATTCCGGTCGGTCTTGACGGTTATCACGGAGTCGGTAGATTTGGACGAAGTGATAGCGCGGATGGAGGATAAGATCATTGAGAGCATGGCAACTTTCCAGGCTGGGGGGAGCGGGTGGACCTTTGGGCGCGTCGAGAAGCTGGAGATTCAGCTGAATGAGTACAAGCCCCTTAAGGGAAGCTCATATATCTCACTTCCCAAGAAGCTCGCTGCCAAGAAAGCAATAGTCAACGTGCAAAATGAGGATCAGCAGTGCTTCAAATGGGCGATCCTCTCGGCCCTCCATCACGAGGAGGTGGATCAGAAGCACACCAACCGAGTCAAGCAGTACGAAAAGTGGGTGGACGAGCTCAGGTTCGATGGCATCGACTTCCCGGTATCACTCCGGGCAATCGATAGGTTTGAGAAGCTAAATGAGAGGATCAAGGTCAACGTCTATGGATTCGATGGGGGGAAGGAGGGAGGGGTCTACCCTATGAGGATATCCGAGAGGGATGATGCTAGGGCGCAGCACGTGGACCTCATGCTAGTGGCTAATGATGAGACGCGGCACTACTGCTGGGTGAAGAACTCTCGCGGCTCTTGACGGCTCAGGTAACCGATCACGACGGGTAGCGTACTTCTGCCGCCGATGCCTGAACCACTTCACCCGGCAAGAAAAACTGGATCAGCACATGGAGTATTGTGGTCAGAAGAAGGCGGTGAAAATCGAGATGCCGAGCGAAGGAAGCTACGTCAGCTTCCAAAACCACACCCGGTCGATGAAGGTGCCATTCGTCGTCTACGCAGACTTCGAGTGCTTCACTACCAAGGTCGAGCCTGAACCGGCGAAGGATGGCGTAGATAGGATCGTGCAGCTGCTGGAGCGCTTTCTGAAGCTTGTCAAACAGAAGGCAGAAGGGGGCGAACCGTCCAAACCTCATACCAAGATCCTCCAGAAGCACGTACCATCGGGATACTGCTACCATATCAAGTGCTTCGATGAGACGGTATACGCTAAGGAGCCGGTGATCTACACCATGCAGCGGGAAGGGGAGGACTTGGGTCAGATCTTCGTGGATAGGCTGACGAAAGATATCCGCGAGATCTATCAGCAGAACGATTTCAAGAAGCCCATGGTGATGACGGAGGAAGATAAGATCGCCTTCGCGGAAGCCACCAAGTGCTTCATCTGCGACCAGGAGCTTGGGGAGGATAGGGTGAGGACCATTGCCACTTCACGGGCAGATTCAGAGGGCCGCGCACAATGAGTGCAATCTGAACTATCAGGCGCCGAAATTCATCCCGGTCATCTTCCATAACCTGGCAGGCTACGATGCCCATCTCTTCATCAAGGCACTGGGGGCTACTGAAGGCAAGATCGATTGCATTCCCAATACGGAGGAGCGCTACATATCATTCACCAAGAGCGTGGCGGTCGGCTCGTACAAGGATAAGAAAGGGAAGATGAAGACGCTCTACCAGCACTTGCGATTCATCGACAGCTTCAAGTTCATGGGGGCAAGCCTGCAGAAGCTGGTAGAATCCACGCCGGCCGATGCCTTCACCAATATGAGGAGGGAATTTGGGGCCAAGCCGATGGATCCGGAGCTCTTCAAGATTGGGCACTTTGAATCGGAGAATGGGCGAAGCATCACCTTGCGCGAAGTGATCGACCGGGAAAAACTGAAGCATATCGTGATGCGCCCGGAAGACTACGAGCTGGGGAGTAGGTATATCAAGGGCGAGAAGATGGATAAGGATGCCCAGCTGACGCTCTTGCAGGATTACTTGGCCCGCACCAATACCCTGGGCGAATGCCCGATGCGATATTACCAGCGCAATGGCTTCGGAAGGTATTGGACCGGTGAGAAGATCGGTCTCCAGAATATCAGTCGCCGAATTCGGCATACCCTCTGCGCAGATCATATGATCGATATCGATATGAAGAATGCGCATCCGACTCTCTTGGTATTGCCATGAAAATGGCATCGCGTGCACAGGGCTCGACGCATATATCGCCGACCGGGAGAGGCTAATCGCGGATCTGATGACCTACGAGGAATCAGCCGGGACGATGCAAAACCTACCTACTCGCCATCATCAATGGGAAGATCGTCAGACTCAAGCATGACGCACCAGCCTGGCTCCGGGAATATTATGGGGGAATGAGGCAGATCATGGAGGAAGTGATCAAGCTGAATCCTGATCTGCACAAGCTTGCCTGCGAATCTAAGGAGAAGAGGGGGACGGACTATAATATCGAGGGCACGACCGTGAATTACGTCATGTGCTCCCTGGAAAATAAGGCTCTGATGGCGGCCTTCGACTACCTGACCGAGCAAGAGATCGAGGTGGGGGCTCTAGTATTCGATGGGCTAATGATCCATAAGAAGGGGGTCCCGCGCACCAGACTACCCGAGATTCTCCAAGGCTGCTCTCAGAAGGTGAAGGAAGTCGTCGGGCGGATATCACCTTCACGGTCAAGGAGATGGATGAAGGTACGACATCCCCATCGCGGCGACCGGGCAGATGGGCCACCACTCAGACCTGCTACTACGCAAAGGCGTCTACCCTACGACTATATGGATAGATTCGAGAGGCTCCAGGAGACCCAGCTCCCACCCAAGGAAGCCTTCGTCAGTACGCTCACCGGTGAGCATATCAGCGATGAAGATTACGATCACGCTCAGAAGGTCTGGGAAGCCTTCGGATGCAAGACCATGCGCGATTACCACGACCTCTATCTCGAGACCGACGTGGTCTTGCTCACCGACGTATTCGAGAATTTCCGCGAAATCTGCATGAAGCACTATGGTCTCGATCCTGCGCACTACTACACAGCGCCAGGGTTAGCTTACGACGCAGCGCTCAAGGTTAGCGATATCAAGCTTGAGCTTCTCACCGATCCCGATATGCTACTCATGGTCGAGAAGGGGATTCGCGGGGGTCTGACCATGGCGTCTCAGAGATATGCTCGGGCGAATAATCCCTACGTGCAAGATTTCGATCCGAGCAAGCCGACCAACTATCTGATGTATCTGGACGCCAATAATCTCTACGGGTGGGCGATGAGTCGGGCCCTACCCACCGGAGATTTCAAGTGGATCGATCCCTCGGAAGTCCCAGACCTCAGCACGCTCGGCGAAGAGGATGAGCAAGGATTCATCTTGGAAGTGGATCTCGAATATCCCAAGGAGCTCCACGATCGTCATAACGATTATCCCCTCGCGCCGGAATCCATGGTGATCAATGGAGTCAGGAAGCTGGTGGCCAACCTCCATGACAAGGAGAAATACGTGGTCCACTACGTGAATCTCAAGAAGTATCTTGCCCGGGGTCTGAAGCTGAAGAAGGTCCATCGCGTCCTCCGATTCATCCAGAGCCCATGGCTGAGGGCTTACGTGGAGAAGAATACGGCTTGCAGGGCATTGGCCACCACCGACTTCGAGAAGGATTTCTTCAAGCTCATGGTCAACTCGGTATTCGGGAAGACCATGGAGAATATCCGCAATAGGGTGGACGTGCGGCTGGTCAATAGCGAGAAGATCGCCCGGAAGCTGGTGACCAAGCCAAACTTCAAGCGTAGGACGGTCTTCAGCGAAGATCTGGCTGCCGTCCATCTGCATCGCACCAAGCTAGTCTTCGATAAGCCTATCTACCTGGGATTTTCCATCCTTGACCTATCAAAGACCCTGATGGTCGACTTCGTCTACGATCATCTCAAGCCTCGGTATGGTGACCGACTCAGCATCTGCTATACGGATACGGATAGCTTGATCTGCGATATCCAGACGGCGGACGTATATAAGGATATGGCGGAGAGCGTGCATCAGTGCTTCGATACGTCTAACTATGCCCCAGACCATGCCTCCGGGATCCAGGCCGGCGTGAATAAGAAAGTGATAGGCAAATTCAAGGATGAGTGCGCCGGCCAGCCGATGACAGAGTACGTGGGACTCCGCCCGAAAGCATATGCCTTCAAGGTGGATCGCGAGGAATGCAAGAGGGCTAAAGGCGTGAAGAAGAGCGTGGTCGAGTCCGAACTGACCTTCGCAGACTATAAGGAGTGCCTGGACACGGGCAAGGAGAAATACCGCTCGATGAATATCATCCGCAGCAGGTATCACCAGGTTCTCACCCTAGAAACCTGCAAGAAATCGCTCTCATCCTCCGACGATAAGCGCCACATCCTCCCAGACGGCGTCAGCACCCTCGCACACGGCCACTACCGAATCTAAATAAATGAGCAGCATACGCGTCCATCACTTGATCCTCCCCCACAAGCCCCTCTCGAATCTAGAGCTCGAGGATGCTGCATCTGCCCTGAAAATCTCTCGATTCAGAGGAATATTCATGCGCGATGCCCTACCACCCACCCCACGCCCCATCGAATGCGGCATCCTGAATCACGACGACTTCCATGGCCCCGGCACGCACTGGACGTGCTGGCATAAGCGCGGAGGACTCAAAGTTTACTTCGACCCCTACGGCCTGCCTCCGCCCGACGAGATGATCGACTATCTGAGACCGGAAATTCGATATAGCACCGATGAGCTGCAGAGGCGTGGGGACGTAGTATGCGGGCACTTTGCCTCTACGTGCTGAAGATGCTTGCGGATGGGCGATCGATCGACGACGTGGTTTTCTCACTATAGATAAATGGATAAGTTCGGTTCACATGCAAGAAAAAGAGTATCGCTCTGGCGGATGCTCCAGGATCTCGATATGAACGATCATCGCATCACTAGCCTGGGATTGCCTCAGGAGGGGTCGGATGCCGTGACGAAGCGCTGGGTCAACCTGCAATTGAAAGATGGTATGAAAGATATCGATGATCTGGAGGCTGCGCTCGAAGTAACCTCGAAGGCGCTGGAGGCTGAGAAGAAGCGGCTGGACCGTATGGAGAAAGAAGTGGCTAAGTGCCTACCCATGGTCGGAGGTGCGATGATTGGTGATATAGATATGCGGGGTCATTCGATCGTGAATCTCCCAGCACCGGCGGCGGCGGATCAGCCGGTGACCAAAGGATGGTATGCCCAGAGCTGGCAAGACCTAGCCATGGCGATGCAGGGTAAGATCGACGTCCTCGAGGAGAAGGTGAGATCATATCATACGACGGATAGATCCAAGCGCGCCCTCGCGAACGAAGACATAGTCGAATCGACCCGTGACGCAATCGAAGCCTTGGAAATGAAGATAAATTCCTACCATGGTTGATCCTGCAACCTTTCCCCATCTCGATTGAAAGGATGGGAAAAGCTTGAAGAAATTACTTGGATAACCTCTGAGTCTGACGGGTGCGGATGCCCATCCTCTTTCCCACCTTAACGGAAATTTTCTCGAGAGCAAAAGTCCTCGGAAAATCTTTTCTACCATTCTGGGTTCGTCACGACCGACCCTACCCTCGGCGGCCGTGGTTGCTATCACCCACCGCAGCATGCAATCTTTCCCGTCCTGACTGAGAGGACGAGAAAGCCTACTGGGGGATCATTGCCAGTCGGAATCCTTGACCCAGGAATTAAAGGTGGTGGGATAACCTCTCCACTTGACGCGGATTTCTTTCTTCCCACCCCGGATGCGTCGGCCCAAGATTTTCTCGATGCGAAAGATATCCTGGTCGGTGCGCTGAAGCTCGGGCTCGTAAAGGACCCTGGATCTCTTCACCGTTGAAGTCTTTGAGGTGATAGGTGGGAGGCTGCGTATTCAAGGTCTGGGAGATGGTGAAGACTTCCTCCGTCCAGCGAGGCGTATAGCCCTTCTCGAAGGTGCCTTTCTTCTTGGTGATCCGAACCCTATCTCCGACCTTGAATCGTGGCAGCTGCATGGGTGGTAGGTCCCCATAGAGATTCCAGAATACCTTGGCCTCATTCTCCTTCTGGCTGGCGGCGGTGGGCGTCATCTTGATGGATCGATGCTTGGTGGTATTATACTGGCGGACGAGATCGTCCAAGACGGGAAGGTAGCGCGCGTGGAATTGGCTGAAAAGTATTTGAACATTTTCTCCTTCATGGTACGATTCCAGCGCTCCACCACGCTCGATTTCTCCTCATTCTCCGTGGAGTAAATCTCGACGCCATGCTTCTGGAGCAGCTCCTTCACCTCCCGATTATAAAATTCTTTGCCCTTATCGGTCCATAGTTTCTCGGGCGTGCGATCCTTGAAGACGGTCCGGAAGGCATCTCGCACCGTAGCACCCTTCTTATCTTTCAGCGGCACCAGCCAGCCATACTTGGAGAAGATATCGATGATGCTCAAGAGGAATTTGAAGCCTCGATTATCGCGGAAGAAGGCACTCATATCGACGAGATCGGCTGCCCAGGTCTCGTCCACCCACCCACCACCACGCGACGCTTTGGAATTTGCGTCGGACTGGCTTATGCAGCTCTTCGGCTAGCTCGTCCGACCAACGAAATTTTTTAACCCCAGCCCAAATCGAGTCTTGGTGCCGATGATGGCTTGACGATGCTGCGGTCCATGAGCTCGCGGACGGTGGGATTGGGAATGGTGTCCAGTGAGGCTAGCATGGCCTTATCGCAGATAGAATTGCGTGCGGCAGTATCCTTATGCTTGGCGTAGCAGAGATCGTGGCGATAGGCGGCCTGATCCACCTGATTGATGGGCTTCGACCAAGCCTTGGGGTACCATCTGCATTTAGACGCTTATGGAGCTGGGTGCCCGGCCCGGTGAAATTATGCCCCGGCAGATGCATTTCCACCGGCAGCCGATTGATCATTTTATTTACGAGCCCCGCCCTTGCTCCCTCGGAGAAACTGAGACTTCCTTGCGCCGCATACGACGCATAGCCCACCCGTCCGCCGCCTCCCATTGCTGGTGGTGGTCTCATAGCGACCTTCCGTCTCGGTTGGCCGCTTGCACTTCAGGCAGAAAATCATTCTTTATCTATATAAATGGACGTCGAAAATATCTCCTATAATGAGGTGGCTGCAGCCCGACGCAATCACTTCCTCCTCCCGCAGCGTTCGATCAGAGGCCTGATCATCGGAAGTCGGACTGCGGCAAGACGACGCTGCTGAATAACCTCCTCTTGCGCGATGGGTGGCTGGACTACGATCGATTATACGTCTTCGGAAATCCTTCACCAACCCATCTACCAGCTGCTGCAGCGGGCACTGGGAGAGGGTTCTCGAAGGAAGATATCCGATCCCTACTCTCCGTCAAGGATGCCTGCCCCACTCTTTGATTGACGTGGTGGAAATGCTGAAGCCACCTCCCGGCCTGCCGATATCGAAGCCTTCTTCTTTGAGCAGGGTGACGAGGTGCCGGATCCTCGAGACCTCGACCCCGCCCGCAAGAATCTTATGATCTTCGACGATTTGATGCTGAGCAAGCAGAGTAAGTGCGAAGATTACTACGTGCGCGGCCGCCATAATAACGTGGACTGCTTCTATCTCTGCCAAAACTATTTCAAGCTGCCGCGGCAATCGATCCGGGAGAATGCTAATTTTATATGCCTCTTCGAGCAAGATGCCAAGAATCGCGATCATATCCGCCGGGATCACTGCAGCGACCTCACCTCCGCCCAGTTCGATGCCCTCTGCGACCGATCCTGGGCCGAGCCGTACGGATTCGTGACCATCGATCTCACGAGCCCCAAGGCGGTTGGAAAATATCGATGCAAATTAGAAGATTTCTATCGAGTCTAAGATAAAATGATGAATGAAGAATACGCATTCTTGAATCAGATCGAGCTGGAGATAGGTCGATCTCCATCCATCGCCGAGGTAAAGGATACCTCATAGATATGCTCTTCAAACCTCCCCGATGGCTTGATAGGTGCGAGGGGTGCTCTGCGGATCACTATTTTGGCCGGTACGGGGAGGAGTGCGAGTGCAAGCTTCTCGGCAACATTTGCCACCCCTGCATCCGCCAGCGTCTGGGGGAATTCGGAGAGTGCAAGTGCTCCTGCCGCCATATTCTTGAGGATGGCTTCTGCAATAAGTGCGGACTCCAGCTCATTCGCCCCATCCATAGAGGCGAAGGAGATTTCGACGCTTTGAATTCCGGTCGCTATACCAGGTTGAAATCTTACGCCAAATCCACCCAGCCGCAATGCTCGGTCAAGACGGTCCGAGGCCACCAGTGCACGCACCCATGCCAGCCAGGTCGAGATAAATGCAAAAGGCACTTGCCAAAACCCAGAGATCCTCCCGATCGGTGCGCAACCGTCGAGGTCGTGCGATGCCCTACCTACGAGCCGCCAAAATTCGTCACGCTTTGGTCAGGATTCAAGATCCGAGTCCACTAAAACGCTTCGAGGCGATCGCCCAAACGCTTTGAGGCGATCTCTCAAACGCTTCAAGGCGTTCGCTCAAACGCTTTCCAACGCTTAGGAGCGTTCGAAAGCGTCCGATGCTATAAATAAATGACCTTCATCAAAATCACCGACCCCAAGCAGCGTGAGGCGCTCGCTAGGGAATTCCAGGAAACCAAGCGTAGCATTCAGGCTAGCAATATGCAGCATCGCCTCGAGAAGATGGGGCTCGACCGAGACCTCACCAAGATATTCAAGCCCGTGGTGGAAGCCCAAAGGAGGCCGCCTCGAAGATCACCAAAACGATCGAAGATATCCCGATTGCGCTGCCCACTCCAGTGCCAACCCTTCCCCCTCCTGCCGAATTTGCCGATCCACTACCCATCGAACCGCCCCATGGCACCCACCTCGGCCCGCGGGCGACTCAGTATCTTAAGCTCAGCATGACTCCTCACGCCGACCATACCTTTGGATTGAGGGTGGAGGACGGCGTCTTCATGATCGGAAGTTCGCCCGTCTCCTTCGATGGGGATGATATCTTCGTCGATGGCGTGCGCCATAAGGGTACCCCCGGCCTTTGGGAGCTCATGGTTAAGAAGCGCCCCGAATCTTTCGATCCCGAAGACCTGATGACCTATAGCGATATCCTACGAGCCTCGGGAGCCATGTATCAGGGAAATTCCGTCCTCGCGGACCCCAAAATCCAGCCGAAGCTATAAATGGAAAGAGATCGTCTCAGGCATCTACCAGCAAGATAAGTATGGCTCTGGGCTGCAGACGGTATTCCTACCGAAAGACTTCGATTCGCTGATGGATCGTCTGGAGCTTTGCGCTGCCGCCTATAGGGCTGGAAATAATGGGGTGCGCAATGAGATCGTGGCCATCCTCGATGCCTTGAGGAAATTTGGTCATATCGACGACCAGAAATATAGGCAGCTGCATCGTAGTCTCCTATAAATAAAATACGATGCCATTAGTGATGAAACGTGGTTATCGCCGCAAATATGCGGTCGGCGGGCGGGGACTATTCGATGCGGTCGCCAATTTAGCCGGGCGCATATTCACCTCCTCTGCCGCGAAGACGCTGGGCAGCAAGGCCATGAGCGCCGCTACCAATGCAGCCCTGAAAGGGGTCGAAAAGGGAGCCTCCAAAGCCGTGGACCACGTCGTGGATAAGGTGACCCGCAAGGTCCGGAAGCCCGCAAGCCCAATCAACCTAGCAATCCCAGCATTCCTGCGAAGACCTCCCAGCAGCAAGCCAGACTGAATAACCTCATCTCGGGCGGCGGCATCGCCACCATCCACGACTTCGTCCGGCGCTATAAATAAATATATGATGTCAGAAATTCTCACCATCACCGAAGGATTGACCTTCGATGAAAGTCTTCAGGAATATGAGGTTCACGAATACGAGCCTCAAGCTGGGGCCCAACTGAATAATGCCGGTGCGGAAATACGTATCAATATCGAAACCCAGGATCTCTTCCTCCACCCCGCCGAGAGCTATCTCTTGGTCGAAGGACGGCTCCAGAAGAATGATGGTACCGCCTATGACGATGGAGATCTGGTCTCGCTCGTCCATAACGGTATCATGTATCTTTTCGGACGATCAGCTACCGACTCTCCGGCCAGCAGATCGAGCATATCAACGATCCCGGATCGCCACCACCATGCTGGGAATGCTGACCTACCCGACGATTTCTCCAAATCCCAAGGTCTCAACCAGCTATGGTATAAGGATTCCTCCGCCGCTGCCCATGCAGATAATACCGGCTTCTCAGCTCGCCACGGCTATATCATCACCAAGCCCGCCAATAAGGGTCATTTTCCTTCGCCATTCCCTTGAAGCATATCTTCGGCTTTGCGGACGACTATGGCAAGATCGTCTACGGCTTCAAGCACGAGCTTTCCCTCGTGCGCGATTCGGATGCCAATGCCGTGCTGAGGGCCGCCGCCGTCAACGACGTGGCGAAAATCATCCTGAGTAAGATCTCCTGGTTCGTCCCCCACGTCAATCCATCCGACCAGGAGAAAATGCGGCTTTATAAGACCATCCAGAGCAAGGGTAAGATCGACTGCGGCTTCCGGATGCGACAGTGCGACTCCATAGCCGTCCCTCAAACCTCCCAATTTAACTGGCGGCTGGCAGCCAAGAGCGGTCGGGAAAAGCCCAGATATATCATCGTGACCTTCCAGACCGGCAAGAGCAATGACCAGACCCAAAATGCGGCCGTATTCGATCACTGTCGATTGCGAAATATCTACGTCACCCTCAATGCAGACCGCTACCCTGCCGTAGACTTCAATGCCGGCTTCACCCAAAATAAGATCGCCAGAGTCTATAAGAGTGCTGCTGATTTCCGGAAAAAATATTTCAGCATGGACCGTCTCATCAGCAACTGTAATATCAATCCCTCCGACTTCATCGATCTCTACCCACTCTTCGTCATCGATGTGAGTCACCAGTCCGAGCGATTGAAGGAGTCAACCGTGGATATCCAGATCCGGGCCGATTTCGAGCGCAATGTGCCCGCCAATACCGAAGCCTTTGCCCTCGTGATTTCCGACCGGATCCTCCGCTTCGAGTCCGACGGCCAGAAGATGAACGTCGTCTTCTAGAGGCAACCGCCGCCATTGGTAGGTTTTTCAGTGCCTTCGGGCACCCAAAAATCTGTCGATACCGCCGGCCCTATAAATAAATGGACCAAGCTCTGCTTCAACGGATCGCCGATAATTCCGACCCCAAGCAGGGATTTTCCTTTATAGTGTCCGATAACCAAAGCCGAATCCTCACCCGCTTCAACCCGCCTCTGCATCTGAAGGAGGAAGGAGCTATGAGATGGCATTGGTGAATCTGGAGACTTACTACTCGATCCCCAATATCCATGCAGGCAATAATTCCTTCCGCTACTCTCCCGACGATGGCGCCAACTGGTTTCCCATCGCGCTGAGCACCGGCTCTTACGGCATCGAAGATATCAACGATGAGATCCAGCGGCAGCTGAGGCTCAATAAGCACAAAACCAAGATCCTCCTCGACGCCAACCGTGCGACCCTGAGAGCGACGCTGACCCTCGCCCACCACTATCAGGTGGACTTCGACGTCCCAAATAGCATCAGCAGCGTGCTGGGCTTCGAGCGGCAGATCTATACGTTCGACCGAGCCACGAATGGCTACTCAGAAGGGAGCATATCGTCAATATCATCAGCATCAATAGCATCTTGGTGAATAGCGATATCATCAGCGGAAGCTATGTGGACGGAACCCAGCAGTCCACCATCTATAGCTTCTTCCCGGCGTGGCCCCAGGCGAGAAGATCCTTCAAACCCCCAAAAATTTAGTATATTTGCCCGTGACCTTGCGAACCATCAATCGCATGGAAACGTATCTCACCGATCAGAACGGTACGCCCATCGATCTCAGAGGCGAGCATCTCACCATCCGCTTTCATCTTCGCGAAGTATAAATAAATGACGTATCAAGAATATGGTTTGAACTTAACGAAAGGTCAAGCCGATAAGCTCCAGCGGGCGGCAAAGAAAGGCTGCCCAGTCACCATCCGCTTGTCCCACGCGAATTTGAGAGGCGATCATAAGATGCTGCTCACCTCCCGACAGGTTCAAAAGATCACCAAGCTCCTACAGAAAGGCAAAGGTGGTATGAATCTGGAGATGAGCGGTGTCCAATTGAAGGAGAATATGCAGAAGGTGGGAGGCTTCCTACCCATGCTTGCCGGGTTGGCCATGAGAGCCCTACCCTTGGTGGCTAAGACCGTTCTGCCTGCCCTAGGCATTGGCGCCTTGAGTGGTCTGGGAAGTGCGGCCGTATCCAAAGCCGTCGGTTCGGATTATACTTGAAGCGTGGTGGGTATGTCTGCACCATGAAGCCTAGTGGGGGCGGTCTCTACCTGAAACCTTCGACCGCACGAATCGTCCAGGGTGATGGGCTCTACTTGAAGCATGGTCGGCAATTCGTCGATGGCTCTGGCTTGATGTTAGGACCAAATAGCCCATTCAAGAATATCCCCCTGCTCGGTATGCTCCTATAAATAAATGGATGATGAAACAGATGGTAGACTCAAGGAATTCCTGGAGTCCGAGGTCCAGAAATATGCTCGCATGCTTCGCATCTATAAGCGACTGAATAAGGTGGTCTCCATTGCCCTAGCTGCAGCCTCCATTATCAGTCTGTTGCTTACCAGTGGTACCATGGGATCTGCTTTGACCGGGGTCGGTGCCGTGGCATCCCTCCCCTTTGGATCCCTCGCTTGCCTGAGTGCTACGACCATCCTGGTGCTCTCGCTGATTGCCAAGCGAATCGCCAAGAAGAAGAAAAAGCACCGCGAAACTCTCCGCTTGGCAAGATTCTATCAATCCCAGCTCCCGGGTGAGGATGGTGTCCCCGCCGTCTGCCTGAAGAATTATTACGATGGAAAGGATCGTCTACGCCAGCCCTCGCCCCCTTTCAGCGAAGATCTAGCCAATCATTCCCAAGGCCCTCGCTGATCTCAACCTTCAAAATATCTTTTCCGATGGGTTTCCCCATCAGAAAAGGTTTCTCCCACGCCCTCAAATCACCACCTCAAAGTCGAAGTAGTCGTGCCCACTCTTCTTTGAATTCTTCATCCCATAATTATCAATCTTGAGCAGGTGCCACTTTTCCGTGGTATCCGCTGCATTTCCGGACCATCCTGCTGCACGCCCAAACCTTGGTTTCTACCCTTTCCTCTCCAGCGTCAGAATCATGCCGTCCCCATACTGGCTTTTCGTCTCCTTGACCCCATCACTTGAATATTTCCCAAGGCAGGTCGCGCCACCTCAGAATCGGTTCGCGTCTGGCCTCCCTTTGAGTCTGTGCCTCTTTCTCACCTCCTCGTCGTTCTCTTCCGCCCGGGGCCTAGCAATCGGATTTGCTGACTCATTTCTTGAGAAGATTCGGAATTCATGATTTATTGATTTCCAATTTTTTAATCTATTTTGGTGGGTCGCCCCAGATGCCCTACCGATGAGGCTCCCAGCACTTTTCAGCACCCTGACTCGATCACGATCCGTTTGCATCCCTGGCCCGGAATTGGGGCCTAAGCAGAATCCCCTTGAAAAATGGTCTTGGGGCAGAATTGTCATTTCCTAACTACTCAGGAAACTTACCCTGTATATAATTACGGAATATTTTGATATACATGTGTAAAAGCCAAGAAAATATATGTTTAAGGGATAGAGGTCTCAACAATTCGCATAAAAATTATTTGCATATTTTGAAAATTGGCAGGGGTGGTGAAGATCCATGAGAAATCACCCTATATATCATTCAATGCACGTGGACATGCCTAACAAAAAAATGGGTCAAAATCTCAAAAAACGGGTTGCAATATTTAATATTTTCACTGTTTTGATAATGAATATGTGTTGAAGTTAAAATTGTAATCTCTTATCTGTTCACACATGAAAGTTCTCTAATCATTTCATAAAAGCAGGTGTTCATGCAAATTCATGAAAAGTGAGACCAACTTTCTCTATCAATTCTATAAAAACAGATGTGCAGTTTTATGAAAATGAGGGATAGTTCCTCGATTAATTCCATAAATTAAGCACGGGTAGTGGTGATGATCCATGGGAAATAACCCTATATATCATTCAAGATGTATGTAATCTTTGTGTGATGTTGGAGTTGAAAACTGTAGGAGGAGTTGATTACAAAATAAAATTGGTACCCTGTTTTGAATATAACCCTAAATCCGGAAAAATACGAAAAATCTTCAAAAAATTCCATATTAGCAGTTGCATTACTTCAACATTTGTTCGATCTTTCTGTGAAGTCTTAAGGACCTTGGTTGACAATCAGTGTAGGAGAAGTTGAAGAACGTGCATCATCTTTCATAAGTTTTGCTGTAAAATGAAGTTCCGAAGTCGGGGGAAATTTTTGTGTTTGTCTTAATTCTTGATCCGTTCATTTTTTTAACATTCGACGCGCAGTGTTAAAAATCGCTCGATTTTTTTAACAATTTAAGTTAAAAAAAAAAATACCAGAATGCCCAAGACCTTAAACGAATATCGGCAGTCGATTTAGTCGATAAAACAAAGAAGAATGCAATAAGGACTTAATTCTCTCTTCCGTGAAAACAAAATAAAACAAAGTAATGTCTGAAACACTCAGAAAATATATAAATTGATGGCTTCTTATTATTTGCTCATACGAGGTAATAAAAAAAAGTTTGCGGAAACGCCGGATTATTTTGTATTCTTGTAACTCAACCTCTTTGAAATATTTTTTATTTATTGATATGCAATATTATATTATATGTCTCTTAAAATCTGGTAAACAAACGAACTAACAAATATTTATTTGTCAATCACGACGCCCAAAATATGTAAAATAATTCAACAAGACCATAGTTGAATAGTTCGGAATCATTGTAAACAATTATAGCGTAAAATGTAGGTGAAAATACATATATTTCAAGAATATTATATCAATATTGCAAGACAAAACCAACGATAGAATTTATTTTTTCCACGTTTGTATTTGCAAGAAAAGTGTCGTCAATCAGATACAGATAATTGTGTGATTTCGCTACACATTCTACACATTCTAACGCGTTACACTTTAATTTGTGTAACTGCCAGAAATAGAAAAGCCAAAGAAAGCATGTAAAGTAAAAATCAAACTGTGTCAAACATTTTTAGGAACAAGGGAAATGTGGATTATATGTTTATGATCATTTGTTGATTTACTACATTTTTGCTACTTGATTGAAGGAAACAATGGTGGGACAAGCTGGAAAATGTAAGATATCAGATTTATAAGTATCATAAACAAACTATGAGAACATGCCTCTTGTGTGTATATATTTAGTTTTGCTTTGAATTTTTGAAATACTTACACAGAAACTGCTAGTAATTTCATTCTCTATCGAGATGTTCTTGGTTTGTTTATAAAAAGCTATATTTTTCTGCTCAGTACAGATCCTTTGGCTTTTTGAGTGCGTGTAGTGATGAGACTTTTTCATATTAAATACAAAACAGTTATTTCATGATGCGTTATATTGATTTTTATAGTTTGTTCTTTTTTGAACTGTGGTGATTGAAAGGAGGTAGACAAGTTTAACCCCGCCACATCTGTATTTGCCTGTCCCAAGTCAGAAACCTGTAACTCAGTGGTTATCTTTCATGCTAGTATTTATAATTCGGGGCCTTTTTATAGACTACTATGCTTATTGTGAAAAGCTGCATGGTCCTATAGTTATTAACTTCTATGGCATTTGTTCTCTATAGTGGAGAGTTGTCTCATTGGCAATCATACTAAATCTTCTTATTTTTATATCTAACGTAAAGACAATTACAAATACCAAAACCTGACAGATATAATTAAGTGTTACGTTGACTGTATGTTTACTAGATAAAATCCATGTATACAATTTTCAAAGAACATTTCTACTTGTTTACATTACCACAATATGTGGTTTTTACTATTTGCCACTGGACTTTAAACACCAACCAACAAATCCATCATCAATTCTTTTCGTAAATTGAACCAAAAAGCTAAAATAGTCCCCAAATTAATTGGAATGATGCACTATAAAATAAAGTAATAGTCTACAAGTGTTGATTTTTAAATATGTAAACTTTAAAGGTGACTGAAATATAAAACTTATTGTCATCCCTTGGTCTTCTTCCGATCCGCAGTAAAGCCCTTGCCAAAGTAGGACGCCCGTTTGGTTGAGCTAGGTGTATAAATTCGCAGCCACGTCCGGTTAAAATTTGGATGTTAAATCCGTTGCCTCGTAAAGGGAAAGTGCCATGCTCTCTGCTCGTTAAGAACCCTTGTAACAACTCGTTGTGGGGTCCGTAGGTAACATATTGCAAGGCTTAATTTCTGTCCCTATATCCAACGTACCCTCATTTTCCAATATCATTCCAAATTTCACGCTCGTCATCTCAGTGGACCCCCAATTGCAGGACCTACCTATTGTATTTATTCTTATTTAAATGTATATTGCAATTGTATCTTATAAACTCATACAAAGAATTTAAGTAGTATTTGATGTAACGGAATATATTAGATGTTGAATGTAATCAAGGCCAAGTTACAATAAATCACATGCCGTTACTAGCCTTTTTCAAAAGTGAGGCAAAATATATTCGCCGAGCAGAGCTCCGGACAAAAATTTGGCGACGGGTCTGGGCCCCCAGAGGCTCCTCAAAAATGACGCAAAATCGTGCATTCTGAGTGGTTCCCGATCCTTTCTTAATCTGAAACGCAAGTTTTGTTGTAATTATTTTTTCGACAATATTCTGGTCTCAAAGCAAAATATATAGATTCAGCGTAAGACTTTTAGTCTTTAGAGACAACATCAAAAGACCGATATGTAGGATAAAGCAAAATTGTAATTCACCTAGTGTGTGGCTGCTTTTTGTTTTTGTTTTTGTTATTGAGTTTCCTCTTGCAGAAAAACGTATTATACCTGTCAGTTATGTTTTTTGTTTTAATTAAGTTAAGAGGGGGCTCATTAATATTGATATAACTATGTGAATTTAGTATTTAGAACACATTTCAATTATAATGTAATATAGTTCCTAACTGGGATAAAAGGGTACACTCATGGTAGACTCAGGAAAACTGTTCTTAGACCTCATTGCTACATTCGTTGCTGTTTTAATATGTAAACCGCCTGATTAATGTCGGATCTGTCTGTTCTGTTCTGGTCTTGTATTGTGTTCAGACTTTGGTGTAATTTTTTTTGTGACTTTGAAATTTGTTCACAGTACAATACTTTAAGTACCGCTTAAGTCGACGCTAGGGGCCGTCTTGACCTTGTTGTAGGGTATGAATGATTCGTTCATTGTTAAAGACCCTCCAGCGACTGTCAAGATGAAGAACAGGAATAAAAGCCCTGTTCATTGATAATTTGTATTTGTTCTATGTATTGTGTGTGATTTTATCCCATGCACATTTACTCCATATCCCTTTATTTTCTATTTAAGGGCCTGAACACAGCTTAACGCAAGTTTAGCCCTTCAACGTAAAAGGTCATATATTAGGCAATACATTATTTTTTTCTTTTCAAGTGATTTGATTCCAGGAGATTGGTTGTCTCACTTTAATTTAACCCAGGTCAGCTTTTTGGTTTTATTTACGGAAAAGAGAGCCAGTTTTGTATTCTTTAATATAAAGTTTAATTTTCCATGAAAAAAACAACCATTTTTATATGTCCGATAGCATCGTATCTTCTCAAAACATTTTCTCGAACAATATCTAGACATTGGTGGACATTTAAGAGGGTGTTGATTGTGTTTACAGAATAGAGAATTATGGGGAAAAAAATAGAGAATAGAGAAGAATGGGCAAAAAAAAAAGAATAAAGAATAAAGCGGTGCTAATATATAAAGAATAAGTGCTAAAAAACTAAAAAATTGGGTAAAAAGATCCTGATTACAGAAAAGAACAATGTCCAGAATACAGTTATTTTAGTATTACAGTAATTACAGAATAGCCATTATGTTTACAGAAATGAAGGACCCCATTCATACACTCGTGTAACAATGCTAAACCACACAACCGTTCACCTATCGTCGTAGATCTTTCCCCAGTTTTAAGTCTACGCAAAGCAGAAAGACAAACTCGGGATTTTTATCAAGATATAACAATGGAATATCACGTCCATAACTATATCATTATAATCAATGTTCTGTGTTTTATGGAAAATAGCACAGTGTTTGTGATGTCGAAGTATCAGTGGTATTAAAAAAATGCTCCAAAGTGTAAATACGTCCACTACATAACGGTCAACTATATAACAGTTGACCTAATTTTGTTAAGTAGTGGACATTTTTGTTATGTAGTTGACAATATCGTTATGTAAGTGACAAAAAGCAAAAGTCAAAATCGTACATTGAACACTGTAATAAATGAAGTAATTAGAAAGAAAGTAAATTTATCTTATAATATTTAAGGAAAAGGTCATCATTTATTAGTTTCAAACATTGATATATCAACATAATTGCTATCGTTATGTAGTTGACAAATTCCGTAATTTCTGTTATATCATTTTGCATTTAAAATGATCTTCCCATGCAGTTTCATTAAGACTGCATATTTTAGATTTTGTTCATATAAATTACTAATAGTTCATTAGAATATTTAAAATTGAATTGAATTGATGAAAATATTTTCTCAGTTTCTATCTAAAATATGGACGGATTTTGAAAACGACCCATTACACAAAATTACAAAATCGAAAGAAACAAGAGGCTCTCAAGAGCCTGAATCGCTCACTTGTTATTTTTGCTTAAAATCTTTCCACAATGATAATTTTGCTTTTCAATATATTAATGAGTGTCTTAAAATTCCATTTAAATGTTCTTTGTATCTGTCATATTTTCTTCAAAAGCGAAAAAATGCATTTTACCCCTATGTACCATTTTAGTCATAATGGCTATGTTTCTTGACGTACAAGGAAATAAAATAAAAATATATACTAGATATTCTGAAACTCATTCAGCCTAAGTTTTGCTGAAATTGATTCAGCAGTTTTAAAGCAAGCAAACTAGATGAACAAATTCAGAAAAAATGTCTTTAAAGGGCAGTAACTCCTTAAAGGGTCAATTGGCAATTTTGGTCATATTAAACCTTTTGTAGATCTTACTTTGCTGAGCATTTTGCTGTTTACAGTTTATCTTTATCATTAATAATATTCAAGATAATAGCTAAAACTTCAAAATTTCCTTAAAATTACCAATTCAGTGGCAGCAACCCAACAATTGGTTGTTAGATTCATCTGAAAATTTCATGGCTGATAAAACTTGACCTAATGAACAATTTTTCTTCATATCAGATTTGCTCTAAATGCTTTAGTATTTGAGATATAAGCCAAAAACTGCATTTTACCCTATGTTCTATTTTAGCCATGGCGGCCATGTTTTTGACGAAACAGAAAATAAAACACAAACTTTATTTTAGATACCCTAAGAATCATTCAGCTCAAGTTTGGTCGGAATTGGTTTAGTAATTTCAGAGGAGAAGATTTTCTAAAGTTAGATAACATGATAAACAAATTGTGAAAAATTGTCCTTATAATGCCATAACTCCTTATGGGGTCAATTGACAATTTTGGTCATATCAACTTATTTGTAGATCCTACTTTGCTGAACATTTTGCTGTAACAGTTTATCTTTATCATTGATAATATTCAAAATAATAACCAAAAACTGCAAAATTTCCTTAAAATTACCAATTTAGTGGCAGCAACCCAACAATGGGTTATCAGATTCATCTGAAAATTTCAGAGCTGATAGAACTTTACCTAATGAACACTTTTACCCCCATGTCAGATTTGCTCTAAATGCTTTGGTTTTGAGATATAAGCCAAAACTGCATTTTACCCTATTTTCTATTTTAGCCATGACGGCCATGTTTTTAGACGAAACAAAAATAATACACAAGCTTTATTCTAGATACCCTAAGAATCATTCAGCTAAAGTTTGGTAGGAATTGGTTCAGTAGTTTCAGAGGAGAAGATGTTTGAAATAGTTTACACCAGACGGACGACGACGGACGACGGACGATGACAGACGACGACGGACGACGACAGACGACGACGGACGCCAAGTGATGGCAAAAGCTCACAGTTCCTTCGGAACGGTGAGCTAAAAAGGAGAAACGAGGAAAACTCTTACTCCGAAAGTTAAATCTATGACTCCTCATTTCGCCGCGACTTCCTTTCCTTTAGACAGTTGCCTTTTGAACTAGCACCTTTTGTATCCGGCTCAAAGTGTCAGTCTTGTACAAAGCTAGGTTCATATTCATAGCACATAAACATCTTAAAGGAATTGATATGCATGCACTATTTGTCGTTGGACGTTAAACAGCCATATATCGTCATTATTTGTTAGTTGTTTTTTTTAACAGCTAATGTATATATTTTATTTCGACTTCTAACTTGTTGATATCCATCAGGGATCCAAGTTCCGCCTGATATTCCCTGTTACATTCCATTATATAATACCAGCCGAGGGGCAGTAATTTAGTTAGATAATTTAATAATAAAAGCAAACATTTATTTAAGTACGTCTATACAAGTGACAACTCCACCCATTGGATCACCAGTGAAGGTGATACACAGCTGAAAACACATATTATAGTCTTTTGATCATTCAGACATAATAAGCCGTTTGTAAATTGAAAAAAAAACCTTACAATCTTTATAAAGGAGTTAAAACCAAACTATTCTTATTATGCTTATAGCCAAAAACTAAATGTTTTAATGTTATCTCAAAAGCTATTTTACGTCTCCTTAAAACTTCATATATTGTATTCCAAGAGAATTCTTGATCTAAGGAAACCGTATACACAGATGATGGTAAATGATCTGCTTCTTGTATAGATCTACGACAGGAATGGCTGAAAGTCTACGACACTATAAAACTCGATATGTTACCTGGCACATAATATAATTGTTAGTTTAATAGTCCCAGATGTTACCTATCAACACCTCCGATTCTTTATCCAAATATTTTTTTTTTTTTTTTTTTTTTTTTTTTTTTATTAATTGTCATTAAACATTTACAATGTTTGTGGTAATACAAATTTGAACAAACAATAAACAACAAAATAATATACGAAAGTTAATCCAATAGACACAAAACCATAAGTGATACATTTATAATATTTCAATATTCAATATCCATGTTACAATAAGACCTCTGTCCTCAGTTCTAATGACCTTTTAATAAAGAAGCCAATAATTCTAAAATGTCTAAAGGAAGTGGGGTTTAATATATAAAATAATTTTTGATTATCAGGTAAATGAATAAAATGTTCCTCATCTAATTGTATATCATTATATAAATTTTGTCTGATATTTTCGTTTACCTTGCAATGGAGAATAAAATGAAATTCATCTTCGATGACTTTGCAGGTTTTACACAGTCTTTGTTCTCGAGGAATTTTAATGTAACGACCATTTTCTATTTCAAGACCATGGTCACTTATACGAAGTTTAGTAAAATATTTCTGATAGAAAAATCATTAAAAATAATAAGTAAAATTTGCTTCAAGTGAAGGTTTTAAGTTTTATACAGAAAAAGTTTGCTACTTTCGTCAATTTTTTCTATTTTACTTTTATATAAATCTTTATAATAGTCATTTATTTTATTTTTAATTTCTGATTTTAAATGACTTACATCTGTATTATTCTTACAATTGGCCACTTTGTCTTGGAGGCTATTGTCTGGTTAGACATTTTAACATATGTATACCAAGAATATACACCTTGTAAATCAAGGGATTTTGAAAGTTCAAAGGCCTCTTTTTAATAATGGGTTTAAATTATCAATATTTAGTTTAGCAAGGTATACAATAGATTGGGTTGTAATAAAATTTTCAACTGAAGTCTACCTAGTTCCAATCTCGCTTTCTATGTTTTCTAGGTATTGTGCGCGATTTTGTCCCATGTACATTTATTCCATATCCTTTCATTTTCTACTGATGAGGTTTTCTTGGTTCCAAGAAGGTATTTACAAAATGACAGATGGATTTTTTCAAAAGGTGTTTTATCAATAAAGTTGAGATGGTCAGAGTCACAATTTCTTTGGGCGGCTCTATGCTTTGCCCTATGGTACCCAAGGAAATAATCCATAAAGGATATTTCAGAGTTGTAAGTCAAAATGGCTTGACCAATTTATCAAAGAGATTTTTGACACCGAAATAGGCAAAGAGCCCAGAGAGGCTATCTTTGCTCTTAGGAAAATAAAACTTTCCTGGCCTTCTTTGTCAGCTCTTCGAGACTATGTTTTAGGTTACCATTACACTTTAATAAGCAACCTAAAATTTATATTCAGTAACATTCTGTATTATGTTATCTTTAAGTTTTATAAAAGGGGAATTATCCTAGTGTGTTGTTGGAAAAACCATAGTTTTTGTCTTTTTAATGTTTAAGGTTAGTTGCCAATCATCACAAAAATTGTTAAGTTTATCAAGACTATTTTGTAGGCCTTCCTTACTTTCAGACATAATTAGAAGGTCATCTGCAAAAGAAGCGAACCAATGCAATTAGAGTTTAGTAATTTTGCAGGTCTGCACTCTTCAGTGTTTAAGCTTGGGCTTAGGTCATTAATAAAGATATTAAATAGGGTGGGGCTTATTGAATCCCTTGTTTTACCCTCTTAGTATTTTAAAATATTCTGAGAGCTATTTCTGTTTTCGAAAGCATATTTTTAATAGCATTGAATAAATATTTTCCTACTCCGATATTAGCTAGCTTGTAGAGCATACCATCTCTCAATACTGAGTCGAAAGCTTTTTGGAAATCAACAAAGCATATATATAAATTCTTTTTATTTTTATGAAGATATTTATTTATTAAGGTTTTTAATATAAATAAACTATCTGATGTTCTGTGGTTTTCACGAAATCCAAACTGTGAATTAGAGTACTTATTTCTCATCAGCAAGTTTAACCTATCATTTAAGATGGCATTGAAAATCTTTGCCGTACAATTTATTAATGAAATCCCCCTGTAATTTGAGGGGTCAGGTTTATTACCAGACTTATGTAATAC
This sequence comes from Mytilus coruscus, assembly GCA_017311375.1. Classification (NCBI taxonomy): domain Eukaryota; kingdom Metazoa; phylum Mollusca; class Bivalvia; order Mytilida; family Mytilidae; genus Mytilus; species Mytilus coruscus. Next base: position 74,201,046 of record CM029605.1, read on the forward strand.
GATTAAATATTAATAGAAATTGAAAAAGATATATCTAGAATTAAGAAAGGGCAAGGCCAAGCTTTGACATAAATAAAATAAAATGGACTTTAACTAACCTACTCTATTCAAATAATTATGTCATTATACAACAAAACAATAAAATAAAATAAAATTTAGGGCGAACGGACCCGGGTCTGTATAACTTGGGCGAATGGACTCAGTACGTACAGGTGCTAGGGCGAACGTTAATCAGGCCGAACGAACCCGATTCGGTTAGGTTGCTTAGCGAATGCGTACACTTCCGGTGATTGATTGATGAGCCACCAAAAAAAAAAAAAAAATAGCCCCCAACGAATGTGGTGTAACTGGCTTCAAGACAAGTTGTCATTGAAAATGAAGAGTAATTTATAGGGTAAAAGTTAATTATCGAGAGCTTACGGTCCTACTAAAAGCGCCCGGGAGCGCCCGGGAAAAGAAAAAGCGCCTGGGAAAAGAAAAAGCGCCTGGGAAGGAAAATAGCGCCCGGGAGAATAAAATAATAATATTTTATAACAATAAATGTTTTCCTAATATAAATGATGATATGCACGATGCTACATCTAAAGTGTGTAGATAGTGTTGTTGCACTTTACATTTTAGATTTCAAAATTGTATATAGTAAGTAAGTATAAACAAGAGTATATAGAAGAATTATGAACGATATTGTCCTCGATCAAAACGTATATTTCGTTATTTAAAAATAATCAGTGCCTGAGGTCTAATATTCGCAACTGCATGGTGAACACTTTTCAAAGTTTTGTATTTTATTAAACACACTTGAATTGACGGTGGAAGATCGTGGAAGGGTTTCAACATGCCTGCCACTAAGAAAAAAAGTTAAACCCACTGCTAAAGCTAAAGCTAATATGATATTCTGGCCTTGTGGAATATGCGGTAAAACTGTAAAATTGCTAGCATCTGCTGCGACAATTGTGATACGTGGTACCATCTACGATGTGAAGAGCTGGAATTGGCAGACTTTGAGATGTTCCTCACAGACAAAAATGTGAATTATTCGCGCAAAGGGTGTTTTTCCATGACCAGTCGGATGAATACACATACACATCAGCTTTATTACGATTGACAGAGGTGAGATTTGAAATATATTTTATAAATAATAGAGAGAAAATAATAAAACTTTTTGTTCAGCCAAAATGTACGCTTATGGAATTTTAATATTTCATTATTCTACCCCCGTTTTCATTTTTAACAATCATATATATGCTTAAAGTAATAAAGAATTGAAATGATATGTATATATATATAATAAGCTAAGACTAATTAACAATCGTTAACTGTACACACGACACGCTGATTACGGTAATCCGATTAACCACAATCGTTAATATTCAAAACCATATGTGTGTATTTCATATCTGGTAATATAATGCGATAAGACTAATTAACAATCGTTAACTGTACACATGACACGCTGATTACGGTAATCCGATTAACCACAATCGTTAATATTCAAAACCATATGTGTGTATTTCATATCTGGTAATATAATGCGATAAGACTAATTAACAATCGTTAACTGTACACATGACACGCTGATTACGGTAATCCGATTAACCACAATCGTTAATATTCAAAACCATATGTGTGTATTTCATATCTGGTAATATAATGCGATAAGACTAATTAACAATCGTTAACTGTACACACGACACGCTGATTACGGTAATCCGATTAACCACAATCGTTAATATTCAAAACCATATGTGTGTATTTCATATCTGGTAATATAATGCGATAAGACTAATTAACAATCGTTAACTGTACACACGACACGCTGATTACGGTAATCCGATTAACCACAATCGTTAATATACAAAACCATTTGTGTGTATTTCATATCTGGTATTTATAAAGAAATTGATTACTTTCAGGCTGGTGAAAAGGGATTTAATTACCTACGATTTTGCTGTAAAAGAGAAAAGGGAATGCTACCCACAATCACTGAAGCTGAGTACAGCGAAGAGAAGTTGGCGGTACACTTGGACCATGCTACCCACAATCACTGAAGCTGAGTACAGCGAAGAGAAGTTGGCGGTACACTTGGACCATGCTACCCACAATGACTGAAGCTGAGTACAGCGAAGAGAAGTTGGCGGTACACTTAGACCATGCTACCCACAATCACTGAAGCTGAGTACAGCGAAGAGAAGTTGGCGATACACTTGGACCATGCTACCCACAATGACTGAAGCTGAGTACAGCGAAGAGAAGTTGGCGATACACTTGGACCATGCTACCCACAATCACTGAAGCTGAGTACAGCGAAGAGAAGTTGGTGGTACACTTGGACCATGCTACCCACAATGACTGAAGCTGAGTACAGCGAAGAGAAGTTGAGTACAGCGAAGAGAAGTTGGCGGTACACTTGGACCATGCTACATCCAAACTGCTGTTGGAACGATACAATATGAACGAGAATGGTGAGAGATTCTTGGTCCTATAAAGAAAATACCGGAAACCTATATTTATAATAACATTTTAGCTTTAAAATATATAATATAAGAAAAAGTGATATCTGGTTCATATGAAGCATTTGAATTCACTGTCTCGTTTGTCATATAATAAAAGACAGCAAAATAACTGGACAATAGTGAAGTCACATGCTTTCTAAACTTTTAGTCTATCGGTCACCGTACGGCCTTCAACAATGAGCAAAGCCCATACCGCATAGTCAGCTGTAAAAGGCTCAAAATAAAAATGTAAAACAATTCAAACAAGAAAAATAGGGGCTATTTTATGTAAAAAATAAATGAACGAAAAAATAATATGTAACACAGCAACAAACGACAACCACTGAATTACAGGCTCCTATTTTTGGACAGGCACATACATACATAACGTATGTTTAAAACATGTTAGCGGGATCCCAACCCTCCCCCTAACCTGGGATAGTACAACATTGGAACGATCTATAAAACTCTATTATTTTGGTTTCAGGTGTCCCATTGACGTCTTTAACAGATGGGAGTTGTCTGTTCAGTTCTGCTTCCATGGCCCTCGTGGGTGACAACAGTCTTGTGACCGAACTCCGTGTCCGTACTTGCATTGAAATGTCATTAAACAGCGACAAGTATTCTAAGATTGATAATTATAGAAACATTCTCCTAGTCTCCCCAAGTTACAATAAGTCATGTATTGACTGTTCAAAACCCGGTGGTTATTCTTCACAATGGACACTTCACGCATTGAGCAATGTCACTGGAAACAATATTAGGGTTGTGTATCCCCAGTTAACGGCACTGGTGATCTTGCGTTCATTACTCTGAATACCACATGTTTACCATCAAATGAAACAGATAAAACCTTTACTGTTATGTGGACAAGTTGTTCACCACCTGATTACACTATCACATGGTCGGGGAATCACTTTGTGCCTTTGATAAGAAAACCTTCTATGTACCAAACTTACCAAACTACTATAGATCTTGATAACACTGAGACCATGGAACACTCAGTTACTATGAAGACATCGTCGCCTATAAGAGCACGTACATATATGCATGATGAGTATATGGCAGAAAACACGAGCGATGAGTTTTCTGAAATATCCGATTTAGACAATAGTGAACAATCAAGCATTAAAGTTCCGAAAGGAAGGGAAAATAATGGCAAATTTTTAAGCACTGACGAACTCATGCTTGTCTTATCAAATGATGCTAAAAACAAGGAGCCGCATATTCCACGAGGAATTAAAAACAACATTGGATATATGGTTGACAATACAAATAACGAACAATAATAAACTGTGATCCATTATTATCTGTCTTTCGAAATAGTATTCATATATTATTGTTAAAATTGAAACATTCATACTTGTTTCTGTGCTTTATTACAAATGTCTTTATATGAATTTGCAAAATACTTGTCTCAAATTAAAAAAATCACTGTGCATAACTTATTTCATCGTCACAAAGTTGTCTCATGCCAATACAATATCTATATATTTTCCCGGGCGCCTTTTCTTTTCCCCGGGCGCTATTTTTTCTTCCCAGGCGCTTTTTCTTTTCCCAGGCGCTTTTTCTTCACCGGGCGCTCCCAGGCGCATTTTAGTAGGACCCAGAGCTTAGTTCATGAATTCATCCTCGGAAAGGTTTTGGTGGCCTTCTTTTACTTAAGCAGTTTAGGGGCCCAAACTATACCACGCAAGTGCTTGCTACACGTATGACGCGGTACCAAGATTTCCCGAGGATTGCATGTAGTTTTCGTGAAAATATTTTAAAAAAGCTACCTTCTTAGAATTTTAGTATAATAATTGCCATTTGTTGATTGATTGATTGATTGGTGTTGTGGTGGTCAGTCCCTCCGTAAGAAAACTGAAAATCGTAGTCGATTAATAATAAGATTGGAGTAGAGGGCACCTCCAACGAGCAGGATTCGAACTCACAAGTCCAGTGTTGACAGGCTAGTGATATAGTAGTCCAAATAATTATGACGTCTTGGAAGGCTATTTTAAATTTTTGCTTTGACGCCTTCCTGCGACGATGTAAGGTGTCAAAGAAAAAAAATATAATAGCCTTTCAAGACGTCATAATTATTTGGACTAGTGAAATAGTAGCTGGACTCCGTCGACCACTTGGCCACTGAGGGTCAATGAACATGTTGAAACATTTAAAATAATTCATAAAAAGAGAAACAGTCATATAAATAATTTAATTAGATATTGAACTGTTAAAAATCAAGATCAGGTTCAGGAAACAACAGAACGCCCAAGAGTCAGATTCATGCAATTCAAGAGTATTTCAGTTTAACTTATGATCAATTTTAATCATAAAATTATTGTGAAAAGTTAAATTTCACAGATATGGTTTGAAATCTTGTTTTATATTGCTGCAGTATGTCCTGTATGTAACATGAAGTATTAAGTTATCACCATCTCATGAAAACATCTTTTGAGCAATAAAAAACTGGTACAAACATGGTATCCAGATAACAGCTCATACAAGTGCAGTGCATGTATATAGTACTTTATACATGTAGCTTGTGTATTTTTAGTTTGTTAAGCCTGCTTAATTTGTATTGCTTTAGTTACAACATACTATTATCTGCTATGTTAATTTTCTTTTTAGTTGATATTGTGTACTGTGCTTAATTGTCTAATTTTGAAATGCTCAGTTTTTTTAATATAATTTTATCCAATACATGTTATTGGAGTTTTTGCCTCTTAAATGTTCACTTTTTTTTCTTTCATTTTCATGATTTTTGCCTGTAATTATTTCCACCTTTTGCAATCCATCAATCGATATGAAAACTTGATCTTATTACATTTAATATATTATATTCCTTTTTACATTGTTTAAAGCACACTCTCATAATGAATGTACACATACAAGAGGATCTGGATTTTTTTTTTCTGCAATTCTGTAATTTTTTTAATCTGTATATTGTTTATTTCTGTATTCAGTATTGTATTACCTAATTCTTTAATTTCCCAAATTATTCTTAAAACTTTTCCACCCCATTATTCTCTATTCTTCAATTTTTTGCTCATTTTTCATTATATTATTTGGCCATTATTCTATTCTATAAACCCCATCCAGACGCAGTTAGAGCTTTTTGTCACTTATAATAGGCAGCGCTCCAGGGTATCAATAAGCTTGAAGGACTTAAACAGCATTTTCCTAAAATTAGAAAATATTTATATCATCAGATGTATTAATTTTATCCAATTTTCTAGTATATTTGATAATGCTTCCATTCAAACTTTATACCTCCCTATTTAAATAACATAGAACCACCTTTTTACTTCGTGTACATACAAAAAAACTAAAATTAATTTTTTTATTACATATGAGTAACATCAGATGTCAGTATAGAACAAATTGCTCCTCAAACTTGAGACTGTGAATCATCAAATTTGAGGTATGATCCCTTTGGCTATGTTATTACAGGGGACCTCAATTTTGTTGAAGATCAAGAGGTTAAAAACTTGCTGAAAGAAAGGATTAAAATATTATCCTTTATTGTTAATAGATAGACATATGTACGCTTTTGGGTATTTAGCTAAATTTGCTCTGAATGCCTCTAGATTTGTCACTCAAATAACCTTCTGGCGTCAGGAAATGTGACGTAAAATTTTACGGTAACTTGTTTGACTGTTTGCAGACAAATTTGCATACAAGATTTAATATGTCTATGGAAACATGCTGCATGAGGGTCTGGATTGGGGATCATCCATTTCTAAATTCTTTAATTTTTAAGGTCATTTTTCTCTATTCTTCATTTTCTTGCTAATTTAATATTATACAATTACTGTCTTTTGATGAGGTAAATATGTGGTTTTATTGACTTTTAAAAAACTGATATTCACTGAGGCCAGTGGCCGAAGTGAATATCAGTTTTTCAAAAGTCAATTAAACCACATATTTACCAACACAAAAAACAGTAATTGTTTTATTCCATATTCCAAGAGAGTACAGATAGAAATGTATGTTATGACAATTATTTACCAAAACCAATTGTACATCAAACGATTTTAACATAATTATACATGTAAAGTATCAAAAATAGAGGTCAAATGTCATGTAATTTAGAGCACTGCCAGACAACCTGTTAATGATGTTAGTTTAATTTCTATTTTGACACAGAAAATATTTAGAGGAATATAAATAGAACTACACAGTAACTCATAATTAACAAAAACTAGTATGAGACTTGACAAAATATCTTTGCTTAGCAGTTTGAGACCTTCATCATGCTTACCTGCAACTGAACATTTTTTTAACAACCTTATAATGTTTAAGAGTTTTATAACCTCAGGAAAGTCGCAGTATTCAAGACATATGTATTTATATCTGATGGCGGCAGCGGTGTAAAGCTTTATATTTCATTGAAGGTAGAAAGACCTGGAGGCTTCATACATTGTATGCAGATACCTTATGCTGTGAAGTATCTGTCTGTCATATGTCCATTGTCCTTGACTTCATTTTCATGGTTCAGCGAATGCTGGAAGAAATTAGTTTTTTTGTCATGTGAATTTTTCACTTATTATGAGTTAAGTAGTACAGTGTAACCTGTGTTAACCGACACACTGGGGAACCAGAAAAAAATGTCGGATTAAGCAGGGTGTCGGAATACTCAGGTTTTTTTCTGCAAGGATAGACATATTTTGGGATCAGAAAAATGTGTCGGTTAAAGCAGGATGTTGGAATACTCAGGTGTCGGATTAGGCAGGTTACACTGTATAACTATATTTGGTTTAGGGTTCCTTGTAATGTCTACATGTCTGTTAAACAGGGTTCACCTGACCTCGACCTCATTTCATGGATCAAATTTAAATTACATGATTAGGTCTGTTTCTCAGACACTATAAGCAGAGGGTCAACTATATGTGATGTATGGAATAATTGTAAGGGGTACATGTCAGTCTGGTAGGTTTCTTCTGACCTTGATCTCATTTTCATGGAACATTGGTCTGTTTTTCAAGTACTATAAGCAAAAGGTCAACTATATTTGGTGTATGTAATGAATGTAAGATATACATATCGGTCTGGTCGGTTTCATCTGACTTTGACCTAATTTTCATGGTTCAGTTGGTTAATGTTAGGTTTTTGTGTTTTGGTTGGTTATAGCAATAGGTCAGGTGTTTTTGGTGTATGGGACAATTGTAAGGTGTAAATGTCTGTCTGATAGGTATTATCTGACCTTGACCCAATTTTCATGCTTTATTGGTCAATGATACGTTTTCGTAATTTTGTCAGTTTATCAGATACTATAAGCAACAGGTCAACTATATTTGGTGTATAGAATGATTGTAAGGTGTACATGTCTGACTGGCCTGGTTCATCTGACCATGACCTCATTCTCATAGAAAATTGATGATGTTAAGTTTATGTGATACTTTTAGTAAAACCTTCATGTTACAAACGTTCAACATAAATTCAATGATGAGTAAGACAGGCGAGACATTCAGTGTGTGCACTGACCTTGTTTTATATATATTTCATAATTGGTTTTGTTTATTGTAGATCTGTTCAAGTTTAAGGAAAATCTGAACATGCATGTAAGTCAACGTAAAGATTACCACAGACCACTGAAAGAGTCTGAGTTGTAAGGTTTTTTATTTATTATTTGGCACTAATCTTAAAGGTCTAGATGTGGGGTCCTTCATTTCTTTTTCTTTATCATTAGCCCATTTTTCTCTGTTCTTTATCTTTTATGCCCATTTTTTGTCCCCCACACGCACGTTGTGGTAGGACATAGAAATACCAGGTGTTCATCCGTCCGTCTGTCCGGTCTTGTAAGCACTCTCACATGTACAATTCATGCCATATTTTGAGAAAACTTATATCATATGTTAATATCGGCATTGTCTCTGAGTTGATTTTAATTATTATTAATTGTAAGAACAACATATATATACAAATTGTATGTCAATAAATTGGTATTGGTTTTAGTTTTAGATTTTTTTTAAACATGTGAAAACATTGATGAATTAAAACAAAAAAGATTATTATACATGCGATAATGATAAATAAATAATCAAGGAATTCCTAATTTTTTCAACTTGATAAATGTTTAAAAAGTATAAAAAATTCGAAGTATCAAGTGCATACTAAATACAATGTATGAAAATAAATTTTACAAATTGCATCAAAAAGTTGAAAATGTTTAAAATTTCTCAGCAAATATTTAAATCAAATTAAATGTAATTGAAGGTAATTGAAAATTAATTCATAATTACATGGCAAAGAGGCAATGACTAATTCACTACTTTCAACTACATGTAATAAAAGATGTGCTCAATTACACATTATGTTGAATTACTTTCAGCTTTGTAATTAATTACAGCTAATTACAATTACAATTTTAATTATCACAGTTCTGGTGTATATGTCTGTTCAGCTGTCTGTCTGTCCATATCAGATTAAAGTTTCTGAAGTTGATGTCATATCTTCTTGAATTTAAACTTAATACATATGTTTATCATGATGTGAACTATTTAAATTATAGGCCTTAATAGAACTTGGACCCATCTCCCATTTATAGTATGCCCATAGAAATATAATGCAAGCTGACATGGTGTCCTTACGATAAAATAAATGAAAATTTGCCCCTCACATGATCATTTCTAATTTAAAGTAAATGAATTTGAAAGATATGATGAAGCTTCTTAACAAATTCCACAAGTCCAATTTTTCTGTGACAATAACTTTAAATATATATTTGTTCTGCAGATCTGAGGGAGATGTTAATGGCAAACATTCTATGTCAAAGATTCAAGGAAATGAAACCAAGAGAAAGTGGCATGAGAAAGTCAACAAATGGCAATTCAAAAAAGACAAACAAGACAAATCGAGAGAAAAGCATGAACTTTACACTTCAGAAGCAGAATACAAAACAACCTTTGGGAGACTAGCCATACCACATGATCCCCTAGAGTAAGTGTAATACAAATAGAATAACCAAAAGGTCCTCTGTGGCCAAGTGGTCTTAGTCTATCTACTGTATCACTAGCCTGTCAACACTGAGGTTGTGAGTTTGAGCCCCGCACATGGCAGGTGAAGGTTGGTGGTTCTCTCCGGTCACTCTGGCTCCCTCTACCAATAAAAACAGGCCGCCCTGATATAGCTAATAGTGCTGAAAGTGGCATTAAACGCTAGTAATCAATCAATCAAATAGAATAAACAAACAATGTGTCAAAATCTATGATTATTTGTACATGGCTTAGAAACAGGTAGAATGTGGGGCTCTGTCAAGCATTTCTATCCTGTGTGGAGCCCAGTACAAATAAAATTTATATTTCGAGATACAGATTGGTTGTTCTCTTTATACTGCAACTCTTACAACTGTTTTAAAGGAAAATTATGGGTAAAAACCATAAATTTTGACTATGAATTGGGCAATGTAAAAATTCTACAAACCTCTATTTTTTATCGACATCATAAAAAAACTCTACATAAACATCACAAACAAGGCGAAATATCATGTATATGGTCAATTATTGTAAATCTCAAATGAACATGCAATTTGACTACAATAATAGCACAAAAACCTGCTAAAGTCAACATCTCACAAATCTACATTTAGGTTAATTTTAAAGGTGATATACTTGAGTAATATTGTAGGCAAGTCCGGGGACTCGTATTTTTTGCCATGCAACTCCAAATAAAAAATTATTAGTCATGTCTTAATTATTAAGTCTGCATGACATAATTAAATAAGAAAATAAAACCAAAATAATTTTAATTTTAAAACTTTAAGCTGACATTTGCTATGAAATGATGATGAATGGACTTAGCTGATACAGTCTTGATGCAACTTTGGACTCACACAAGTTCAGAAAATGATGAGTCTTGACAGATTTTTATTAGTCCAGGACTCATGGACTTGTTTGAGTGAGAACCCTGATGAATGAAGAATGCACTCTAATAGATAAGCTGTAATTCTTAAAGATGTTTAAAAAAACAAACTTTTAAAAAACTGTTATGACTTGATAGTATATAAATAACAGAGCTAAACAAATGAAAGGTCTGTGTCGTTGTTTTTTGAGATATCAAAATGGAAATGATTCTAGATTTTTCATACATTTAACATTAGTACCCTTTTCTTACAAAATCAAGGAAAAAGTAACAATGATTTTTTAAGATTTTCAAAAATGTCTTTAAAACTATATGTAATAAAATTATGGAAAGAAAAAGTAGGGATTCACAGGCAAAATGTATTATGGCACTACATGTATAAAACTGGAGGATTCAGGATATTATTATAATAATCAGACAGAAAGTTAAAAACAAGATCAACAAACATCCTTAATTAATTATTTAGTCAGTCTAACAGATACCAAGGTCTAAATTTCAATTATCGTATATCAGGGTTTTTACCTGTGTGTTTAATTTTCGCTTTGTTCGCGGCACCTAAAGAAACGCGAAAATTTGACTCTGCGTAAATTTCCCTGCATACTTAGATTTTTAGCTGTCTAAAAGTTTCATGCATTATATTGTTAATTATCGAGTTTGCACAAAATTGATATGTAAACTCAAACCTAAAGGTGAAATTACAGTATATATAAAATCATCAGTCTTTTGTGTTGATCGGCACAGATCACAAGAGTATGCGTAATTAGTACAGATTTCTGTTTGCATAATAATTGTATTGGCTAGTGACTACCCATACATGTCATACCTTTTGACAACACAGCAATTAGTGACTTTTTCAAAAATGTTAATAAGTGACGATCTATATATTGTTGTCATAAGCTGATAACCCAAACATTTAGCATATAACGTAAACATAGAATTAAAATAAATCATATTTACTGTGATATTTTAACAAATTTGCTTTATAAAAATGCTCTGTTATACCATCACAAAAATGATCAAAACCTTGAATTTGAGTGTGCTGCAATGTACATAATTTAAATGATTATTGAAAGATCTCCGAATTATGTGGAATTTTGTTGGTAGTACTCGTATTTATTTGGAATCAATTATCTGTTAGTCAATCAAGTTCAAGTTGTTTATATCTTTTACAAATTACATTATGGTGAATTTTTCACGTGTATTTTCCCATTCAGGAAAATTATACACAGTAAAAATTTAACCTGCCAATTTTTTCATCAAATCGCGAAAAAAAAGCAGACGCAAAAAAAAAACTGATATACGGTACTACTGGATATAAAAAAGGATTTGGAATTCATCAATGAGACTGCAACAGAAAGACACAAAAGACAAGTGAAGATTAATATACTGATGTCAATAATAGTAGATTATATTATCAATAATAGTAGACACTCATACCACATCTTCTTTTATCGGTAATTTGGGCATTTTCCCTTTGATGTGTACTCTCTGATAATGTCAGTATCAGTGGACTGGTCATGATATAAAAATTATTGGGTCAGTTCGCAATTGACATGCGCGGGTGCACCGCGTAAGGATCTACTTTCCCTTTTCATTCACAAAATCGCGCGTGATTTTTTTCGCAGAAACGCACGAGCTTTTGGTGAATGAAACACTTGTCATTGTTTGAACGTTTCAGTAGAGTTTAGCCTTTTGACCGATTTTGTGAATATTTGAACAGAAAATGTATTAAAACCGATAACATTTAAAAAAAGTGTTATCTGCACTATTAATGATAGCTTTTCTTGCTTTCATCAGGACGTATAACTAACATATCGTCCATGCCGATCTGAGTTTTTATTCATACATAGTCTGGTGCTGTTCCAAGTAGTTTTCCTTTCTGTTTTTGAGAAGTATTTGTTTTACTTGTTCAGTCACTATAAAGTGTTATAATTCATAAATATACGCAACACATAAATAGTGACCAAAAAGGTACTGCTATCGCATGAGATAAGCTAGAAAAAAATGAAATGTACACATTTCGACATTTTTGTGGGACCATCATATACAATTATAATAAGGAGATGCGATTTCATTGTCAATATACATGTATAGACAGATATTCATAGAACAAAGAACAAATAAGCAAACAAATTCAAATGCGGATCTAGGATAAATTATGAAAAAAAGGGGTGCCCGGGGTCCCAAAATTAGACAACGTTTGGTGTGGAACAGGTAAAAAGTTTGCATTAACCATAAATGTAGCCTTAATAAGGGATGTCCCGGGTCGCCTTCCCCTAAATACGCTTCTGAAATTAAAGGTAACCGCAGGGCCTTCAAAGTTTCATATTTGCTGGTCCGGGTTGAAAAATAAATTAACATGACTTTAAAAAAAGCAAGAATTTTAAGCTTAAAGAAATAGACCAAAGTTGAGTAACATCTATTAAAATGTTTGATGTAATTTAATATGAAGTCGACAAGAAATGAGCTTGTTCAGATAATTTACAGTCAGCCTCCTGAAATGTCTGCTTACACAGTGCTTTCATAAAATGATTTTAAATCGATGTGATCGTTTTCATGATAAACGCTGAGCGTATAATGACAAGATAAATGTAATTTTATCCAGCCAACTGTAAGTAAAATATAACTTGTCGTTGAACTTCTAAAATAATGATAAATCTGCTGATTCATATCGTATCATTCTATGCTGATGCTTTTTTGAAAATAAAGAAATTTAACTTACCAATATGCTATCATTATATTCGGCATTGTTAAAGTCGTGTCCACAGCAGAATTAATGAAATGCATGCAATAATTCATTTTCAATAGAACGCCATGTTTACTGCACTGTGACAAAATTTGAAGATGTAATGCAGCCTGTGATGTCAAGTGTGATTCGCCGTGATTCGCCGCGAAAAGTAGTTTGTTTGTTATTTTCTCTATTATTGTAGTGATTTTTATTTTTTCAAAATTACCGATAAAAAGAATGAAGGACTTTTTGTTTTTGATACTGACTTTATCACAGTAAAATATCAGTGTGATAAAGTCAGTATCAAAAACAAAAAGTCCTTTATTCTATATATATCTATAAACATGTCGATACAATACTGTGGATTCATTATTATTCGTGAGATACAAATTTATGTTTATGTGAACCACACATTCAAATTTTCAATGAAGTACAAAGGAGTAGGCCCGGTAAGACCCCTTTTTGACCCCAAAATATAGCATTTTTACCAATATGTTAAAATGTAAACTTTAAGCTATTTATTGGAAAGCAGAATTCTTCTGTTCCATAAATATGGGCTGTTTTTGACAATACAATGCACATGCATCAGGCATTAGCATCATAAATTCGTGCAATATTACTGCAATCTTCACAATTTTAGCATTTGTGCTAATTTTATACAGTTTTTGTCTTAAATGGAAGTGGCAGCATTTGTGTTCAGTCTTAATATTTAAATATATGTTGTATTTGATGATAATACATTACATATATAAAGGTTGAGACGAACACGAATGCGGCCACATCCATTTAAGACAAAAACCATCTGCAAAATGACGTTTTATTGAATATTTGATAGATTTTGCATATTTAAGTGTGAATTTGAGCTTCTCTAATGACCAAATCAGTTCAAATCTTTTACATAAACTAATTGAATCGACTGAAGTAGACACTTAACTGTTTAAAACATGTCAAAAATCTTTCATTAGATGTACTTCGAATATAAGGCCAAAACTAGCCCTTACCGGACCTTCTCCTTTTCTATAGGCTTGTATGTAGACTTGAAACCATGAAATCAAATATCCACAAAAAACAATTTTTCCTCAATCCACAAAAATCGTTAAACATGAATTAAATTGATCTATATATCAATTAAGCTGTACCTTTCCTAATGTACAAAAGTTGTCAATAAATTAATAGAAATGTTATAAGATTTTCAGTCCATACAAAATTCACTCAGGAATTTATCAGGTGGATAGATAGGATGTGCTAGAATTAATTAAATATGGGAGGTTGCATTTTCCTAAGAATTTTGTAAGAATTATAAATGAAATTAACATTTTATTTAATGGGTGGCCGAGTCTTAAAAAAATTTCTCCACTATAAAAATAAGAAGATGGCGTATATTAATTGCCATTGAGACAACTCTCCACCAGAGACCAAATGAAATAGAAGTTAACAATGTGCAAAACCCATACCGCATAGTCAGCTATAAAAGGCCCCTAAATGACAAAGGTAAAGCAATTCAAATAGGAAAACTAACGTCCGGACTATGTTTAATTCTGGAATCGCTCTAAATGACAAAAAAACATTGTGGTACAACAAGACAACCACTGAAGTTGTTTTTGACGTAAGACATGCACTTGAACTTAAAATGTCCTGAGCAGAATGTTTTTTTTAAGTAGCAGGTTGTAATTTTACATAATGGTCTTCAAAGTAATTTTAGGGGCCTTGGTGGCCAAATGTTCTAAGTAGTGGAACACTGTATCACAAGCATGTCTGAACACTGAGGTTGTGAGTTTGAATCCTGCACATGTCAGGTGCATTCAGCTCCAATCTTAATTGACTAGGAATGTCAGTTTTTCTACCAAAGGTCGTGGTCCTCTCTGGGCTGACTCCGGTTTCCTCCACCAAAAAAAAACTGGACCTCCACGAAATAGCAAAATTGTGTTGATTGTGGATTTAAACATCAATCAATCAATCAAAGTAATTTTTGCCTCTTTTAATGTAATAATTAAAACCTTAATGCAGAGGAATCTAGCAACAGTGTGGAATAAAAGTCTGCTTTTAACATGTTTAAAGTTTTGAAAAAGGTTCAAAATATAGTATATATTATTATTTTTTATTCAGAAATGGAAGAAAAGAATTGGGTAGACGTTCCCAGATACTTACACCACCCAATATAAACAAATCAACGAATGTAGTAAATGAGAGGAATACACGATCTCTTATACTCACACCACCCAATACAAACAGACCAACAAATCAGGAGAGAGAATGGTTCAAATCATCAAAGTAAGATTCTTGTCTTATTTAGGCCAAATAGAATATATGTGTGGTTCCAGTTACCCAACCAACCCTACTTTAAACCCTCAATCGTGGGACTAATTTTCTATTACTGAAAATGAATTTTGAACGATCCCATTTTACGGAATGTGAATTTTAATAATTGAATACACATACTTCTGTCAACGTAACATTTCCATTAGAAGTATCTACTACGGCTAAAATGCAATAAATTCTTAACAGAATGCAACAAATTTAACAAAAACATGACTTGCTGTTTATTTTACAACTAAAAACATATAGAAAATGGCAAACTTCTGGTAGGGGCTGGTTTAATACTGGAATCGAGAAAAATGGAAAAAGGGAAAAAATGCTGACCTACCGACCCTTTTTTCAGGATATAACTCAGACACCACACATGTATTTTATTACGCCTTATAAAATGAAAGGGTTTTGGGGTAGGCATCAATGATATTATTGTAATAGCATCCAAATGCCACAAAGAAGCCAAATTGATGGCTCATTCTGGCCATGAGGTAATAAAGATTTAGAGTAAGATTTTAACACTCACTAAGAATTCAACTAAATTTTGTACTCAAAGTTCCTTGTTGTAGCCACTGTTGTAAACATTGCGGTCTAGGGGTCCCCCAGAAGCTTAACAATTACAGTAAAAAAATGTTTCATAATATTATTTGTAAGCATGTGCATACAATGCTACACTGATGCTACTCCAATGAGGATACCGTCTGAAATTTTATTACTGTAAATTCAGAAATTATTGCGATGTTTTACTATTGCAAAAATGCGACAGGGTTTTAATCGCAATAATTTAAACTCGCATTTTGAAATTTTTATATGAATTAAACAGAATTTTTCTCAATATCGCAAAATTAAAATTGCATTTTGAGTCTAAAATGACAAAATCGCAATAATAAATGCACGCAATAATTTCTGAATTTACAGTATGTAGAGGCCAGAACATGCATGAAATGTTTTGCACTGAATGTAGAGCAAAAAAGAAACATGATCAATGTAGTCTTAGAAGAGGGACAAAAGATACCAGAGGGACAGTCAAACTCATAGATCGAAAACAAACTGACAACGCCATGGCCAAAAATAAAAAGACAAACAGACAAATAATAGTACAGATGACACAACATAGAAAGCTAAAGACTACAACACGAACCCCACCAAAAACTGGGGTGATCTCAGGTGCTCCGGAAGAGTAAGCAGATCCTGCTCCACATGTTGCGCCTTAAACAATATAGACAGATGCCTATATGATGCTGTAAGCTCTTAATCTCTCAAGTCTGGCAAACTTATTTCTTTATAGATTATAGTGTCTAATTTCTTTCTGAAAGGGATTCTATATATCGTCTATGATTGCAGTTCGTTGTACTTGTAAGATTGTGACATTTGGGTATTTCCACTTTATTCGTGACATCATGCATAATTTAATATCATTGGCAACATGTTACTTCATAAAAACTTAACGGGATATTTTTCATTGCATGTTCACTAATATCGGCTTTAAAAAGATAAGTTGTGTATGTTCTTGCATATTATTTGTTTAAACGTCTATTTCCTCTATTTATTCCTCTCCTAGAATTTCATTGAATTCTTGGGAAAATCCTTTCAGCAATGTTATTGACATTTCAACAATGAGCCATCATCTATTTTTAGGTTATGTGGCACTCATTTTCCTTTCATAAGGCCAAGAAAATTATTTTTAAATTCTGTATGTGAGTGGATTTTTAAGATCGGAAAAGATTTGATGTATTTTGATAAAACAAAACATGCTGATTATTGACTCGTAAAGGTGATTTAATCCTGTGCCATTGAATGCAAATTGAATGAAAAACACGTCGATGCATTAATGACATTGTGACATTGTTACAGTTATCTTAATCGTGTTTAAAGTGTTTAATTTTGGACTTTCCAATTGACCATTGAAAGTCACGTGTAAAATGAGAATAATTGTTGTAGAGAGAATAATAAAGTTAGTATGTCCCAGACATTATCAAGACATTCATTTGTTATTTGATCTCAGATTTATTCTGTAAGGTGCAAATAAATAATACAATAGACCTGACCTATATATTTTTGCACATGCGCAAAAGTTACCGTCAAAGACAAAGGTCACAAACTTACAAACATGTCTACTTATTTTACGGAATCGGGTCACAATAAGAAACATAGACAGATTTACAATGTTTCTGAAGCTATTCAACAATAAAGTGTATCAGATTGTTTGCAAATAAGTAAAGAATATTTACATTCACAGTGGGTAATATTTTCTCCAAGGTTGTGATTATTTTCTTCCGTCTCGAGTTAGGGTAAAGAAATTCCAATCATCGAGGATATACCTGGCTACTTGAATAATCATAGAAGAACTAGGGTCCTGAAATTTTTTTGATTAACATTGAAAATGGTGCACTCTTAGGCATTTTCAGACTATTGACAAGTGCATAAAAATGAGGTTTTATAGGGATATTTTTTTTTTGAATTGAGAATGGAAATGGGGAATGTGTCAAAGAGACAACAACCCGACCAACAAGCAAAGTTTTTTGTATTAAGGTTAATCTTATACATGTTATAAGTAAATTGTGATATTGCTTACCAAAAAAAAATATTTTGATATCAATCATGATCTTTATTGTAATCAATCATATTGCCAGATATTTTCAAATGTAAGAAAGCAGATGATGGGTTGGTTATATTCAACCATTACCAAGAAATCAATGCAATCAAGTTGAGTAAACAAAAAACAAATAACCTCAAAACTTGGATCATAAAAGTTACCGGTCAAAATACACAAAAATAATCGATCCTAACCATGAAGAAATTAAGGCAGTATATTTCCTGGCCTAGCCATACAAACATTTAAATTTTGTAGATTTTCTTTATGCTTGTTTACTTGTCATCTTGGATCAACATGTGTTTTCTCTCTGTGACAAAAGGGCGCTTTACTAATATAATGAATTATCCTTTTTCAAAGCGCTCAGATGATCATATTAAAAAACATTTCGGATGTCTCATTCTTTATCCATCTTTGTAACCTTGTCAATATAAATTTATTTTAACGCAAACCTCGACGAGAACACATAAACAAAGTGCATGCGAAGACAAAAGTCAATTTAATCAACAACTTGTTTTACACAACAATAGCATAGTTTTATTTTTTAATTTTTATTTAGAAACACAATTTGAAATAGCAATTTCCTTATTTTGAAAAGGTGACATAGCCTGGTGCCGGTGCTTACTGAAAACTCAGGAAGTGCATGAGCAAATTATAAGTACCTTTGTTTAAACAGAGGTTGAATATTTTCTTATATTTAATTTTTGGATTTGTTTTCTTTTATTACATTGACTTTAAAGGATGTACTTAGGTGAAATTAAAAAATCTAGAATTTAAAATTGATAATATAAATCAGAAGAGCATTAGTTAAGGTTTTTAAAAATGGCGGGAAAAGGCTAACTCAGACTTTTACCTATTATTTGTATTGGTATTATTTGGATTTCAAATGGAAAGAAAAGAAATCTAGAATCTGCTTAAATTTTGGTAAATGACCTTATATGAGCTATTGAAGTCTTATATGAAAAGAAACATGGGTGTTATTGGGCAAAATATTTTACCCTGTATCATAGGAAAAAACCAAGGAGTCCGAAAATCTGACAAAATTCCTAAATCTGACCTAAGTACATCCTCAATGTAAATAATGTACTGTGGATTCATTATTATTCGTGTGGTACCAAATTTCGTTGATTTCATTTGTACTGGTAAACCATAAATTTAAATGATCAACATAGTACAACAAATTATTTATTTTAGATTTAAGAAATCTGGTATGAAGAAAGACTTACCCAATCAATTAGCCCATTCAAACATACTGACAGAGGCAAGCCATTCAAATAGACTAGCAGTGCAAAGCCATTCACACGGACCGGTAATGTCAAGCCATTCACATGGATCCGCAATGTCAAGTCATTCACACGGACCTGCAATGTCAAGCCATTCACACGGACCTGCAATGGCAAGACATTCACACGGACCGGCAATGGCAAGACATTCACACGGACCGGCGACGGCAAGCCATTTAAACAGAGCAAAAATTCAAAACAGACCATCAATTCCAATCCATTCAAACAGACCAACAATTCCAATCCATTCAAACAGCATTACAATGACAAGCCATTCACACACACCAGTAATAGACAGCAAATCAAACATACCAGAAGTTGAAAGCCATTCACACAGATATCCAATGGAAGGCCTTTTAATCAGACAAGAAATGGCAAGCCATTCACACCTATATCCAACGGAAAGCCATTCAAACAGACCAGAAATGGAAAGCCATTCACATCTATATCCAAAGGAAAGCCATTCAAACAGACCAGAAATGGCAAGCCATTCACATCTTTATCAAATGAACAGCCATTCAAACAGACCTGAAATAGCAAGCCAATCAAACAGACCTGTAATTTTAATCAAATCAAACACACCCACAG
Source organism: Mytilus coruscus (assembly GCA_017311375.1). Lineage (NCBI taxonomy): Eukaryota > Metazoa > Mollusca > Bivalvia > Mytilida > Mytilidae > Mytilus > Mytilus coruscus. Next base: position 74,220,885 of record CM029605.1, read on the forward strand.
TGACAAGCCATTCAAACAAACCAGCACTGACAAGCTATTCAGGTCTACCATCAAAGGCAAGCCATTCAAACAGACAAACAATTTCAGTCCATTTAAACACACCGGTAGTGGCAAGCCATTCGAATAGACCGACAATGGCAAGCCATTCAAACAGACCCGATTTTGCTAGCCATTCAAACAGACCCCTAGTGGCAAACCATTCAAACAAACTTCCAACAGGAAGCCATTCAAACAGATCTATACGTACTCATTTTTAAAAATCTCCATGGGGTATCTGGTGCACAACATTTTAGGAAATACGAAATACAATTTCTGCTAGCTCTTTTGTCTGGAGGGTCTTTTCTTTCTTTAAGTAGTGCCATATACCATCTTTTTCTTTTAGTGTACTGACGATGAACTCATTAGCCAAATTCTTCTTTTTATTTGATTCATTCTTGTATTTTTCATACTGTGTAGAAGAAATAGTGTTTATATCTCGAATACCAGTAAGATTTATTTTTGTGTAGTAATGACGAACTTAACCAACAAAGACACTTATCTAATACCTTGTAACAAATCAGACAATAACTTTTTTAGTTTGATAATCTAATAACAAAATGACACCAATATAAGAATCAATGACAATAATTGTAACATTCAGATTAGCTACTATTTAATAGGATTATTGTTGCACTAGCACGGCTCATATAGACAAATTTCGAATGAATCATTTCTGTTGAAGTTATTTGGTTCACTTTCTACTTGGATCGTGTAGTATCAACAATATTTGGGGCAAGCTCAATTCTGGTTTAGATTGCTTAAATTTAAGTTAACAAAGCACTTTGAAAATATAAGTGAGCTGGTGTTTGTAGAAACAGTTCTAATTAAGGATTACCAGGGGTTGTCCAGACAAGTAAGCCTTTTAAAAGTTAAAAGATGTTAAGAAATCTGTCGTCTGGTGTAAAAGAATTTCATTGTTAAGGCAATACAAAGTATTACATGCAAACAAATAACTGAATATTGGACCGTTCCCATAAATTGTATCACTTCAATAACCATAACAACACCAATATGATGAGAATCTCTAAAACAAGACAATGTATTTAATCTCAAGAAAATGGATTAGATTTTACAGTAATGGGATGATAATTCAGGAGTTTGAAGCAGACATACCTGAGTCTTTGAGGGAAAGACAAGATACTTATTGGTTATGATTTGATTAAGGGTCAATGGACAGTAGATTTATTTGACAGACATTAAAATTGAGACATTGATGGGGAAAAATGTTGTCGTTGGAATTTATTGATTGATAAGACATACTACACATACATTTAGGTTAGATGAAGAGAAAAACTAAGGTCATTGAATTGACGATGGGAATGATGCTGAGGACAATCAAATACATCTACAATGTTGAACACAGTCAGTGGATACCAATAAGTATTGGAAAGAATGAACATGCACAGGTATATTTTTATATACAGTAAAATTAGAAATATTTAATGGCAGCAAAATAGTTAAGACTGTAAAATTAAAGATTTTGCACTTACAAAGAATTGAAAATGCTGAGGTACACTTTTATACACGTGTATATATATATATATATATATATAATTGGAATTATCAATTTCAAATGACTGAAAAATAATCACAACTGCAAAATTAGCGATTTTCTCTTACATAGAATGAAAATGCCAAGGTACATTTTATATACATAATACACATATAATTGGAGTTATTAAATGACTGCATAATTCATTATATTGCCCTTAATGTATTTTATTAGTTTAAGTTTCTCCTCACAACATACATTGGGTCTGGATGGTGTTTATAGTATAGAGAATAAACAGATAAAAGTGCTGAATAAAGGGTAGAAAATTAAAAATAGAAAACAAAATTTGATTGAATTTTCTGTTGTATTTTGCATGATAATTTTAGAATTTTGTATCATAATTCTAATAAAAACAACTTATAGAATTGAATAAATAGTTTTGATAGAACATTTCACTTAAAAAATCTTTAAGGAAATGAGTGTTGTTAACTATCTTTAATTTGGATATTCAAAATGAGGTAGAGGAATACTGCAGTTAATAGACTGAATAATTGAACAAACACTTTTGATAGAACATTTCCTACTTTAAAAATCTTAAAGGAAATGAGTGTTGTTAACTATCTTTAATTTGGATATTCAAAATAAGGTAGAGGAATACTGCAGTTAATACATGATGAATGAATAATTTAAACATGTGTCATTCAATTCATGTGCAGACGAAAGTGAAAGTTGGAACTACATCAAGCAACTAACATGATTCTAGTTACTGTAAATTCAGAAATTATTGCGAGGTTTTATTAATGCGAATAATGCGACTCGGTGGAAATCGCAATAATAAGAACTCGCATTCTTATATCTGATACATATATCTGTATGCAGGTTTATCTAAAATCGCAATAATCAATCTCACATTTTGTTCTTTCTTTAAAAATCACAGTAATAAATGCACGCAATAATTTCTGAATTTACAGTATTTTGTATACATATTAGTTTTTTTTTTTTTTATTTCAGCAAAAACTAATTATTATTTTTGATAATTGTCTTCATAGTCATGTGACAGTTATATAATTTTGAAGTTATTTCACTATTTTAGAAATACTTTTATGTCTTATTTTTCAGGTAATGATGAAAAATTTCAGGATTAATGTTAAACTACACAAAAAGCAAACATTATCCATGTTTGTTGGACAACACAATGAAGCAGAGTGGAAAATTATTCCCAGTAGAGCGTGGCACATGAAAATCATTAGGGCGGACTTTGAACGAATCATAGGACTTGCAAAACTATTTTGTAGAGATTATTAGAAACTAAATGACGTGAATTATTTTAGACAGTGATTGTAGAAATTGAAACCCTTATGTGTGTATCATCCGAATCGTGTGATCAAGAGCCATTGACACAACAGCTGGATAATAACCGGTTTACCATATCCATCAGACTCTTGTCGAAAATCTGGATGAGTTAATGGTACCCACTTCTACTACTTTGATCCATCAAGTATAAATCATGAACTTTTCAGACAGTTTCAAATCAGATGTGAAAACTAATGTCTGACTGCATTGAGAGAATTTCACCAGACAACCTAAACATACATTCAAAATATCGAAAGTGAGCAATAGGGTCTAGATTCACTATCATTCACTGAGAATAAAGGGAAATTCGTGTCGTAGAACTTTTTATGGAAAAGATGGATATACGAGATCAATGAAACTTAAAACAAAGAATATATAAACGAGTCATTATATTTCAAAACTTTATCCGTTGGATGTTTTGGATTCGGCCATCAACAAAGAGGAGAGCATAATTCCAAAACTGAAGCCAATCTTAAGATTCTTAAATGGACTTCGTAGTTGGTTATTGAAATAAAACATTGTTACTAGAACGTTGTAGTTTCTATAATGATTTTAGTGATTAGACAGTTAAATGATTTATATCTATTACTAAGTACATAGAATTTAAATAGTTAATTATAATTTCACATTTTTATGTTGATTCTTTGTAACAATTTTGGAATAATTTTCACTTCTTGGTGCAACCAATGTCAAGGATTTGTCCATATTCATGATACTTTTTACTAATTTCTCTGCCTTACCTTTTGTTTATGTAACACCTTTGTTCACAAAGCACAACCTTGTGCGGAACTACAAACAATGTAGATTACACCAATACAATTTGCATCAAACACACATCTTTTCAATCAAAACCTAGTACTTGCCACCACCTTTACGATAAGTACTTTTGAATAATCTAACTAATCAAGATATTGTCAAACACAAATGTCAACCCATCTGTAACATTGAGAACGATTTTGGTCATACACCTCCTCATGCTAGCAGGTGTTATACATCCTTATCTTTCTAATTTAGGGTTTTGAGGATACCTACTGAAGGTTTATCAAGAAAATGCACGAACGCATGCAACTGTATAAAGTGTTATTTTCATTTATTAGTTAATTGCAAGCCATTTGGTTTGATGAATTAATTTGTTCATAAATGTTTAAACTTACTGGACAAATTATCATGTTTATGACAATACTACAACAGTTTATGCAACACATAATGTCATTGTTTTCTGTTTTGATAAATGCAAAAGGATCATGTACTCAGTTGTCTTATTATGAACATAAGAAAATGCCTGTACCAAGTCAGGAGTATGACAGTTGTTGACCATTCGTTTGATGTGTTTGAGCTTTTGAATTTGCCATTTGCTTAGGGACTTTCCGTTTAGAATTTTCCTAGATTTCGGTATTTTGCTATTTCACTTTTTAACACGTAATTATGATGACAAACAACGTCAGTTCTTATAATCTATACTTCAAGACCATCATATATTATTGGTGAAGATGATAAGGAAATATTATCAACAAGGTCTTGGTATTTTCCAATGATTTTTTTAGAAACCGGAGGTATCGTTCTTTGACATAACCTCGGCTCATCAACTTTCTTCTCAGACACTGGTGATGTTTTATTAAGTCTGAGTAGCAGCTGCAAGTTCCTGAATACCGAATGAGTTGGGAAATATATCCCATATGCAGGTGAAGTTGGTATATTGCTGCTAAGGTGGGAAAATTAGAATCGTATCGCTTGTTTCATAGATTCTGGTATTGAGATGACCACTTACTTGTATGTCAAATTCAAGGTAGAAGTCTAAAATGGGTTTGTGGAAGACGTATCTGTTGTTTCTTCAATTTCTAGTTCTATGTGAAATTAAAAGATCTAGCTTCTTTGATTTTCTTGTGTCTGAAGGAATTCCGACTCATATGAAAATATAAAAAGGCCGGTAAGGAGAGATGCACAGATCGTTCCCATAGGAATGCCGACATTTTGCTGAACAAGCCTTCATAGAAATTCAACAATTATCAATGAGAAACTCCAACATACTGATCACTCGTTCCAAAAGGTGAAGTTGAAATCATCCCTCCGTAAATTTTCCGGACGCCATCGCGTGTTGATTGACCATTATTGGATATCGGTTTAGTTCAATGTATGTTACAAAGTGCTTTGTTTTTGTTGCACTTCAGTGTTTATGTTGTTTTGTTGTTTTCCTCTTATAGTCGAGGTGTTTCCCTCGGTTTTAGTTTCAAACCCGTATTGTTTTTCTCTATCGATTTATGACTTTCGAAAAGCGGTATACTACTATTGCCTTTATTTACAGATGGTAATGGGTTATACATTACACAACAACTGCTCTAATAGAGTTATCAGGAAGACAGACTGGCATAAACACTACATTAAGGATTATCACCATCACAAATTGATCGACACAACATGTACAATGTGACACTATCACAGTGTCACAACTCTAACGATATGTTTGTAAAATCTTTAAATACCAGTATTGTCGTCTCTAATTTTACTGATCGAGTCCTATTCTGGACTGTGACATTTTATCCTGATCGAATTCTGGCGGTTAATGCATGCAAAGCAGGAAACACTTATTTCGAGGCGCTCATTCTCGCTTATTTTGGATTTCATGTCAATCACACAGCAGAACTTAACTGTTATAGAACTGAGATGAAAACGGGAATGTGTCTAAGAGACAACAACAAGACCAAAGGGTAGTATTGTATTACTTGTTAATTTAGTTACATACTGAATGCATGCAAATGTACCCACTTTCTGTTAAGCAAACAGACATCAATCAATACAAAATATCCTGTAAACACTACTGGGTACTTGCATGTACATTTGGCTTTTAAATATTTGGCGCTGCATGTTCGTGATGAAGGTAAACATAGAAAACAACTTATATATTTCAATTTGTATAGGATAAATTAGAATATGATATATCACTCAAGTATAAATTATTTATATGGAACAGTAATAAGTTTTGGACTATCCAGTAAAGCTGCACTTCATTAAAGGTTATAACAATTTCATAATAAATTTCCATTTTAAAGATAACAAGAAGTATTAAATATTGGAAATAAAATAAAACAACACCAACAAAGACAGACACACAAACAAAGATAAAAGGATAGGAGACGTAAGTTGTTAAACCATCAACACCCTTTAAATAGCAAAATTGATCATCAAGACAGGATCTACAAATAAGACATTTGTGTCGAAATCGTTAGTGGACTGTATAGAAGCTTATGAATTCAGTTGACCTTTTTTTGTATCTTTTTAGTGTTTTGTCATAACTAAAGATGACAGTTAATAGGAAAAATCCACAATGCAAGATCATAGAAAGAGTTTTATTTTGCAATGAACTTGCTTCTAGCTAACAAATTCAGCTATCAAAAGTATAGCACTGCTCTATTCTTCTTACTGCCAGGATGTGTAGAAACTACATGACAGCTGCCTTTCCACGTTTTTCAATTATTTACATATGAATTCACACAAAAGATTTATGCATCATATCTTCGAACACGAACCTCTCTTCTATCAGATGTTTGCTATAACATTGCTTGAAGAAGTAGTTAATTTGAATAAAATGTCGTTTTGGGTTGAGGTTGTTGCAACAATATAATCTCAAGAAATTTTTTAAGTATACTTTCAATAATACTGATATCTAAACAATATTATGTTTAGTAAACACCTAAAACATTTAATTTGGCAGATAAAAAAAATCACCCGGATTTTCGTTTGGTTCGTAATGTTCAGTCGTCAGTTTTCTGAGGTGTTGTGTGAGTAGTTGTTTGTCCAACCCTTTTGCTAATGTGGTTGTGTGTTTTGCATCGACTTATGTTTTATCATTGTCCTCTTAGAATCTTCTCCCCTTTTTCAAAAGACAGCAAAACTACCTGGACCAAGTCAGGAGCCTGTAATTCAATGGTTGTCGTTTGTTTCTGTATTACATTTTGTTTTTCGTTTATTATGTTGTACATGAATTAGGCCGTTACATTTTAGTTTTCGTTCATTATGTTGTACATAAATTAGGCAATTAGTTTCCCATGTGAATTGTTTCACATTTGTCCTTTGCGGTCTTTTATAGCTGATTATGCGGTATGGGCTTTGCTGATTGTTAAAGGCCGTACTTGAATTATAGTTGTTAATTTCTGTATCACTTGGTCTCTTGTTGAGAATTGTCTCATTGGCAATCATATCACATTTTTTCTCACTTGTATCATATTTCCTGCAATTGAAGTTATATAAAAATATAGTTAACACAGTCATTATGAGATCAAAATGCACTTTTAGCTTTCTATAAAACTTGAAACGCCGTTTTGTAAATGTTTTTATCATGTGGTACAAAGATATTATATACATTGTGAAAATGAATGAAAATAATTTTATTTTCTCCATTCTCAAAAGCTAAATATTCTTAATTGAAACGAATGTTGGGTTATCTAGTTTGATTTTAATCAATAAACGAAAGGCTACACAAAATTGCCATGATGAGGGTCGTATATACAGTACTAGACCTAACGGTATTGCCATGATTTAGATTACAATAGTCATCATCACATGTGGTCTTCTTCACATCGGATCCTCCTGTTGAGCAGCCTCTAATGACGTCTGAAAATACAAAGTTTACTTTGAATTTTAAAATTTTATTCAAATGTAAAATACGATCCAAAGTAAAACATTTTACCAAACTGAACTGAATCATGAAAACCTTCAGATGTACTGAATTTGAGAATATCCGTAAGCATGTTCATGTTCATGTTGTATCTGTTGACTTAATTGTCCTCAAAATTTTAGTAATCACATTCATCTTGGGACGCATTTGCTGAATGAACGTACAAGAAGTAACACCGATTCAATACAGGATTAGAGCGAAAAACTAAAACGTTGCCCTTACTCCGTAAATGGCATTAACAGGAAACTTGTAGTGCCTATAGTAATTTATTTCTTTCTCAAAAGGATATCTACCAAAATGTGGAACTTTTTATCAGAATATTGAATCCGTTTTACGTTTATTTTCAGCGGGCAAAATCATAAGTTCAAAAGCTTATTGTAAAATACAAACAGTATTTAGTAACCAAGGCACTATACATAATAATAAGTTTTTGGATAGTTTTCTCTTGTAAATGGGGTGTTAAATTGAAAAGACCATATCATATATACGTTATTATATACCGCGAGTAAACCATATGTACTTGACATCAAATAGTACATATTAGATGTATGATAACCCTTTTATACATTGTACATCAATGTGATTCATTTTATTACATCTACTAATTACTTGTACTTACTACTTTGTATATAACATGTGTAATAAACCATCTTATCATATCTCTCTTTGATAAATTGCGTATCTAAATATCTTTTGAATGACAAAGTGATATCTATTTCAATATGACCACCCATCAATCCCATATAACTACACAGCTAACCTTCTTAAATAAGGAGGTTTTTTACAATTTAAGGAAATTCTCGATTATTGCACATTGGTGCATGAATGAACTGACTTTAGTATGAACTCTTTCAACTAGAGTTTTAATTTTATTACATTTTACCAACTTGTATACATGTACATTTATTATATTTCTCATTGTTATTGCCACGTTTTCGTATTCAGTATAGCATATTCACTAATTAGTACCTGTAACACCGTCGTGGTTTATTACCATCATGATACAATCACCAGAACACCAAACAACTGGAAAATACTGCAACGCAACAGAGAAACCAACTCTCTTCGTACAATAATTGTTCGTCCAGCTGGTACATTTGAAACATTTTATTCTTCCTGCAAAAATAGTTTATATTTTTTTCATTGTTTAAGGCCGAATGGCTACCCATTATTGCTTACATGCACTTCATTTGAAGTTTGGTTTATAGTTGTCTCTTGACAATCATACCTCATCTCCTTATTTTTATATGTTTGTTTCTTAAATTTAACAAAAGTCATCTTTCAAACTGAATATCAAGTTCTGTCGAAATGCGAATTTGCTGCAGATGATTTGTACTGTTAATGAAATTGTAGCAGTCGGCATATAACTTTTATAGGGACTTATATCTAATAGAAGTTGCATAATTCGAACTATGGGTTTAACAACTTGTTTAAACGAGTCTTAGGGAGTAACAGAACACTTTACTCCCGTGAATCAAATATTGTAAAGAGCAGTGATCAATCTGAATTCTTACATTTTTAGGTTTGTAATGTTTCTTGGATTTGTTTTATGTGTATTTCTGGCATTGATTTAACATCATCCGCAATGTTGTTTGGATCTTCAGCTGAAGCGCCGTTAACCAATCAAAACGTGTGCTTAATTCTAACCAAGACACAAAAGAACTGTTTTTATGAGTTTAAAAAGCAATATATGTTTTTACCGTCTGGCTGAGTAGTGGTCACCACATTAATATTAGTTGAAGTATGGATGCTGTTAGCTGTCAATGTCGAGAAACAAACTGAAATGTAAGAAATATATTTTTATGATAAATGAACTAATTGTTTTTAAATGCTGAATTTGGCAAAATAACTATTTTCGGAAATTAGGTTCATGCCAACGAATATACCAAGACTAACAAATACAAGTCACAATGAACAAAGTAAGTATCATTTTGTCGAGCCTTCGACTTTTGTCGAAAAAGCGAGACATAGCGATCCTACATTCCGTCGTCGGCGTCGTCGTCGTCGTCGTCGTCGTCGTTGTTGTCGTCGTCGGCGGCGTCCACAAATATTCACTCTGTGGTTAAAGTTTTTGAAATTTTAATAACTTTCTTAAACTATCCTGGATTTCTACCAAACTTGGACAGAAGCTTGTTTATGATCATAAGATAATATTCAAAAGTAAATTTTGTAAAAAAAAAATTCCAGTTTTTCCGTATTTTACTTATAAATGGACTTAGTTTTTCTGCCAGGAAACATTACATTCACTCTGTGTTTAAAGTTTTGAAATTTTAATAACTTTCTTAAACTATCCTGGATTTCTACCAAACTTGGAAAGAAGCTTGTTTATGATCATAAGATAGTATCCAGAAGTAAATTTTGTAAAAAAAAAAATCCATTTTTTCCGTATTTTACTTATAAATGGACTTAGTTTTCTTCCAGTTAACATTACATACAGTCTGCAGTTTAAGTTTTAAAACATTTATTAGATTCATAAATTATCCTGGATTTTTACCAAACTTGGACAGAAGCTACTTACAATCAAAAGATAGTATAGCATGTATAGAGAGGAATATTTTTATTAATTTTTTCATCATTTTGTTGCAATTAACAGCAAAAGTAGGCGAGACACTGGGTTCCGCGGAACCCTTATGAATTTTATAAGATGAAAAGAAAAATAATAACGCCGATTTCAGGTAAAACTCAATGCTTGGTTGTTTTTTTTTTTTTTTTTTGCCATGTGAATATTGGTCTTTGATGTCAAAGGCACCGTATAGACTTACAACATTATTGCGTGGCTTATTTTTAGCCATGGCGTTGTCAGTTTATTTTCGATCTATGAGTTTGACTGTCCCTCTGGTATATTTCGCCCTCTTTTTAATATCGAAACCACTTATTTAAGAGAGAGAATAAAATGGAGGACATATTGAATATAATATTTATCAACTATAACTTTTAAAAATATATATTCATGAACGTTTTCCTAGAAGTACTGAAAATTAAATTTGAATCGAGGGATTACAAATTTTACTTTTTAGGCAGAGAAATTTAACAATAATGCGTTGTAACCAGTTACTTATATACTTAAAAAGATATTAAGATGTCCGTTTACATATTCCAAGGTTTACAAAGTTTTAATTAATAATCCTGCATCATAAACTTTGACGACTTTAAGATTTTATAAAGTCAAAACCTTATCAATGTCTAGTTGCAAATATTTCAGGCATATTCCGGACAAAACAAGTGTAAGAGAAATCATCACAAAAGTGTTTTAAATGCATTATCTTAACTCATTAACACATCTTTAATTTTAGATTGAGGATTTATGAATTTCCGAGGCACAACGCACAAAAATTATATAGACTGTATTCATCGTTTAAACTGAATTTCAAAAGAACAGTCATGATAACACTATACTTACCTAAATTGATAACAAGAATAATCTCATTAATATACACAATCTTCATACTTTTTTTTACTCGGAAATAGTTTTAGTTTGTCATTCCTGACTCTGATCTGCAACAATGTATATGCGTATTTGAAATATCCGAAAAGTTATTTTTAAATTAAATATATCTTAAAACATATTGAACATCTCATAAATTTTTCTTATCAGTAATTCTTTGGTCGTGGTTTTATAAATCGTTTTATAAGTCTCAATAGATATTAAGAAAATGATATTATACCTGGGAATGCATGAAAAATTTCATCAGTATATATTTAAACTTTTATAAATAATAAACAAGAATTTCCCTTTCTTGTGTTACGCCAAACTTCCTCAACTTTACGTTAGTAAATATAATTAATCGACAGACTCATCGTATATACCATGTTTTAGTTTTAAATGAGAAAGAAGTTACTCAAAGAAAAAAATTGAAAACAACTACAAGAAAATGAAAGGACAATTGCGTCCATAAAACCTACGAAAACAACGTTGACTTACCTTGAATTATTTTAGATATATAACTAATGAATGATACGATTATGCTCCGACATCTTGTCTCGTCTGACTCAAATGGCAAACCTCGGTAGATCCGCTCCACTTAACTGTTAGATTTCAGGGCGTGTGGCGAATGATGTATGACTCAATCGACTAACATGCCTCTAGTGTAAGAATGTAAGATCTACACACGTGTGGCATATAATGTCTGACTCAATTGGAAACCTGGGTATATCCCACTCCCCTGCAACTAGTGCTAGATTGTTAGATCTGTCGATGTGTGCATAATGATGTTTGACTAAAATTATACTAACTGCCTTAAAACAGATTCAAGTCCAGACAGTTCATTTCCATTTAAGGTGTTGTTAGAAGTAGTCATATATTTTAAAGAAGTAAGAACTCAGTTACCTGATGGAACTCCTGTGAATTCATAGATATGTTCCTTCGACTTAAAGACTGGCAGCATTATGGCAATGCTGTTCAACTGAAAACAACCGTACTGTTTTGAATTATTAAATTAGAATTCCTGTAAATTTAGAAATGATTGCGATGTTTTTATTTTTGCGAAAAATGCGACAGGGTTATAATCGCAATTATTTGCATTGAACTCGCATTTTGAAATTGTTTACATGAATCAAACACAACTTTTCTCAATATCGCATTTTAGTCTAAAATTACGAAATCGCAATAATAAATGCACGCAATAATTTCTGAATTTACAGTAGAATCGTTTTACCAGAATATGAATTTGCAAAAGCGAGCGTTACGCTTTGGCTACACGACGCATATGAAAAATCTGAGAGTATTGATTTCTGAATCATGGACTATTGTTTTCGCATTTAAAACATATTCTGTGAAACATCATATGCTAATAAAAAGGCTAAATATCCTAATGTAAAATCAAATTAAAAGAGTCGGAGAAAAACTGACAACGCAGAATAGACGATTGATTGGTGTTTAACATCACTTTCAACATTATTGTTCGATTTCGTGGAAGTCAGTTTTATTTTTGGGAAAGCCGGAGTGCTCGGAGAGAATCACTGGCCTTAGGAAAGAAAACTAGCAATCTTCGTCAATTAAAATTGAAGTGAAGCGCATATGCCACTTGCATATAACTTTTGTCGACGTATTTGTATAAGAATTCTCTATTTTGCTCAATCAACCGTGGTATTGCAAAATCGAACTTTTCTTTTAACCCTCAACGTAGACAATTGATCAACTCTGGACTTAAGCATATAAAATTGAGAATGAAATCGGGGAATGTGTCAAAGAGACAACAACCCGAACAAGGATCAGTAAACAGCCCAAGTTTACCAATTGGTCTTCAACGCAGCCAGAAAAGTCGCATCCGGAGGCGGGCTTCAGATGGCCCTAAACAAAAAGATGAGATGGTAATCCCTCCTTTCAATTATACCTCTAGCTAAATGAATGTAGGATAAACAAACACACAGCAATACGTTCAGTAAAACTCAGTTCAAAAGAAGTCCGATCCGATGTTAGAATAGGTAACAGAAGAAACTCAGCCTGACATGCCAGCAACAGACCCCAATTAAACTGATTGAAAGATAATGTCTTCATCCTATGAAAATTAAAATAAATGGTGACTTGGTCATAGAAATAAAATCACTATATGTCACCTTGCGACCGGCAGAAAAGCTTTTGCAAAAGTAGGCGACCGTTAGGCTGTATAGGATGTACAAGTACGCAGCCACGTCCGGCCAGAATGGGGATGTTAAATACGATGCCTAGTGAAGAGAGAGTACTACGCTCTTTGCATGTTCAGAACCTTTGTAACTTCTCATTGATGGGCCTGCAATTGGCTTGTTACAAAGCCAAATGTATGTCCTTAATTAATCTACCCTCATTTATCCAGTGACAGTCAAAATTTCCCTACCTTCATCCCAGATGGCCTCTTTGACAGGACCTTCATATTGTATGTATTGCTAATTCGTCCTGAACATGTATGAAGTATTTTCTATGGGACGTTAACCAACCAACAATCAATCTTCTTTATACAATGCAATGCAATTTGACAATCAGTCGTTAGTTTTCTATATAGAGTTTTGTGAAAATGTTTGTGTTTTCGTATATATTCTTATTAGGTTTATATGTCCAGTTAAGATCTTCCGCCTCCTTTGAAATTCAAATAAATTTGAAATAAACAAAATATAATACATTGTACAATGTATATTGAAAATGATTTTCCTGTTGTTTTTGTTGTTTTTTTTAAACTGGCGTAAAAATAAATTTGATACCTGGAAAACAAATTATAAAGAGTAAAGTAATGGCAAAATCAAGATCTCAAAGAATGGATATCAACTGTCATCTCTTGACTTGGTACTATATAGGTATTGTCTTATGTAGAAAATAGATTACAGGAAAATATCATAGTATCATTGTTGTTGTTCCGAAGGGATCTCATATATAACTCACCAATTTTTATATGTGGCATTATTTTGATTTTTTTAATTTTTATTAAGTCTAATACAAAATGAAAAAGGTGCACAAAATTGCTGTAATTAGAGAATTATATATAGTTTTAAAAGAATGTCCTCGATTACAATGATCCGAGTCGCATGTGTAGTCGTCTGTTTCGACACCCGTCGAACAACCCTGATAATACCTGAAAAATAACAATGTTTAAGTTAACAATGATTTGATATTGCATTTAAAGCCAAAATGAAACAAACATGTATTGTAAAACAACATCGGTTCGGAACAGACTACTTGATTTTGGAATTCAATGTCCACATAAATGGGTGTTTGAATGGCGTATAACTCGTCTTTTAGCATAGCCTTATAGAATATAAAACGCATATCTTTTCTTAAAACAGAAGTGCAAATAAACCAAAAGGTCATCGTTAGATATTTGAAAATGGCATTATTACTGCATTTGGTGCACCTCGGCAGATTGTATATTTGATGTAGCTTATCAGGATCTATCGAGGTTTATCAATTCATTTATTGCTTCAAACTATAAAAGTGTTCACTTATTTGAATCGTACATGAATTAAGCTGTTACAGGAATTTCCGAATTGCTTCTATCAACCATCAAGATTGTAACTGATTGACCAAGAGCAGTTTACATCCAGTGGAAAACACTGCATTTAATATGATTCAGGATGAGTATATTTCGCTCATTTTACAGAAAATGTTTAACCTGCAAGTAGTTTATTTACCAATTACTGACTTGATTCTGTTATTACATACTTTAAACATAAGTTGTTTTACCTTTGCCGCCAATTGTAGACTAGTTCTATACTGGACAAAATAGGTGGCTACCTTTCCAAAGCATGATAAGTTGAAAGTGATATTTATTATATAGGCGTGTTAAATATCTATTAAAAGATTGAATGAAAAGATTTTGTAAAACTTAAAGAGAACACAAATCATGCAGAGATAAAATTTGGTATTTCCGCTAGTGCTTAATTTTCGATGAATATTTTTGTCCGTCCTTATGGACGAGACTAAAACATATTTCCACAGGATCAATAAGGAATTGGCAAATATACTATAAAGAACTTAATTTAAGCATTATTACAAAGATATCACTAGGAAGTCGGCTAGATGAGAGTCGTAGCCCAGTAAGGCAACTCATCTAGGAGATGGTAAACTTCGAAAACAAATCTGGATAAAATGGATTCATTAGCCCAGGACAGCAACCCTTCTAGAGGATGGAAAAACCTTGACTACAAATTCCCTGGCCCCAGGTTGGAGTGTTGGGCATGGGGTTAACTCCCCATCCTGTAAAACTATTACAGTTACAGAAACCACAACAAATGAATTTAGATTACCCTCTGTTTTAGGTTCAACGGGGACTCACACAACAGCCACTACAAAAGTGTAAAAGTCTGAAAAGACCAGTTTTGTCTTGATTTGCATGAACTTTTACTCGACATTCTCCAAAAGTATGACTCGTGTCTTAATTTTTCTTGACAAATTCTCATTTATATTAAATTTGTATGAAATTTACTCGACATATTCTCGACATTCTGAATATGGTCTTAAAATTTCTTGACAAATTCTTGACATTTGAATACTGTCTTGATATTTCTCGACATATTCTCGACATTCTTATTATTTCTCAGTATGGCTTGACACATTCTGAACATTTTGAATTGTGTCTTAAATTTACTTGACAGTTCTGAGTTTTACAAATCATGACCAATATTCATGATATAACTTTAATCTTTATTTCTCTTTATATGATATACTGTTGTTCCAAGTTACACTTCTTACAACAAAAATAAAAGTTGGGCATGTAAAATAATTGAAAATTTGGGTATATAAATATTTTTACAAATGCAAATATGGCTATGAAATCTAAAGTATAAAATAATTCAAATGAGGGTGTGTTGATATAAAACAATTTGAATGTGGGTTTTAAATAATTACAAATTTTGATTCCTAAATCTTATAAATTAAATGATTAAAACCAATCATACTGTAGACATATTTCATTCTACATTCATAATATTCAATGTTGATATGGTAAATAATTATTATACCAAAATGTGGTTAATATAAATAGCAAATTATGATGATATACAAATCATTCATTTAACAGAAGAAAAATTTGTGTAATGTCATCTGTTGAAATATATATATTAAGTATTAAACATGGACAGGATGTTCCCCATAAAATTAAGGTATTCCACACCCAAGAGTACAGTTACGCAACTGTCAAATAGAAATTACTGCTTTACCTGTAATCAGCCATACAACTTATCAGTTGACCGAACATGCCACTACAATTTAAAAGTTTGTTGATAGATGAAAATGAAAATCATCATTTTGATGAAAAAATTGAATTAAAATGGATTTTTTCATCAAAATTATGAAGTTAATTATTTTAACATAAAACAAATTGAATAATTCCCAAATATTAAAAGAAAATTATTATCTACTCCAGGAATAATAAAAAATGTATTTATAATGGGTTCCATCAATGATTTCTATAGAAATCATTGGTCTTATGAAATGGATCTCAAACAGACATGCACAATATAGTTCTAAACATTCGTTTTCTTTTCAGGAAGGAGTTATCACAAATATTTATTTTGATAAAAATTCTAAAATTCAACACTAAAATTTGAATAAAAATGTTTTGGGTTGTTCTAAAAATGAATAAGGTTTTGAATCAAGATGAGAACAAATTCTTTGACCTAAACAAAAGCTCCCCCTCTTTTTATCCACATAAACCCAAAAGATGAATTGTGGGGTCCAAAGAGACACATGGTCACATTTAAAACTGCCTATAAGACACCTATTTTAGTAAAGCAAATTTGACTGGCAGTTTTGCGAACGGCAAAAATCTAAATGCTGTTTGTTAGTAACTTTGACTTATATTCCAAGTGAAAACAATTAATTAAATGTTTAATTAAAATAAATCAAAATTAAACTACATGGGGAATTATTCAGGGTATTCCAACTTAGTTGCACCAAAAGGGTATCTTACTATACCAATTGATCCTCGATTCTTCAAAGTTTAGTTTAGCCATAATAAAAGGAGTAAATAACAGCAACAGAATGTCATAAACAGTGCAGAATAAGTCTGTTCACATTTCAGGCCAAATTTATACTGTTGAGATAGTGCCAAGACATATTTAAGACTGTCAAGAATGTGTCGAGACATATTCAGACATTATTTAGAATGTCAAGAATATGTCGAGACATATTCAGACATTATTAAGAATGTCAAGAATATGTCAAGACAGATCGAGACAAATTTAAGACAGTCAAGAATTGGTCGAGACTAATCCAGACTCTTATCATATGATACAGGAAGTGTCGAGAAATTTTAAGACAATGTTCATACTGTCAAGACACTTGTCAAGAAAAATCAAGAACCTTCTTAGACAAATTCATACTATGTCAAGAATTTTTAAAAATTATTTAGACAAATTAAGAATGTCGAGTAAAATTCATGCAAATTCAGACAAAACTGGTCTTTTCAGACTTTTGACTCTTGTAGTGAGCGGAATGACTTCTCCTAGTGAAAGCCTCATTGTGGAAACTAGGAAAATGAATACGAGTCTTCCAGTGCCTAAAGCACAAATATATATAGGAGCCTGGAATGTGCGAACCATGTACGAAACATCAAAGACTGCACAGGTCATCAAGGAAATGCAGCACTACAGGTTGGACATTTTTGGCGTGAGCGAGTGTCGTTGGACTGGCTCAGGAAAACTAGAACAAACAGTGGAAACATCATCCTACACTCTGGACACACTGAAAGACATATTAATGGTGTAGCAATAAGTATATGCAAAGAAAAGGCAAAAACACTACTAGAATGGGAACCAATCAGTGAAAGATTAGTAACAGCAATTACTGTAAGCTTTCTATAATATAGTGTTACGCACCAAAAATGATGCTGAAGATGAGACCAAGGATCATTTTACGAACAGCTGCAGACTGTCATTTCAAAAGTACCTCAACATGACATGCTGGTAATAATGGGAGATCTTAATGCAAAAGTAGGATCAGATAACACTAATGCTGAAAATGTTATAGGCAGGTATGGATGCAGGGTGAGAAATGAGAATTGTGAACGTACCATATATCTTTGTCTTTGCAATAAATTGGTGATAGGAGGGACTATCTTTCCTCATAAAACATCCATAAACTAACATGGAAATCACCGGATGGAAGAACAGTTAACCAGATTGACCACATATTGGTGAACAACAAATGGCGTAGATCATTAAGAGATGTACGAGTACTCAGGGTGCAGACGTAAACAGTGATCACTATCTACTGAAAGCCACCATCAAATTAAAACTTAGAAAGGCACTAAATGAAAAGCAGAACAGAAAGAAACTAGACACAGCAAGGCTGAAGTCACCAAATGTTAAAAAGCATTTTGCTTAAAACTCAAAAATCGGTTTAGTGTGCTAGAAAACTCTGATAATGAAGAAGGCAGTTTACAAGAGAAGTGGGATAACATCAAAGATATTTATTTAAAGACGGCAGAAAAGACAGTTGGTCATAAGATAAAAATTACTAAGAATGGCTAACACCGGAAACCTGGCAAAAATTGAAGAAAGAAATGCTATAAAACAGAAATCAGTAAATGCAAAATCCAAAAGGTAAGAAGATCAACTTCAAGTAAGATACAGAGCAAAAGACAAAGAAGTTAAAAGAAGTGCTAGAAAAGATAAAAGACAATATCTGGAGGATGTAGCAAAAGAGGCAGAAAAGGCAGCCATTCTAGGAGAGTTAAGTACCGTTTATAAAATCACCTATCAATTTTGTGGAACATCAAATGCCCAGACAGCACATGTAAACGACAAAATGGCAAATTATAAAAACAGAACGGGAACAAGCAGAAAGGTGGGTCCAACATTTCAAAGAGGTATTAAACTGCACTGAGCCTGATGTCATAGCTGACCCTGAAACATCAGAAGATAATTTAAACATCAACACATAACCACCAACTCTAGAAGATGTAAGAAATGCCATTAAAACATTAAAATAGGCAAGGCACCAGGCATTGATTCAATTCACGCTGAGATGTTAAAGGCCGATCTAGAAACATCATCCAAAGTACTTCACAATCTTTTCCTTGTCATCTGGAAAGAAGGGACATCCCATCAGACTGGAGCAAAGGCCTCATTGTGAAGCTACCAAAGAAAGGAAATTTACGCAACTGTGACAACTGGAGAGGATTACATTACTTTTTGTCCCTAGTGAAGTTTGCTGCAAAATTCTTCTCAAAAGAATTGATAAAATCGTGGATGATAAGCTTAGAGAAGAATAAGCAGGCTTTAGAAGAGGGAGAGGATGCATTGACCAAATTTTCACACTCAGGAACATCATTGAGCAATGCATAGAATGAAACACACCACTTTTCATTAATTTTATCGACTTCAAAAGGCTTTTGACAGTATACATAGAAACCCTTTGGAGAATTGTTAAATCGTATGGAATTCCACCTAAAATTTTGATGCAAATAAAAGCCTTCTATAACAGCTTTGAATGCAGTGTCATCCTTGATAGCTCTATTTCAGACTCATTCGAAGTTAAATCTGGTGTAAGACAGGGATTATTATGTCACCCATCCTGTTTTTATTGGCCATTTACTGGATACAAAGGCATACAACAGCAGACAATAAAAGGGTATCCAGTGGACCATGTTTAACCAGCTATAAGACCTTGATTTTGCTGATGACATAGCCATATTATCAACAACTAGCGAACACCTCCAAGAGAAGACCAACATACTGAACAAATATGCGAAGCAAACTGGTTTGAATGTAAATGCCAAGAAGACCAAGGTTATGTCAATAAACAACAGTAATACAACACCAATTACAATCAATGATCTGCCAGTGGACAGTGTTTAAGATTTCACCTACCTTGGAAGCATAATAAGTAAAGATAATGGGACAGGAAAAGATATAAAGGTAAGACTCTCTAAGGCACGTTCAACATTTGCAATCTGAAGTCCAACCAGTACAGTCTAAGGACCAAATTGCAAATCTACAACAGCAACGTAAAATATGTCCCACTGTATTGTTTAGAAACTTGGCGTGTTTTAGTTAGTGACCTTTAAAAAGTAGATGCATTCCATACTAGCTGCCTAAGAACGATCAACAGAATATTCTGGCCAAATAAGATCAGCAACAAGAGCCTTTTAGAGAAATGCAATGCTAAGAGCATAACAGCAGAAATCAAACAACGAAGATTTAGATGGTTAGGTCACGTACTGAGAATGCCGCAACACCGCACACCTAAAACAGCTCTTTATTGGACACCACCAGGAAAAAGGAAACCAGGAGACCAAGAATCACCTGGCGGAAAACTGTTACAGCAGAATTGGAAGCAATGGGTTACACCTGGGGTCAGGCCCAGTGCATGGCAAAGGACAGAGAGAAATGGGGAAATTTGTTGTGGCCTTAAGTCCCACTGGTGATGAAGAGCATGATAATAAGAAGAAAATCACTAGGAAGTAGGAGATGTCTGTCCTTTCAATTCACATTAATTTCGCCGCCATCGGTTAAAACGGAACCTTTGAATTTTTATTGACTGCGTCTTATTGGGTTTAATTATGTTCCATTGAACAATGATAAAATTGAGAATGGAATTGGGAATGTGTCAAAGAGACGACAACCCGACCAAAGAGCAGAAACAGCCGAGGGCCACCAATGGGTCTGCAACACAGAGAAAATCCGCACCCGGAGGTGGGCTTCAGCTGGACCCTAAATAAAATGTGCAATAGTTGAGTGAAAATAAACGACATACTAAACTCCAAAACATATAAATGAACTAAAATTAAAAATCATACAAGACTAACAAATAGCAGAGGCTCCTGACTTGGGACAGGCGCAAAATGCGGCTGGGTTAAACATAATATCTTTTGTCTCCTTAAACGCTTCCTTTATTTAAAATATGAAAATTGCGTAATATGTGTACCTGTTTCTCCGTCTAGTTTGATGACAAGCTTGATACAATCATCCGAGCATGTTACAACCGGAAATAAACGAAGAGCGGTTGTCTTGTAGACACTAATGCCACATTCAGGAAACTCCCAGCTGTTACATTTAAAGCACTGAACACTCCTAGAACCTGAAAAGACTAAAATAGTTGTTTATGTATTGTGTTATCTCATTTCTTTCCGTTGGTTTGAATGATAATCAACTAGGTCATATTTAGTCATTTCTGGTTTATTGCTTCATAACGGATGCATTTTTTGCTTATTGTTAAGGTTCGTATGCCGATCAGTGATTGCTTCCATCTACGTCAATTGTACTCTGGAAGATATTGTCTTGTACCTATGGTTTCTTATATCCACGTCAATTAAACTCTCATTGGAAATCATGCCTAATTTCCTAATTCTTAAATATATAAAGATTAATATTTATAACGTTTGAAGAAGCGTTTAATACTAAAATAACATTATGAGGGCATAAATGGGGAGGGAATTTCATTTCTTTATTCCTTGATTTTTAGAACATTTTTGGTGCCTTTTATTCCCTTTTCTTTATATTTATCGTTCCCACATCATCAAGTTTGAATAACACTGAGGTTGTGAGTTCAAACACTGCACGTGGCAGGTGAATTCGACTCAATTTTAACTGACTAGGATTGTCAGTTTTCCAACCGAAGGTTGGTTGTTCTCTCCGTGTACTTTGGCTTCCTCCACAAATGAAAACTGTCCTCCAAAATATGCGCAATAGTGCTGACAGTGACTTAAAACACCAATCAATCGATCAATCTACCTTTTATTTTTGTGACCTTTTCTCTATTTTTCAAACAATATTTTTCATTCTGTTTAACATATTCCAGACCGTCTATTTTGCCTGTTAATGATTTTAATTTTTCATTTTCATTTATTTTATGCATTTGCATGAAAAAATATTTATCGAAGTTATACCTAACATTTCTAGTAATATGAACTATGATACATTTAGATATTTTTGATTAATTAAATTGATTTCATGTATCGAATTTGTCTATACTTTGATTAAAATTGATATTTTGATAAATTATGTAAAAAATCAGTTTCCGTTTCCATTCTATATTCCTAACTTTTACTTTTTAAATTTCACTATATTCCATTATCTTATAAAATAATGTTTACCGTGAGGAGGCAACAACTGGAAACGTTTGACTTTACCACTTTAATTTAATACATAAATTAAAAAAAATCAAGTTTAGAACAAATAAAATCACTTTAATCATTTTTTTTTAGCTTTTTCACTTCGATGATTTTATTTCTTTAAAGAAAAACAATTTCCGTTTTCGTTTGTACCAAATAATGAGACTCTATAAGAATATACATTGTTTGCGTACTATTCAAAGCAATACTCGATAATGTACTTACCAGTGAATAAAATTGTAATTTGGAACAGGGTTTTCATAGTATCCGTTTTTCTTTGAGTTTGGAAGTGCTTCGGCAAAATTTACAAGTTTTAACAAGGTGTTGTTATATAAATTCTGTCACTAGTATGGTAGTTTGGCCTTTGATATTCCTGTTTTGGTTAATATTTTGGAAATTTACATTTAAGTGGATGTATGCCAAATTTCATCAGAATATAAATAGAATTCTATACCAAGAATACCATACTATATTTTAAGAACTGCATGTTGATGTGATGTAATACTTCCTTGACTCAAAATAAAACAATTGTAAATCCACAGAGATCTTTTGAGACGAATGAACCTTAAGGGTGTACCGAGGTCAGGCTGTTTATGAATTTTGTCAGATGTTCGGACTCCTTGGTTTTGTTCCTGCGATACAGGGTAACATATTTTGACCCGTAGCACCTTTTGTCTAAGACTTCATCAGCTCATAAAAGTCATTTACCAAAATTTATGCAAATTCTAGATTTTCTTCTTTCAATTTGAGACCTAAATAACACCAATGCAAATATAAGGTCTGGGTCAGCTTTTTCCGCAATTTTGAAGAAGAAAAATATTTCGAAAAGGAGCTCCATAACCTATCAATATTTTTAGTTTATTTGTTCGCTAATTGCTTTTCTAACTTAAAGTATCAATTTCAATTATAGTTTTTCTTTAATTCCACCTAAGTACATCCTTAAGGGCAACCACCATTTGAATTTCTATAACGTGTTGCCTGTTGCTATACCGGCTTATCTCTTTCGTGCGGAAATTATTTTTCTTTTACACAGATATTTTCGAAATCCAAATCATTAGAAAACCAATATATAAAACGTTGAAAAGTAGCAATGATTGAATATCAATTCCAAAATGAAATAATGATATAAAAATTATTATAAAAACTAAGAATATAGATGCAAAACAAAACGGACAAAATCAAACATTTTGGAAAAAACCTACAAATTGTATCTCCCTTACTTGTCGAGCTTGAGCGAGTGTCATGATGTTATATTTTATATCAATAATGCACTAAGAAACAATGCAAATAATAAATCAAAACTATCATTCAACTACGTGTTGGAATTTGCGCATCATAAATAAGTATTGAGCAATTTAACACAAGACAAAGAAGATATCGGATAATAAAGACAATTTTATCTTTTTGTTAATAACACATCTTAATCGTGCACTTTAAACAAAGAATGATTTAAAACAATTTGTTCCATCCTCATTCCAACAGGTCATTGAATATTATCTTGATTTCAAAACTGCTATGTAATAATTACAGTACATGCATATGTTTTGTAAGGATTCTATCCGTTTAAATTGCAGATTAAAAATCGCAGGGTGTTGTGGGATGATGCATTGTTTTAAAATAAATACAACATTCAAGTAGCACGTGATTTAAATTACATTACGTTATTTGATAAAATAGTGCATTATCAAGTATGTAAGAAAGAAGATGGATGTTTTAAACAAAACAAACAGAAAGACCCATATTTATCGTCTTTCTGATTTCAGCATGAAAATGTTCTTCTTCAGAATTAAGTGCTTCTTTTAGATTAATTGCGGGGACGTTGACCACGCAAGGCATAATTCTCGAAACGCTGAGACACAATATAAACTACCAATAATCACCGCATCTTGTCATTTACGAAAAACGAACTGGCCGGCCCATATTCCAAGGCTATTTGGATGTATTAACAGTATAAACCGTGTAAATTATATATACATGGTCAAGATAAGACTTTGACAACTAATTGCACTTTTGTGATGCGTAAGGATATTATATTTGTAATTCCTAAAACTCGTTCAAGCGTTGTGCCGCTTAATTGTTTTTATGAATCTTTAATAATGGCTACTTGGCAATATTATAAACTATCGTATTCTTTATTACCAAAACAGTGTATATAATGTGCAAATCCTGAAATACAATTTCCACTGTACTGTATATGCCATACATTTCTTATGTAGAATGTTAAAAGAAAATAGAGGACAAACTTATGCTTTTGAAATAAAATAATAAAGAATATATCAAACGGATTGTATTGATGAACTTGTGATATAGTTAGCTGCGGAACCGTAGCTCATAGGTCCTACGATATTTTTTACTACTTGCGGACCATAGAGCTACCGATTTATCCTATTTCAAAACCAGGTTTAGGTTGCATTTATTTCTAAAAAAATTGTTTATCGTCCATGCAAAGCTTGTCTATGTACATAGTACGTTTCGTCAGATATTTTCAAGGATATGTCGTACCTATTTATGTTTGAATATTCATTTCCTTGTCACTATTATCTTATTATTTCCATTTGTGACCTTAACATTGTCAATAACACTTCTCTTAGAAATGAGTTATATAAAGGCCAAAAAATCGTGAGCATATATCCATCAATTGGAAACACAACTTGAAATACTGTTTGAATCAGTCCATGATTATGCCAGGCAATGGGTTAAACGCGAGATAGAAGATTTAAGCTGTGCAGTGGATGATACAAATCAAAATTAAGAAACTGAATGGATCTACCCATGCTTCAATCTTAAAATCCCAAATGTTGCATAACAATTGTCATACCTCCATGACAAAATATTGTTGTTCACGTCAATAAAACCCCGAATAACATCGTTTTGTGTTTACATCACATTGAATAAACTGCTTGTTAAATTAATTAGGTATTGACAATTCACTTGTTAACTTAACATATACCTGCACGACATTTACTAGGATGAAATCCTGGGTAATCAGGTAAAATACGTTGCACTGCGAGTTTTTTTTCCCGAATACTTTCGAATCCCTGACACAATAATAGCAACATGTGTCGTTTATCATAATGACCTTTGTGTGACCAAGATAAAATAATCGATTTTAGAGGGTTTTTAGAGATCTCAGAATCTGGATTGCAATCAGGTTCTCCCGATGTCTGGGCTTCAATATAAAATGTTAAAAAAGTAAAATAGTTAAGTCCACATTCTATTGTACAGTTGTTAAGCATGTGAAATGTCCACTTAACTATTTTACTTTTTAAAGGATCATCAGAAAATATTGATGAAAATAAGAAGTAGATGGGTCTTTATATTCTGATCATTATTGTCCTTTCCGAGTGTTTGGTATTTATAAGGGTTTTCAAGATGTAAGACATATAAAGAAATAAAAAACTACTAGTATTCATTTCTATGTATCAACATTACAGACGCGCCTGTATACGGACTATATATTTAACAATTGATACTACATTCCATAGCACTAATTTCCATTTCAAAATATCCTTGATAGAAATTGCTGCATGCAAAAAGCTATTAACCAATAGTTTGTAGGTAGTAGTTAAGTTGAATCATCCTTTCGACAATTTTATGTTATAACCTTTTGGTTAACCGTTATGGAATATCTGTTTCATAAATGATGATGGATATGTTTCAACTGTCGACAACATGATCCCATCCTCATTGTTTCGAGTGCGATACCTACCGATTTGGAATTATTCCGGGTTTGTACTTTCACGAGCAATACAACGGGTGTCACAACTTGAACAGGATCTTCTTAACCTACCGGAATAATTGATAACATTCTTGGTTTTTGTGGGGTTTGTGTTGTTCAGTCTTTAGCTTTTTATGTTGTGGTTTGTGTACTGATATTGCCATGGGATTACCATTTGGTTTCTACACACGAGTTTAAATACGGATTTGTTATCTTTTGCCTCTCTTTCTATTTGTACCTGCCTATTATAATTTTCGAGATATGAGGGAGACACAATATTAATTTCGTCAAAATCGTCATTAAAGGTTTTGATTATTTAGATGAGATATGATTCTGGTACATCCTGACATTCTGATCAATGTTTGTGTAGTTACATTTACCTATCTTTTATCTATCAAGATACACGTAGAAGACTATGCATTTATGTTTATGTATAATGAATATGTCTTATTTAAAGCCATGGTGAAGATATTTGTTGACTGACCTGAAAAATCACATACAATATGTACTTTTACCGTAAGGATATATTATTATTATGTAGGTCCAGTTTGAATCAGAGTAGTTAATCTTTGAAAAGGTTGATGAAAGATATCTACTGGACGTAAGCACACAAGACTAACTAAAAGACAAAAGTAGTTGCCTACTTCTTTGGTCACCTTCTGCATCTTTGGTTCAGTTAGTTTAGCTGAGTCTTTAGTTCTATGTATAGTGTTTTATCATATACTTAAAGAAAATAATGGTAAAATTGTACCCCATGAGAAAACTAATTAGTACATATATTTATTCATTAAATTTGAAGAATTGCTTCAGCCGTGTGATATGACTTTTGTTATCAACTGCTTCCGGTTTATATCAACTGCTTACGTTTTATAGCAACTATTTCCGGTTATTATAGAATGCTTTTCTGTAACGTAAGGAATGATATTTCGACATCATTCGGCATATTTCGGAAAATACCCTCAAGGTGTCAGACCACCAATTAAATTTCCTCTCTGTTCAACCAAATTTTGCAATTTTCACAGCTTTTTAAATATTTTACCTTAATTTTAACTCCATAGAAACCAGGTATATCCTGAATTGTACATGTATCAGCTTTCTGCATGCCAAAATTCAACATACCTTTAAAGCCTTCTAAGAAAAAACTGACCTTCAAAAGAGGTACTCTAAAAATAACCCCTGGTTTTCTTGAAATCTTAAATTAGTATACTATAGAGCGCATTAATCCTCAATTTTTAATGCAAACTCATAGACATGAAATATTTTGGCTCAAAATGGTCTAAATATATTTCTCTTTCACCAAGAGTTTCATTTCTGCAAATTTCTTGGTCAGTTTAAGTAAACAAGGACATCAAAAGCACTATTTTGTGTCAGAGTAGGGCTACTTTACATACGTTTTAAATTGGAGGAGTATTTGGTGGTCTGACACCTAAAGAGACAAATAATTGATCAGAAATCTTTTGTTTAGCTTTATTCTTATTCCTTAGTCAATTTGTAGTTAAAACAGCCTATCTGAGCATTATGCGACTTATATTACAAATTTCTCGGCTCAATTTAAACTGACTGTAATGTATGACTTTGATAGAAAATACTTGATAATTTCCATATCAAGATCAATTTTGTTGATTTTCCTTGTTTGTTCTACTACTTTACCGACTTTCCACAATTTTTACAATGAGTCTAGTAAAAATCCAAGGTATTGAAGAGTCAAGGAATATTGACCCCCTTTTTTCACCTGGTGTCAGTAATGGGACTATTAACTGATTAAAAGTGCAGTCATGGTCATTTAACTGTTTTCATTTACTATCAGTCAATAAACTTTAAGGTATAAAACTTTCATTTGAGATTATAAATGGGATTTTGTGTGTTTATGCAGTGTTTACATCAGGCTATGTTATCTGCCAAATACATGGTATGACGCAATGATATAAGGGTAAAATCAAATAATTTCATGAAATCTTCATGACAACAATTTTTGGGGTAGTAAACCTATTTTTTTTATGTTTAACACCACAGAAACAACTTACTGTCCATTTATAACAATTTAGGACATATTTTTTATGACAGCATATTGTCAGGGTGGGAAAAGCTAAAAATAGCACAAATTCAGGTTTAAGGCTCTAAATTTGCAATATCTAACTTTTGCTCAAAAAAGATTGAAATGTGGCTACTATCATTTCAATTGATCAGTTAAGACAAAAAAAATCAATCGTTTTCTGATCTTGGGGTTTCATCGCATTTCTCTTAAAGGTGACAGACCACCAATGAAATTTCCTCTCTGTTCAAC
The DNA here is from genome assembly GCA_017311375.1 of Mytilus coruscus. Lineage (NCBI taxonomy): Eukaryota > Metazoa > Mollusca > Bivalvia > Mytilida > Mytilidae > Mytilus > Mytilus coruscus. Next base: position 74,248,965 of record CM029605.1, read on the forward strand.
CAAATTTTGCAATTTTCACAGCTTTCTAAATTTTTACCTTAAGTTTAACTTCATAGAAACCATGTATATCCTGAATTGTACATATATCAGCTTTCTGCATGCCAATTTTCAACATACATTTAAAGCCTTCTAAAAAACTGACCTTCAAAAGAGGTACTCAAAAATAACCCTGGTTTTCTTGAAATCTTAAATTAGTATACTATAGAGCGCATTAATCCTCAATTTTTAATGCAAACTCATAGACAAATAAATTTTGGCTCAAAATGGTCTAAATATATTTCTCTTTCACCAAAAGTTTCATTTCTGCAAATTTGTTGGTTAGTTTAAGTAAACAAGGACATCAAAAGCACTATTTTGTGTCAGAGTAGGGCTACTTTTACATACGTTCTAAATTGGAGGAGTAATTGGTGGTCTGACACCTCAATGGTACGTTGGCTTTTTTTGGTGTAAAATAAAGTTGAATAAAAAATATTAGGAATCAGGAAAATATATATTTAAAAATGCAAAACAAATATTACAACAAATGCATTGTTTCAAAGTTTTATATGTATCTGTATGTCTTCTGCTGAAGTATATGATAAAGAACATAACATGTCATTTTCATATCAGACCACTTATCAACCCAAGGTCAAATAATCCCTCGAGCCTGTTGGCTCTCGGGCTGATATCATGACCTAGGGTTTATAAGTGGTCTGATATGAAAATACCATGTTATAATCTATATTTATTAGCTGATGTTTGGAGTTTTATTTTCATGAAACTCTATGGGATACATGTCAAACTCACGGTCTCTATCGATAAACCGTATGTCCACCTCTTGTTGTCTTCTGTGTGTTTTCTTATGATTTAATTGGAGTGCTGTTTATTTGAAGTATACCCATAACTCTTTGTATTTATATTGACAGAATTAAATCCGAAGAAAAACGAACTCTTGAAACAAGAAACAAGTGTGTTTTAATTCTTTTCGAACTTTGTTATTGTATGTTATACAAGTTATACATTTGATCTAAATATATATATATATATATATATATATATATATATATATATATAAAAAAATATATATCACGAATCATTAGTAATAAAACATAAAAAGGAAGTTAAACAACGGAAGTGCACAAAACTAGAAAATAATCAACAGAACAGTCTTATTGACCATCTTTGCCTTATGGAATAGTAGTTTCTAATACTCATATCTAATATATCAGCATCAACTTTAACAACTTTTTGTGTGACTTACTAATGGTAGCAACACAAATCGTATGTTACCAATTTCAGTAAATAAGGCCCGCTGGTACACAAAAACTTTCGAAACTAAATATATTAATATTTTCACATTAAGACTGAAATTTTTAAACAGAACGAAATACATTGTGCGCAGATCTATCAAAATGTGTTAGCAAATAAAAATAAAGCTCAAGTGATAGTGAAACATATTTTTAGAAAACTAAGTGATCAAACATATATTGACTAACGAACCGTGATATGGAAGTCATTGCCAGATGAACCCTGCTAGAAAGACGTGTTCATCTTCCAATCATTTCAATCACTAACTAAAGCTGACTTGGTCCGTAATGCGAGAAACGGATTAAACCATCACAAATAAAAAAATCAACATTGATCAATAAACCATACAAATAAGGTCAGGCATTACACAGGAATTTTACTCACATCAATTTCATGCGAATTTCACCTCAAATGAGCTTATATAAAAAAATGTAAAATCACTAAAACACCGATTTTATATTTAAAACTCAAGTGAAATCAGTTCTTGGAATTTTCACGTGAATCACTTGTGAAACTCACGTGAATTTTCACTTGAAAAAAATCCAATTTTTTTGTAAAGTTCACGTGAATTTATTTGAAAAATTTCACATTAGATTCATGTGAATCTTAATTCACGTGAAAATTTACACTTGATAGCAGGAGATCAAAACTCATAATGGCGTCGATTTTATTTTTCTGGTTACGTAATATCAAAATGTGTAAGCAAATATAAATAAAGCGTTAGTGATAGTTAAACATATTCTATAATGACTTAATGGTCATGTGTATTGGAGCAAACAAAAATAATTAAATGAATTACTGATTTACTTCAAAATAAATTTCAACACTATATAATGAAAGATAGAAAGAAAGAAAGAAAGAAAGAAGGACAGACAGAATGAGTGAATGAATAAATAAATGAAAAATAAATACATAAGTAAATAAATAAATAAATAAATAAATAAATATATAAATAAATAAATAAAATAAATAAATAGATAAATAAATAAATAAATAAATAAATAAATAAATAAATAAATAAATAAATATAAAAACAGCAAATCTTAAATATTTAGAAAAGATATTCGACAATCCTTTCTTTTCAACTAAAACTTTAACTACTTGGTAGAGAAAAATTGTATCACATTCGATTCAGTGGTAGAGTCTTTATATTCATATGTTAAATAGGCGAGCAGAAAAGGATCATAGCAAGCATTTAGATACGTGTCATTCTCGTTTGTAATTATCTACATCTCTGTAGTTTCTATGTTTGTGAAAGTAAGATAAGCCCAATTCGAAGGTAATTTAAACTTGTTGCTCGAACCGATCCTTCATTATTTTTTCAGCTCGTCAACTTCTATGGACAGATGTGAAACCTTTGCAGTGAGATCACTGTTACTTGCGGTAATATGTTTAAGATGTTCCATAACAGATTCTGGCAACGAGTTTTGCCTATGGTAGAGAATTGATTCCTTCATCATGGGTAATTCTTTTCTTGATGTCGATGGTGGTGATGTTTCCTTATCAAGTGCTGTGAATACTTTCCTAAAAACAAGAACCGAAGTCAGCGATTACATCAAAATAAGAAATGGATTTTAGAATGAAATTCATTTTCATTATATCTTAACAAAGTTTAAAAGAATTGTACAAGCAAATTATAAGGCCAGAATGTTTTGTAATGATAATGCTTCATTGGAATAGTCTTTCTCTTGAAATACTGTCATAGTCAGAAGTTAAACTATCTACAAAAATAAAGACGATCGGTGATGATATTGTTAAATTTGCACTTTGAGATTACTTCTGATGAAATAAATTAAGGGTCGGGGTTACATTTATTCGTATACTGAATTTTGAATTTCATAGCTATATTGAATTTAAAGGGGCGTAAGGTATCATTTGAAAAAAGAAACAAATACAAAGCGACTTTGTGTTTCAAACATTTGTGAAAGCTGAATTTGGAAAAAATATATCGCTTATAACAGGCAATTGTGTTTAATTTGTTTAAGAAAGCTTCACAATTCAATTACTCAACCTCATTTGAATTCATATTCAGACAACTTTAGATTGGTTTGATATCCGCTAATGATGTCGGTTTATTAAAACTAAAACAAAATTAAAATTAAAAGGCGAGCCACTGGGAGACCATTTCATTGACTGATACAACTCATTAATAAGTAATCATCATACAGCTTAAAACTTTGATTTTCATATCTCTTTTCGTAAATTTTACGTACGCCATCACGAGTTGGTTGACCGTTATGGAAAACCTTTTCACAGATGATATCGGATATGTTCCTTACGTCGTAACTACAATCCCTTCCTTTTCATGAATGTGACCTACCGAATTAGACTATTTACCGGGTTTATAATAACATAAGCAACACGACGGGTGCCAAATTTTGAGCAGGATCTGCTTACCCTTCCGCAGCACCTGAGATCTACCCCAGTTTTTGTTGGGTTCGTGTTGCTTAGTCTTTAGTTTTCTATGTTGTGTCATGTGTACTATTATTTGTCTGTTTGTCTTTTCATTTTTAGCCATGGCGTTGTCAGTTTATTTTCGATCTATGAGTTTGACTGTCCCTCTGGTTTCCTTCGACCCTTTTTATCTACGACATAAAGAAATATAAACATAGAAAGTCGTTCTCATATGATTATACATGTTATACGTGATTGTTTGCGTATTAATATCAATATCTTTGTTTATATAGGGTCATTTACCATTGGCTTTTCTTGAAGATCATCACAATTGTTAATTTCAAAGTGTCTAGTCAAGAAAAATACTCGAAAAATATTTTTATTTTATATATATATATATTTTCGAATATATCGAAAGGCTGATACATGATATTGTGTCCATGCATTGCCAACTTTTATTTACTGTGCCTTTAAAACACAAACACAATATGAAAATTCCTACAGCTTGAAAGTGTTTAGAAACAATAAGGACTATGACATAAACAATTTGGAGATTTCCGTAAACTTTGCAAACTACTAGTATCTTGGAGTTAAACGACTAAAAAACAGGCGGTCTTAATTACGATAGTACAAAGAAATAAAATGTTTCACTATTTTTATATTCAACTTAAAACTGTTGAACAGAAACCCTCCCCGAATACGTCTTCCTACAAGACATGATATGTCAATTTGATAGTTTTGTCTATATTTAAGGTGTATGACCAAACCATAGGCGATGAGGGTGGCATATACATGTAGGTCTACGCAATATTAAATTGATTTTACTTTTTAAATCAAATGGATTTTACTTTTAAATCAAAGTGAAATAATGAAGAATTGAAAAATAATCAGCTTACAACTGTTCAAAGTAAATGCATGCTAATCATTTTACTGAAGATGCTGTCCAGAGTTGATAGTAAAGATATATTTGTGGTAATTAATTTTGTAAAGTTAAAGAGTTTTCAAGGTTAACAATTATCATAGTAATCAACATACTGGACGATTGATCTCTCAAATTAATTAGCACTTAAACGGTTCAACGGTCAGCGTTTTTAGTATTCTATATTCGGTCCTTTCAACAACACTATAAATTATGTAGAAATTGTATTGTAAGCGTTCGTATGCATTTATGTCTTGAAGGATTATCATGAAATTAAACCGAAGCTTTCTTTCAGTGATGTCTTGGACAAGTTCTGATCTATTATTTTGCAGATGTTATGTTTCTAAGCAATGAAAATTCTATAAACATTGCTTTCTTCGAGTTTACCAGTCTTAACATATATGTATCAACAATGCCATGGAAGAGTGGAAACCAACTATTTTATTGGAATTGTGCATTTTATCAAAATAACATTGTTATCGATATCATGCCTACTTTTCATTTAAGATATTCACTAAAGAATTTGTGAAATATTTATGTCTTAGTTATTGCCCTTGGAACGAATTTATATGTGCAACTAAGGGACTTTAGAATCATGTTCTTTGATTTAAAAATCTTGTCACGACCCAAACATAAATTTTTGAATTGTTGTTTTGTACAAATTTTATAATAAGAATTGTTAATAGGTCTGAATTTTTCACGAAAGATGTTATTCACAGAACCATAATTTGGTTTCTAATAATTAATGTTTGACACTTACCAGTTTGGAAATTTTTCCGGTTTCGTCTAAAGAAAGAAAAAGCCATGCCAGGTACAATTTTGTTCAAATTTATAAATCACATTTGATATGAAATTTTCAAAATTAGGTTGAGCTGTACATACACGTCAGAAATTTGTATTCCAATTACCGGCTGTACGTATCAACAACAGTTGGTATACATTGCTTTGCAATGCGAATGACTGACATTGCATCGTGGATGATTGTTCAAGTGATACATGTGATAGTGGTTCTTTGAAAATATATACCGGGGCTAGTAATAGCTTCGTTAAATACTTGTAGTTGTCATAGTTTTCGAGGAAGCTTACCGTCTAAAAGATGATTAATAGCGGAATTATTTTGGGACATTGTAGTAGAATATAAACTGTAGTATGGTAAAATATTAGGAAAAAACGTAAAGGCTGCTACAATTTGTTTTCTCTTTACTGTACAATAATTTCATATTCTTTACTATATTTTCGTAGCACTAGACAGCCCCGACTAATAAGAAAACAAAGTTAATTAACGCCTTTCATCAAATTGAGTTCATGTCTTACCTTCCAGTATACAGTTACAAATGCTTAGGTGGGCCAAGCGTCTTGTTTATAATTCTATCATCAAATGTTTTTATCCATTTTATTTCATCTTCTCGTTGAAATGCGTGCATGTTATATAACGTTGTACTTATTCAATTGCAGATTTCAACTTTTAATCAATTGCTAAAATTCAAACACGTACCTTGTAATTTCCGTTTTCTGTTTTTCATCATCAGTAGTTGTTACAATACTGGGTCCCATAGTTGGTCTGTAAAAGTCTTCAACACTTATGACCATGTTATTTCCTGTTAAAATATGAAATGCTACTGTTACAGAATATCAAACTATGTTTAGTATGAATTTTGTTTGTATGCTTTTGTTTTGATGGTTGCTATTTTGTCACATTTATTTGTTCAGTCCTTTTGGTATATTTTTGTATTATTAAATCAATAATGAAGTGACAGAACACAAATATCAACAGGCAAATAAAGGTCTACACAAATAACATCATTAATACAAATAAGATAAGAATCATAAAAGTGATTGTAAAATTGTTCTTATATCTGGAGAAATACCATTGTCTTTTCATTACTCGCGGTGTTTGCTAGATAAATATAGTTTAAATATTATCAATAAATTAATTTAGAATTTCATTGCATCGTAGGCAATGATGTCTTTTAAAATTTATTAAACAGATTTATCACGAGTTTTATTTTGAAAATATTAGTCGAAAGAAGATAAAAGTTACTGAGCCGCCAGGCAAATCCATTACTTCTAAAGATACATACTTTCAAGAAAAAAAGGAATTTTGATGGACTAATTGATCAATTCCAAGGCCAGAAAATAAAACGGAGTGTTGTCAATTCTTTGTAAGCAAAGCTTGTCCACCTGACCATGTCCACCTGACCAATTTGATTACAATCAAATTGGGTTAAAAATCTTTCAAGGCATATGTCATCCTCTCCTCTATGTTTTCTTTGTGTTCTTTCGCATATGGTTATTTTCCTTTCGTTATCGTTATTCAAGTGTCCATATGAAAAGAAAGAGATGTGGTATGATTGCAAAGGACATGTTTTGGTGTCCATCGTTTGCGTTGGAATCCCTCACGTAGCAGGTTCCTTTAGTTATATAGTGCGTCTTTATATATAAATAAGAAGATGTTGTATGATTGCCAATGAGACAACTCTCCACAAAAGACCAAAATGACACAGAAATTAACAACTATAGGTCACCGTACGGCCTTCAACAATGAGCAAAGTCAATGCCGCATAGTCAGTTATAAAAGGCCCCGAAATAACAATGTAAAACAATTCAAACGAGAAAACCAACGGCCTAATCTATGCACAAAAACTGAACGAAAACAAATATGCAACACATAAACAAACGACAACCACTGAATTACAGGCTTCTGACTTGGGACAGGCACATACATAGAGAATATGGCGGGTTTAAACATTGAAGCAGGATCCCAACCCTTTACCTGTATTACCAATAACAGCAGGGGTAGCAGGGGTAGGTATATACGTCATTTAAACAGCAACCTTTTATAAAATTAATCAATAACACAGGGCAAAAACATTGTTCATACTTCAAATTTGTTTTATTCCTAATGATTAATTTGTAAATCGTTCTACGGCTATAAAAGTGGTGAATAAATTTGACAAAAACACTTGGGTCTTAATGAAAGTCCATGTATTTTTTAAATATTTGTCAAAATGTAGTTTTATCAAGCTATTTTCAAAAAATAATAAAAGTATGGGTCACCAGACTTTTTCACGCTACAGGTTGTGCAAAATTGTCACATTTGTACAGATAATGTATGGAAAATCAAATTGTGTGTGTGATAAAAGAAAACTATTATTATTCGGTATTCAAGAGCTAGCAGGTCCTACTCAGACTTTGTAAAAGTCACCAGTGTCTCAGCAGAAAGTTGATGTCAAAGAACGTCTCGTCTCGTCTTTTTCTATAAAAGTTCATCAGAAGGTACAACGATCTTGTTGATAAATATTCCGTATCAACTTCACAAATGATACAAGATGGTCTTGAATTGACAATACTATTTAAAGACAATTTCATGACAAAACAACTGTTATATTCTCGTTTGTCAGTGAAAAATGTCCATCACTTAATACTTACCGTCTTCTCTGTAAAGAATGAAAGTAAGCGTCGATTCTTGAGTATCGGAAGTACCATCTGAAACTTAAAGGGCGTATGGAATTATATATTATGTCATACAAGATATTACACTTTATTTATATTTATTCAGGTTGTTGGATGTTTTCTAGGTTACGTTATTATCTGTGACGTTACATGACACAGTTACACAATATAGACTTGGATTCAGCGGAACAGTTCTGTTCAAGCTGATCCCTTTCATCTTAAAAAGATTCTTTAAGAAATGAAAATAAAATAAATGTATCTTTACCACACTTTTATGTGTGTTCAATCAAGCTTATATGATAAATTTGATAGTTATTTTGGCTATTATTTTAAATCTGTGTAAAAGATTACACTAAATATTGAGGTAACCAGACATCCGTTCTTTTTCCTGAATTACTTTACTACTGAAAGCGACTTCATACCGGAATTTGAATTTGATATTATACCGTATGCATCTTATAAACTTTTAATCTCCAACTTATTCGAATTTTGAGTAAATCAAATTCTTACATAATTTGCCATTTTAACTTTTTTTCCTGCATCCAAGCAAAGGATTGAAGCCTAGCCGTATGCTAAGGATTATTCCACTTTACTTTACTTACGCGATGCACTTCTTTAATAACCCTTTTATATATGTCAGCTCATCGCATGAACTCATCCAAGCTAAATTTATTTGATTATTAGATTATTTCCATGTATTGAACAATGCGGTCATTTAAAACAAACTTGTGTTAAATTGAAAGTGTTCTGTATTTTTTTTTTTAATTAAAAAAATGATTGTTGAAGACCATACGGAGACCTATAGTTGCTAATCATCTACGTCATTTTTATCCCTGGTGAAGAGATGTCTCATTCGCAATCATGCCAAATCTTTCTATATTTGTAAAATGTCTAAAGGAAGGAAATCTTATGTCCTAAAAAAATTCTTTTGTTTGACTTTCGCTTTCTCTTACTACAAGAGATGAAAAGAGCTGTGGAAGAAATCTTTATATATTAGCATAATAAGTAACGGAAATTCAAGAGGAAAAATTCTAAAGAAATAAAACATAAAAACACGGAACGCTTTATGCATGGCGTAATAAATGTAAAATATCAAAATATGTTTAAAATTATCCACTAGTATTTTTTATAGCAATCAATGGTTCAATAACAGGAGGCATTGCAAAAGACAAAATGGTATGAAAAGTTGAATACTCTAAATTGTTATTTTGCAAATGATACAATGTTAACTTTTCAAAATCAAAATCTGCATATTCATTAATCAAATTTGTCCTATCTATAAGGCGCTGTCCATTCATCTGTTACAGGCATTGCTTGGTGGGTGTTTGTTTTTCTGTCAAAAACATTTATTTTTTCTCTTTTATCCTTTCCCTGTTACAGCAGTTAATAAAGGGATAGATGAATTTTCATGAATTCATTTCATACCAGGTGCATTTTCTATGCTTTTTATGTTGTGTTTAATAGACTTGTCTTTTGAATTTTTCGATTTTACCTCGACCAATTCGTTTTCAATTGATGAGGAATCTTCTGCCTCATAAATGCATCTGGGTTACTTAAAACTACAATTTTGTAAGATTTGTAGCAATTACTGAATGACAGGCTAAACAATAATCAAATACAATTTCTTTTAATTTGGTTAAAGTCTTCCATTTGAATGCAGAATTGACATGAATCGAGATCCAGTAGGTCTTATTATATGTCTGATTTTGTTATTGTTTGCGAAACAAATTCAAGGAAATTTAGTCTTCTTCGTTTTAATCAAACTATTTTATTGACAAATCCGTATTCCAACCCCAGAAAATTATGAGTTCAATTTCAGCTGGTATTTGAAGGAAACGATTGATTAATCTTTGAAGGTCTTTTGAGTGCTTATTTTTTTAAACTAAACATAATTGTTTGTTTTGATGCGATTTATTGCTTTTAACTGCCCTTTTAGCATACCTTTCTTTTAATCTTATCAATTAAAATATGCATAATTCTTTATTTTGATTATAAGTGGAAGTGACACATGCTCATAAATTCCTCGAAACAAATGTTATGTTACAACAGATATAAGAGATATTTATGGAAAAAATTATCTAGAAATTACAGTGTAATTGCTACACAGTATTCTAAACTGTTATATAGTATAATGTTCTTGAACCCATTTGAACATTGATACAGTTTCCTTAAAACCATTGTTCATTTATTGCAATGATAAATTGAACTAATAAATAAGAACTGAGAAGTGTACATTTAGAACTGAAAAGAAATGGAAACTTTGAAAGAGAAAAGACAATTTTGAAAGAGAAATTGAACAGCATGATGTCCCTCCAGTTTGTTCATGTATATACTCTTACCACTGGTACTCTTACTCTGTGAACATGTACTGCATTGAACAGGTAAAAGGTCTATGCACCTCTTTCTTTTGAAGATAATGTAGAATTCTCGCAGATAACTTTTTCATGCAATACATATTTTAAAACAAGAGTGCTCTTTGCTGCCTTGAAACTGTTGTTTTGTACTCAGGCACATATTTTCTACGTATTCTGACGTGTCACCGACTTGATTAAATGTTTCGGATATGATATCACTTTCTATCTCTGCCACTAGAACTTTCACATTTGTACGGACAATCTGTTGTAAACATCTAAATACATATACAATAAATATTAGTGTTTTTGACTTGTTGAAGGATGGTTACCACATATTAAAACACATATTTTGTGTTAATTATGTCTGCACAGTCAATTAAACTACTTGATCATGATTATGTCTTTATGTTAATTGAAAAATGTTAATTGAAAATTTGCAACAAACATTTTGTTAAAAACAGTATAATTTCTTATACAAAGAAAGGACAATTGACTCTGCTGTCAGACAAAATATATGATACCAGGCTCTTAATCTTAGTTTTAATAACATGAATATTTATGAAAGTTGCGACGAAAACAATTTTCACCGTTTGTGAGGTTAAAAGTAAATATCTTAATTCTTTTGGATCACAATATACTATGTACTCATAAGTAATCAAAAGTATTCATGATTATTTGAACCAAAGGAATCTAATGTAACCGTTACAATTATTAAAGTGTAACAATTATGTAATATATTACATTAATTGCACAAAGTAATTGTAAATTTAATCAATTACGTTTGAAAGTAATCCCCTTCCTAGTTACCGTGGTAGCTCTTACCTGAACAATATGATATATGTCACATGTGGAGCAGGTTTTGCTATACCTTCTGAAGCACCTTGGATCACCCTGTTTTCGTTGGCGCACGTGTTGCTAAGATTTTAGTTTTCATGTTTATGTTTTGTTTACTCTTGTTTTTTTTTTTTTTTTTCGTCTTTTTTACCATAGCATTGTCAGACTGTTTCAGATTTATAAGTTTGAATACGAATTTGGTAGTTTGTCTCTCTTTAGTATTTATGCTCTATATCCATCAACTCCTTACTAAGTTACGTTTTCTAAATTAAGATACACTGTTTAATATATAAAAGGCCGTATCAATAAGGACATTTTCATTTTCGATATAAACATATGTATCTTTCATGTCTTATTCATAAAATACAAGTCTCATGGCTTGCTCCAAGAATATAAAGTACGAGTTTTCTTATGACGTTTTTATGTCAATAACTTTATCTGATGGTCGACCTCGTGTGTATTAAACATTTCATATATTATATTCTGTTTTCCTGTCTTCTTCATAATCTTACATAATTTATCTGCATGTTTTTTATTACAGAAATACAACACCACTCACGTAACGCAGGTATCTTCTTCAGTTTCGTTGATTTTTTACTGCTGTGCAAATCCCTACCGAGTGGCTTACCTAAGTAAATAAATACATTTTATTATATAAAACAAAGTAATAATAATAATTTCTAAATTACATTTTGACACATTCTTCAGTGGAATATACATAAGCCACGTATATTTAGTTTGATATATCTTTTCAAACTTGATTCATTTAACTTACAAACACAGTTGTGTGTCAACGATAAAAATGGTCTTAAAAATGTATTCAAATATTACTCATCTTTCAACGGATAATTATTATGTAGAGTATGATCAATACATTTTGATTTATTTACTGAACTTACGAAAAGAATTTGGTTTGCATCGGATTGATTCCATGCTAAAAATAACTCACGTCTTTCTATACACTTGTCCTTGGGAATGACTCGTATTTTAAGGTCAATACGTTTCCTTTCTCCTGGCTGCATCTTCACACCATAGTACATTTTCTTGAGAAAACGTTCAATTTTTCTCTATTGTTAGAAATTTCTTTACTTTTTAATATAGATTGTAATCTTAAAACAACAGATCCCGTCCATGTGTCATAAAGTCTAAGGTCAAGCACGCCTCCAACAATATCTGCTATGTCTTGTTCGTTTTCGACAATATCTGGCAAATGCGGCAATTCCCAGGTTAAAACTGAACGGCTTAAATAAATATCGAGGTCTGAAAAAATAATTTATATATGGTCATCTCCGATGACATAATTACATACTTTCTGTTGGTTTACACCTTGTCAAGTAAAGCAAATTACAGTCTGATAATAACTGCTTATTGGGGTTCATTTTGTAGCCTCAATATTTGAAATATTATGTTGTTTCATGTTTTATTTCTACAAAAGTCAACATAACCAATCATATGACCTTTCTTGGTTTTCAAAAGAACAATATTCTATGGATCTGGTAGCAATAGACAAATATCATTAGGAAACAAAGTATCAACTGTAAACATGTTAAATGTTTAAAACAAACTTTGAGACACATATACCCTTTCACATGACTATTCTATAGATAAAAAAATTGCATATGCATGTTTTACTTATGAAAGTAGTTTTTTTAGAAAGGGTTATTTATAAAAGTAAACAAAACATTTTAAACGGAACCAGAAAATTTGAATAAACATTTTGTCATGTTTGTATACAACATTTTTTAAATTCTGGGATTGGAAAAACATAATTCGTATTCCGTACTGCTGTTAAAGGATTTCAAATACTTTTAAAATGGTGGTAATATGAAAATAAAATTGCAGATTGACCTTCAAGTACTGATTAAATGTCTTTCATACTTCAAATCTCTTGCATGGTAGACAATTGCAAAAGCAATAGATATAGAATAAGGAAACATGATTGCAAACTATTGATTTCATACAAACAGAGATTATAAATGGCCAAAAATACGTTGCATTCCAGTGGTTATTCTCATGCATGTTTCTATATTTTTGATCTGGTATAATTGTTCAAAGGTTCTACGCTAATTGATTGTTGCAATGCAATATCCATGCTGTATTTTATCCTATGTCTGTTTAAATATTAGTATAAGTAATTAAGATAATCAAAGACAAATTGAATAGTTTACCTGCAACACGATTAGTTCTGTTAATATTCTGACCTCTCAATAGAGCGTTTAGGATATCATCTTGTCCGGTCTGATGTAGAACGTATAAAACCTGTGAATTCGGCTGCTGTCGCTGTCTTCCATTTCTAAAACGATTGTAATGATTTGTTGTCTTTGGATAACAGCTGACCTCTGATTTTGTATGTGTCCATATTCATCAATTGATATAACACCGATATCACGTAGAGGAATAAGGACTGTGTTAATTTCAATTCTTCTACCAGATAACCCCTCAAACTCAGTATGGATTCACGGGTTATGGAATTGTATGTCTGTATGAAATCAGGTGGGACAGTTGTTTCTGCATAAAAGAGATGACGAAATTTAGGAAATGCATTAATACCACAAGTAACTGTTTAAACTACACAGCTTCCTGATCATACGTGCCGTTCTATTGTTTTAAAATACATCATCGTAAATGTATATATAACTGTTAATTTTGGTTTAACATCTCATTATGCAGAATAAAATATACCTTCGAACGCAAGTTATATATACTTTTACGCAAGTATTTGTTTCGCTTGATTTATATAAATCTGTATTAATTCATATTTGATAAAAGAAAAGAAAACGATTCTGTAGTAAGCATCACCTTCTTTTTATAGCTCGCTTTAGAAAATTAAACTGACCAGCAGCCTGCTTGTTTTCGAATTAAAATTTTAAGAATATTATCCATTGGCGCTTTTATTGAAGTTCGCAAAATTTTCACGTCAAACAAAAAGTAATTACATTTTGTACTTCAAACATTGTTTTGAATTTTATGTGTAGCAAAAATAATAAAAGAAAGGCGAAGATACCAAATGGATATTCACAATTTGAAAGTCGAATCAAACTGACGAAGCCATAAAAACGAAAATTGACCAACAGACAAACAACATTCTACAAAACACAACACAGAAGACTAACCACTGAACATCCCGAACCCCACAAAACCAAGGTGACTACCCAAGTGATAAGCATGACCTTGAAGCATGACATGAGGCATCCGTCGAGCTGCTTATGTAAGTACTTATTCGGTGGTATGTCTTATGAATTAAAGTCACATTCAAAGAAAATATAAGGGTATTATGGTTTCGGAAATTGAGACATGTCCGTCATCATTGTGTAAAACAGATATAACATAACGGTAAACCAAGTAGTTATGACGTACGAAATTTTTAAGGGATAAGAAAGTGGACAGCAGAGGTATTGCTACAAATACAAGATGACAAAAAAACCCAACAACACTCTGTTTTTCTGTTTCTCGTCTCAAAGTGAAAGAAAGGCATTCGAAATGGAATAGTAAGCTCTCACTTCACTCCAACTCAATATTGCCCGTCACATAATTTGAGATCGAGTTCCTGCTTGATATTGATCAGGACACATCAGTGTATTGAGAACTCGTTGATTTTAGTTATATTTCTTTGAGTAAAATGTACAAATGTCACCTACTTTCAGGAAATAAGCAGGATGGCTGGCTGGATTGCTGACTCGGGGGGTAATAGTTTGCTTGCTGTTCAATTCAATAGACGAAGGGACAGAGATATACAGATTTCTACCTGAACTGCCAATGCATTATGTGAACTCAGTTAGGAGTTGTTGATTTTTCGTAATAATATTTAAATATTTTATTGTTGATCTCCTTTTGTCATCGCATGATGTTTACACTGTCTTCTAACGATCTTTGGTACAGGTATTCAACTCACAAATTCGTTGGATTGAGCGTTCACGTCGTTATGATCAATTGTTGATATAATTCTTATGTTTCAGAATAATTTTCAATCATTTTCTCACCTTTTCATCTTAAATGAAATAGGACAAACCTGCATAAGCATTTAAATTACTAGTACCTTAATTATGAAAAAATACCCGCTGCATTTGTTTGCACCTGTCCTAAGTCCTAAGTCAGGAATCTGATGTTCAGCGGTCGTCGTGTGTGTTTTGTGTGTTTCATCAGTGTTTCTCGTTTTCTTTATAGATAAGACCTTTTGTTTCCCGTTTAAATGGTTTTACACCAGTAATTTTTGGGGCCCTTGTGTTCGATGTGAGCCAAGGTTCCGTGTTGAAGACCATACTTTGACCTATAATGGTTTAAATTTACAAATATTGACTTGGATTGAGGGTTGTCTCATTGGCACTCAAACCACATCTTCTTATATTTGTGAAAATATTGTTGTTTTACCTAGATTTACTTTTTTTCTATTTTAAGTAGCATGAAAATAAATACAAATCAATTCGATACCTTGATTACAGATAACAAAAGCAAATGTACATAAAACCATTTTATATCATTTTCATAGTGCAGTCTTTGTGATATCATATATACTTCGGATGCAGTTGTTTTGAAAAAAATACCATTTCATTCTTGTGAAATAGTGTTTCACTTTAAAATTAATGTTGCGTTCACATGTTATTATAATTCGATTCGCATTTACAAATTCGAGTTAGTTTAATTTGCATTCGAAACGTTTAACGTCCGAACGTAAATTTTAATACGAATTGCAATGCGTTTCAGGTTCGCTTTACTGTCCGAACATTATTAACTTTTAATTCGCATTATCAGTTGAATAATTACTATTTAATTCGAATTACAATTAAGAAAGTGTCCACACCACAAATTAACTCGAATACAAGCAAATTAATTAAATCAACTAAATAAGCCAATTCAATTCGATTATAATACACAACTTTACTTTTATTTACTTTCATTTTGTATCGAATTTTAACGCTTAAGGTGGCTCGAGGGTACAAAAATTTCAGCAAAATGTATTCATTTTTTTTCATTTCACATTTTAATTATTACAAAATTAGTTGTTACTTTATGATATGGTACAAAAATCAACCCAACAAATCGATTTGTTTTGGCCTCAGATAACTTTTAAAATGTTTATATCATTGAAAAAGCTCCAAATTATCTCCCTTTGGGGCAAAAAGCATTTTTTACATTAAAATTGAAATATCTCTTTTAACTCATCGGTGAGCTATATTTTTTTTTTTTTTTTCAAATCTGCTGTACTTAAACTAAACAATTGTAAAATTTAAGCGATTTCTGTAATTTGGTTCTTTTTATTTCAATATTACCACTATTTCTCCTATCTTTTTTTTTTTTTTTTTTTTTTTTTTTAATATTAAATATTTTTAATTTTGGCCAAACGAATTGGATCAACAAAGAGTTTTTGCTTATTTAATAAAACAGTATGATTGTTGTCTATTTGTTTTATGTATTTTATGTTTCTTCTATGTTACATTTAATGTGCACAACATGCATGCCAGAAATAAATTGTTAGCATCAAACTTAACATCAAATCATTTCTTGATGGAACAATAATTTAGAAACATAATTTAAAAAATACTAGGCACAAATACGTACCATCACTTTCAGGTTGGTTTGCATCTGCCATTTTTACACGAATAGTCGTTCTGTACAAAAGAAATAATTGAATTAAGGTATATCATAAAGTACTTTGAGCCAAACTAAGAAAGCTACGTACTTCCTATTTCTCCTAATATGATGTAAAATTGTTACCGTTAATGTAACATGTAATTACTACCACTGAGTCGATACATTTGTCAGAGGACTTTTAGTCCCCAGGTTATCATTAGTTCAGTAAAAGCTCATCGGTACTGACATGAATGTACGGATATTTTATTTTCAAATATGCCACGGTATAAAGTTTTGAAATAAATTTAAATTGAAACATGATAGTCTTTCTACCATAAATTCACATATTATGATTACAAAATATTCCCTTCCTGTATAAAATGTCATAGCTTAATTTATATATTCCGAAAATATTTGGTTTCTATGATAAATATAAAAATCAGGTAATTATGAATTTAATTACGGATTACATAAATATCAAATTCTACAATTTGTTACATAAAAATAATGAAAAATGATTACTTCCTGTTACAAAATGTCACTACAAGTTCAAGAATTCAAGGTCATATGTCTGCAAACCATTGAAAAGATCTTACTATATTTTGATCCAATAAAATTGTTACAGCAATGGTCAAAATCTTAATGTGAAAATAGACTTTGACTTTGACCTCAATTTCAAAGTCGAATACGGAATAAGGGAATAACTCTCATATTAAATCTCTGTAATGTTCGGGTCAAAGTATAACGAAACATAAGAATGTAACTAGTTATTTTGAAATATAATTTTTTAATTCTTCAATAGTTGCGAAGAAATAGAAATAGTAAGAAAAAAAGTAGGTAGAGAAAATTTCCAGAAAACAATTATAAGGGTATTGACAAATCACTGATGAAAAATAAAAACCTTTAACAAAACCAGTCTCGGAAGTTAATTTATCTTAAACATTTAACAAAAATATATAGCTTGCGTTCTTTTGTTTGACATAAAGGAGGTGATCAACCACTTCCACTTTAAAAATGTCACGTATGACGTCATATGAAAGTTTATTTTCACTTATTCCAAAAATTTATGGTATTCACACTGGCGATTATTTTCTACTTCCGGTGTACAAAATGCCACTTACGATGTAAGATGATAGCTATCATAACACTGATTAAATATACATGGTGTCTTTTAAGTTTAGCTATACAGAAGGAATATAATTTGCTATACAAAACAATAACGAAAAAAATTAAAAAACATCAATAAACAACAACCACTAAACCAAAGGCATAACTATAACTAAAAAGCGTTGTTTATCGAAATTCGTATATGGTGCATTGACATTGGTACTGTCATGATGAAAACAATCAAAATAAAACAAACTTGCTGCTTTATTGTTATAACTGAAAATATGTATAGCAATACATGCTATTTTAAACAATTACAATTTGGTGCTAATTACGTACCTTATCGATTGAAAAATATATTTTGATTTGTCAATGTCCAAATTTTTCTAAAAATGGCGGCTGTTTCATTTATCATATTTATTTTCTGTTTTTGATTTTTAATTGGCGAATATTTGAAGATTTTATTGTTTTAATCTGTTAACTTTGAGCAGCTTTTTCCATAAAATTATTTAACTTTTTATGTTTGTACAAAATTTATATCTAAATCAAAATACATAAAGGAAATGACAACAGATACGCTTTAAGAACTACAAAAGGTAGATGTAACTCGACCTTACACAATTGATAATGACACTACAATCCCGTCCAATTGTCCGTGAACGTAATCTGCCGAAAAGGATTTATTACCAGGACTGTACTAACAAGAGTTAGACGACGAGTGAGACGTGTGGATAACTATCTGCTTACCTTTCTGGAGAACTTGAGATCATCCCAGTTTTGGTGAAGTTCGTGTTGCTCAGTCTTTATATTTAGTTTTTATTTTGGGGTCTGTTTACTATTGTTTGTCTATTGATCTTTTTTCTTTTTAGCCTTGGCGTTTTCATTTTCAATTTTACACTGCAAACGTATCCTAACACAATAAGCAACACTTCTTATAATCCCATTCTTGTACAAAGTTATTATCCGAGTTTTAAAACGGTTACAACACGGGAAATTATTACAAATATCAAATCGAATGTATAGATTCTATCAAAACTCAGAATAAAATATAAAATAATAATTATTGATAAAACCAAGATATTAATATTACCAGCTTTTCTTTATCTTTCATTACAATTATTTCATATATATATATATATATATATATATATATATATATTAATGGAAATATACATCAGGGTTTTTATAATTTCTGTGTGTAAAATTTGTTATTTTATAAAACAATTAACGCCTGGACTTAATTCCATATTAGATGTTATTCTTTTACTAGTTTAAGTTGAAGTTATTTTTATCGATATTTGACCAAGTGTATAGATAGATAGATAGATACTTTATTCTCTAAAACTAAATACAAGTTTACAGAGAAACATACAATATAAATACAGATACAATAGTTGAGATAAACAAATACAGTAAGATATTCTAAAAGTACAAAATAATGCTGGCATACATGTTTAGTTGCATATATAATTAAAGGTTGAACTCAATAGAAAGGAAAAAGATCAGTAAGATGTTTATGCGATTACATTTACATGGAGGGACAAACTTTTTATTAATACACTTAATAAATAAACACAGATAAATTTCAAATAATCAAAGGTAAGAACTTATCGACCCTTTAACAGCAGATAGGTATCACCAGAATTTTGATATGCGCATGCATACGTTATAAACAATTTGCAATTCATTGCTGCATAACTACGTAACATTCCCCATGTAGTTAGATACGTGGGAACATTTATGAATTCAACAGATCAAGATAGTCAAGAACAGCTTTATATAAGGGGTAAGGGGCTCGAGAGTATAAATAAATGGGGTCATCGTTCATTTAAGCTCACAATCTGCCTTCGAAAGAAGCATGCATTTTGTTAAGGCACTTTTTTCTATTGAACTAATAGGAGAAATAGAGGTAATATCCAAATAAAAAGAACTAAATTACAGAAATCGCTTAAATTTTACAATTGTTTAGTGTAATTACAGCTTATTTGAAAAAAAAAATATATCGTATGGCGGGTTATTTTCGCGGGTTGTAAATTTTCGCTTATTTTCGCGGATAGAACAAAATCGCCAAAATAAATTCCGCCAATTTGAAAGTGCACATGCAAAGGTATTGATATAAGTTTTGAATCCGCCAAAATAAAAACCGCCAAAATATTTCTTATGCCGAATTCAATGACAATCGCGAAATTTTACACCCGCAAAATTAAGCCGCTATACGGTATGTCACCGATGGGTTAAAAAGATGTTTCAATTTTAATGCAAAAAATGGCATTTTACACCAAAGGGAGATAATTTGGAGCTTTTTCAATGATACAAACATTTAAAAAGTCATCTGGGACCAAAACGAATTGATTTTTGGTTGATTTGTACCATATCATAAAGTAACAACTAATAGTGTTATAAATAAAATTTGTAATGAAAAAAAATGCTGAAATTTTGTACCCCTGAGCCTCCTTAATATGACTATACGTTATAGTCATTGGCACTCATACCACATCTTCTTATATCTAGTTATAGCCAATTAATAAAATTTCTATAGTATCACTGTCTCGATTTTGTTTGCAAACACATATATTTCGTTACAAAGTACCCGAAAGTATTCACACTCAGGAAAAAGTATTCGTAATTACCTGCCAAATTATACAGTCAACAAATCTGAAAATATTCTTTAATACATGTAATTAAGAAAACAAAACAACACAACTCCATCTAAAAATATACTGTTTAAAATTTTTCGATTTTAAAATGCAAAACCAAATCAAATCGAACAAGAAAAGATTTAACTAGAATATTGCACTGAATACTGTGTGTCTGAAACTTTGATTGCAATACATAATACATATGTCTTCAGTTGTCGATTTTCCTAAACCACATGTTTGAAAGAAAATTATGTAGAATGACAAATCTAAATATTGTATTACGCTGCACTTCAAATAAAATGCCAGCATCATATTCCAAAACAGTATAGACTAGTACCTTATGTCCAGATAATGATCTCCACCAAATTCTTAAGTCTCTTGCTATTCTTTTGTAATCTGAATATCTCATGTGTTTTCTACTGGCAAATGCGCTTTTGTTTTGGGAAAACCTTGTATATCCATTTTTCAGTCTCCTTCTGAATTTAACTTAAAAGTAGACAAAATATATTAGACAAGACGAAATATGATATATCAAGTAAATGACTATTACTCAAATACGGCAAAGCTTTTATTCAGTCTGTTCACTGAAGATGTTTCAGTTCGTAGTAAGAAACATACAATTTATAAAACTGAATAAAATAGAGTATTCATTATTTAAGACATCAACTACAGCATTTCAGTAGAAAGGATTGTAAAGCCATTAAATGTGTCACGCACGTAATCAACCATTATTGAATATTTAACGGTTTTAGTCACTTACAGTTCAAAATTGTATTATTCACCCACCTCTTTTAATAAAAGGTACCAAAATAATGTTTTGGTTAAGTTGTTTATTTGTGTATTATTTAACAGATACGTTTTCGAATGTGAGCTATTCCAATACATATGTTTTATAAAATGTCAAAACTATTTGATGTGTCTTTTAGTTTTCATATTTACCAATGAACATTTGTTTTTGCGAATACACCCTAAACTTGGTTTTATATGACATGTCATCGTCTTATATATGGTGTTATATAAAAAATTAAGCAGCAACATACCGACATATAGTTCGATAAACCAAACAAAATGACAGATTTGCAAAGCAAGTTCATTTAATCAGGAAGTGTATGATCAAGCTACGAGCTATGGAAAGGTGTATGCAGTAAAATCGAATCGAGATGTTCGTGTTCATTATTAAGGTCCTTTGTAGCGTATAAAATGACGGTATGGAAAATGTAAATAGCTGATCAAATGTAACTTTTCTTTCGTGGACATATAAAAGGTTCAAAACGCTCTAAATGTCGAAAACTCGTGCTTTACTGGACCTCAATAAAGACAACAAAATTCATCATACCAACCAGGTTTCATAAAGGAAATCCCTAAATAAGGTGCTAGGTGATAAATAATAAATTCTAGACAAGTCAAACGTCAATCTCAACCAGATATTTACTTAATATTATTATCTTATGATAAGTTATATATTATGTTTTTATTAAAATTTGGCTCGAATAAAATATTTGCGAGAAAATCTCAGAATGATTTTGTTTTGTTTTTGGCAACTTGTGCAACATTAAGGATTTTGAAGTCACAATACAAAATGACAAAATTCTAAAATATTAAAATGACAGTCTTTTAACCACGGAAGTATGATCTTTGTCATTTTATGATAATATATTATTTTCAAATTCAGAGGGCCAAACAAGTTGCTTAATGTCTCCTTTTAGTGTTAGTTCAGAAAATAGTAAATTCAATCGATACACTATTATTGTTTCCTCGTGTATGAACAGCCTTATCCAGACTTGGTACAACTTTTAGGAATTTGGTGTGTTTTTTTCGATGTTTCTCAATGCCATTGATTGTTCCTTCTTTGATTGTTTAAATTCAACAAAATTCCTATCTGGAATACTGAATTATTTGCCTAGTATTCTTGATAACTTTGAAACATATTTTCAATTGATATTATTGATTCTCTATTTTTGTGCTATTTTCACATTTCTTGATCAGTGTGAGAAGATATTTCTCCTCACTAGGGAAATATATGTTCTCGGCGAATGATTGGTCGGAATTTATCATGACGTCAAATTTTCTTGGTTTCTTCTGAATTTACTATTGTGGCGCATGAAAAGGCGACCATGACTGATGACGTCACACATAAAGAACACAATATTCTGCAGTTAATTTTATTTCATTTATATGTTTTGGAGTTTAGTGTGACGTCCATTTTCACTGAACTAGTACACACCTCCGGGTGCAGGATTTTCTCAATGAAGAACCATTTGTGGCCTTCGGCTGTTGTCTGCTCTTTGGTCGGATTGTTATCACTTTGACATATTCTTCATTTCCGTTCTCAACTTTATGCAAATTGTTAAAAGAAATGATAAAAATCATTAGCGAAACAGAATTTAACTCTATAAGTTGTGTAATACGATATTTCTCCACTGTGAACAGTTAAGTCTTATTTATTTAAAAAGCTTACGTCAACGCTATAACTAGTGTATTACGATATTCCTCCACTCTCAACAGATAAATTTTAATTATTTAAAAGCTCGGCAAGCCTGGCGCTTTAAATTTTAAAATTTAACTCTCTCAGTGGATAAACATAGTAACACTCTTGTTGACGTATGGAATCCATATTTATTGTAAAGGTTTATAAAACTTACCTCTGTTTCAGACAAATCATTTTCATCTGAAGTGGAGACGGAGTTCGATTAGACCCTAAAATATTAATCATTTTATTAAAGATCAGATCGATGAAATATATTAACGCTTTGAGTCTTTTGTAACGCGCGTCTGGCGTAAATACAAAATTTAATCCTGGTATCTATGATGAGTTTTTACATGTGCCTTCAGTTTATATAGATTTTTTAACGAGGATCATTATTAATAGTTTATAAGCACAACACTTAAACACAATATAACTGTTCTTCTTGCCGCCGAAATAATCAATCAAATGATCGTCATTCAAATATAAATTTAAACAGCTTGCTTTCGGAATGTTAACGCATTCTCTTTCAATGAAGACATAGTTTTTATATTCTGTGCACTACAAACTATTCTACAAGAATAAGTTTTCATTGTAAATTAAAAGGATTTCTTAGTATAACTGAACTAAGGACGACGTTTAACCCCGCCACATTCTGTTTGTATGTGTCTGTCCCAAGTCATGAGCCTCTAATTCAGTGGTTGTCGTTTGTTGATGTGTTACATATTTGTTTTCGTTCATTTTTGTACATAAATTAGGCCATTATTTTCTCGTTTGAATTGTTTTACATTTGTCTTTTCGGAGCCTTTTATAGCTGACTATGCGGTATGCTTTGCTCATTGTTGAAGGCCGTACGGTGACCTAAAGTTGTTAATTTCTGGATCATTTGGTCTCTTGTGTAGAGTTGTCTCATTGGCAATCATACCACATCTATTTTTTATAAGGAGGTGTTGTATTACTTGAATGTTTATATATCTCCCAATTGATACGATATTCCCGGGCTTGTATTTCCTATCATGATTTCCTTGATAGAGGATTGCTGCTCACAAGGAAGCTATTAAACCAAGAGTTCCAAATGGTGAAGTTGAAATCATCCCTTCGTAAATTTTACGGACGCCATCACGAGTTGGTTGACCGTTATGGAATAACCGTTTCACAGATGATATCGGATATGTTCCTTATGTCGTTACTACATTACCCTTCCCTTTTCATGAATCTGACCTACCGAATTAGACTATTTACCGGATTTGTAATAACATAAGCAACACGACGGGTGTCACATGTGGAGCAGGATCTGCTTACCCTTCCGGAGCACCTGAGATCACCCCAGTTTTTGGTGGGGTTCGTGTTGCTTAGTCTTTAGTTTTCTATGTTGTGTCTTCTGTACTATTATTTGTCTGTTTGTCTTTTATTTTAGCCATGGCGTTGTCAGTATATTTTCAATCTATGAGTTTTACTGTCCCTCTGGTATCTTTCGCCCTCTTTATATAAGAAAAACAGTCAAAGGAAAGAAATCATTGGTACAGTTTATTGTATAAGTGTAATGATAATTAAGCGGAATAAAGATGTGTTAACATATTTGAGTTTTGATTATTGCACTGTTATTTTTCTATTATCGAAAACCAAACAACCAAATTTAGTCATATATTTCTTTTTATGGAACAGGATGATTCTGGGAAAATAATATTTATCAAATTACTCAAAGTATTTTTCCCGACCCTGAGTCTATGTTATAATAAAGTAGTATTGGGAGTAATGCCCCTTTTTATAAATGAAGGAAATTTTAGTAATAATCAATATCATAAATACATTAAAACATGGAAATAGACACTTTTTCATTATTAACAACAACAAAAAACAATACTTTCCCTTGAGTGTTGATTTAAATTGTATAATTGTTTCGGCAAAGATACTTGCGAACGCAATTATTCAATTTTTTCTGAAGTAGGCACAACAAAACCCCAATTGTTTAACAACTTTGCCTTTTCCTAAATCTAATAAACTAGTTTGTGAATAATTATGAATGTTTGATAACTAACAAAAGAATAAGGTTAATATGTATTGTCACTCCAATGTGTAAATATGTTCTTAATTGTTCGGACAATAAGTGGTCATATTCTCTAAAATTTAAAACCTTCTGCTGTGGATTGAATTTAAATGTACATAAAATTTGCCAAATTTGTGTTAACATATAAGGAAAAAAATCCAATATTTTTTATTTCATCCAATGACATTTTTTCTCGTAATTTATTGCTTTCTACTCTTGATACTTGATGACATTCTTTTATCTCAAATAATTACAATCATAATACATTTAATAAAATATTACTAGAAAAATATAGAGCAACCAAAATCCCTTTCAGATGAGATCAGGATACCGAAAAGATAAGCATTCAAGCTTTGTATGAAGCAACCGTTGTTATATTCTCATGAATGAACAAATATAGGTTATATACAGGCATCTATCTCTGAGGAATCAGTAACCGTTTTATATATTAAATAAATTCGAAGGCAGAATTTGACATTAAGTATCAATGTACAAATGGAACATTCAAAAAACATAAGTCGGTTAACAAATTAAACAATGATAACAGGCTTATAGTTTAGAAAAACCTATGCTCGTTTTGTTGATATAAAAACTCATTAGTGGCACTCAAATCAAAACAGTTGGAAGACAAATATATTGCGCAGATAAAATAGACAAGTCCATGACCAATGGAAAACGAAAAAATACAAGCCATCCTCTACAAAATATTACACAGGCAAACAAAGAATGAGCAGCAACCTCACAAAAAACGAGAACTCAGGTGATATGGGATGTCTTAGATAAGCAGATTCTACTCCTTTAGCAACTCCGTAGAAATTATCATATCAAGTAAAATTCGACAAAACGTTGCATGTTCAACCTATTATTGATAAATATAATCACAAACGGCGCCGTTCATTTTCAACGATTCAGTTTGTTTGATATTTTTACATGGAACCTAGTAATATGATATTGACTTAACGATATCTGCAATAAGAGGAACAGTAGTTTACAGGTTCATAAATCTTGAAAGTCAACTTTGATGATTGAAAAACAAATGAAGAGAAAGAAAACCCTTGGATTCCCACGAACTCCAATAGGAACGAGACCGAGTGCATCGACACGAATGAGTCTCCTGCTATGCATAAATCACATGCAATGCGTATCCAAACACAGTTAAAATGTCACGATTAGAAAATAGACATTATCGTTTAATATAGAAGTATACAGCTTGTATTGTATCTTAAAACAATCTGATAAACGATTACACATTTCTGCTTTTACATTTATTAACCACGGTGAATACACAAAATGTTTGATCAACTTGTTACCGAGTGAACTAAGAGCATAATGGACTTCAATGAGACAATAGTTCCATTGTGTATAGAATTTAAAGATTTAATGATAATATTGATTGTCAAATTCAAGATTTACCTTCTATAAAATTTACTGTTCTTTTTCTTAACTTATTTGTATACCTTTCGCTATCATTTTCAAAACATTTTAAACTTGAAACGTTATTATTGAAAGACGGTTTTAAAAGTCAATTTTGAATGACATGGTTCAATATAGCAAACTCTTAAGACGAATATAATAGCATTAGTTTTAATTATTAATTTACTTCGGATTTTTTTTTAAATCACGCAATTAAGAAAAATAACTTCTACAATGTGAAACTACATACAAAGAATTTTGTTAAAGATTATCCGAAAATTGACCATTTAAAAAGACATTACTGAATTAAATCAAAGAAAACAAACGAGCGACAAAAACAATGTCGGTTAAAACGCAAATACACATGAAAATATAATTGACTACATAGAAAGATAGACTGCCTATCAAACACTAACTCTACCAAAAGCAAGCTGTATATTCTAAGAAAATATTTTAAGAGACGGAAGACATTTTGTACTAGGCTTTATCAGAAACTAAATCAACGTACTGGTAAACCTGTAAACGGTAAAATAACAACATTTCTTGGCACAGTCATATTAACTTTCTCGAATACTCAAGGTTAACAATGTTTTATACTATATCCTAAAATGTTGTTTGCCTTTAATGACTAACTATATAAAGTTTATACATAAAGCAGGGCGGAAAGAAAGAGTCATATGAGTTCCTGTGTAGGTCACTAAGAACATATCTTTTTATCAACATGACATCTAGGTGATTTCCTTCTGACGATGCATTGAAATTAGTATAAAAGAATTGAATAAACCATTTATACAGGGCACTTCGTGAAATGATTCATCGTCAAATCACTTTTAAAATCAATTTAATATTTAACTGCGTAAAAGAGTATCTGGCAATATTTCAAAATTCGAATATAGTTTTGAAATCTAATGAAAAGTATCAACATTAATAATGAAAATAACCATAAAACAATTACGAACTGTATCATATGAATAGAAGAAAAGACGAACTTTTCAATGTATCAAGATTAGGACCCTATATATCGTAGATTTAGTATCTGTTCAGATTATCTGGAAAAGCCTTATATGGTCTCCACTAATTTATTTGTTACATTTATGTTTCTCATCATCTCTCTGGTTATTGATATTGAATATTTTAATCAAATGTAACCAAAGTTAGGTTCCATTGACAGTTGTTTCTGTCCATTTTCCTCTACAATTTAAACGGTCAAATCATGTGCTTCATTTATTAATTGTTTAAGCATATTATGAAAATATAAACCAAATATTTATATCAAAATATATAAATTAGGAAAATGAGAATTGTGTACTTGATAAAACAATCAATGGTTAATGTTGGTCCTCTCAAACTTAAGTTCTCTAACGTAACTAAATATAATACCTGATCATGCGTTTAATCAGTTCCAATTATTTACCAAAACTATTATATCAAATTCTACCAATTACCTCGGTAAAAAAATGTCACGATGAGAAAATAGACATACAGTGACCTATTGCTGTTAATTGTTGTGTCATTTGGTCTCTTGTAGAGAGTTGTCTCATTGGCAATCATTCCACTTCTTTTTGTATTATCGTTTGATCTAGAAGTATACAATTTATATTGTATACTAAGAGCACAATGGACTACAATGAGACAATAGTTCCATTGTGTATAAGATTTTAAAATTTATAAAATAATATATTGATTCTCAAATTTAACAACTTACCTTCCATACAATTCACTGTTCTTTGTTCTAACTTATTAGTATATTTTTCGCTTGCATGTTTCATTATATTTAAAACTTAAAACGTTATTTTTGAAAGACGGTTTTAAAGGCAATTTTGAATAACATGGTTCAATATAGCCATTTTAAGACGAAAATAATGGTATAAGTTTTAACTGTTAATTTATCTTGGGTTTTTTTTTTTTTAATCAAGCAACTAAATTGAACAAAATAGCATTAACAATATAAAACCACATACAAAAAAATTGTTAAAGGTTTTCTGAAAATTGAGTATTTAAAAAAGACGACATTTCTATATTAATTCAAAGACTACGAAAGAAAGACAATAACCAAAGTAAGGTTCCGTTGTCAGTCGTTACAAACCTTTCCATGAAAATGAAAATTGTGTACTTGGTAAAATAATCAATGGTTTATGTTGGTCCTCTCACACTTATGGTTTCTAACGTAATAAAATTTATTACCAGATCATGTGTTGAATCAGTTCCAATTATTCAGCAAAAACTATTATATCAAATTTTCCAATTACTTCGGTAAAATAATACTCTTATGTAATATGCTCTTCATACGTGTATTATTTTTAGAATAATTATTTGTATAATATTTGCAACATTTTTCCTATCATAATGC
This sequence comes from Mytilus coruscus, assembly GCA_017311375.1. Lineage (NCBI taxonomy): Eukaryota > Metazoa > Mollusca > Bivalvia > Mytilida > Mytilidae > Mytilus > Mytilus coruscus. The sequence goes on from CM029605.1 coordinate 74,277,794, forward strand.
AAGAATAAACTACTGTATATCGGAGTTGTCTTCAAATGATATACTGAAAATTGGACTTGTTTTTGGTAAGCGATAGTATTGATTATTCATTTATATATTTATCTGGCTTTTCCAATGATGAAATTATTTCTTTTATAAGAAAATCAGTCATTGCCTTATCTTCAAATATAATTTAATTTCCTTTGTCATTTTAAAATCTTTTCGTCACAATTTTCAGATTTATTTTAAATCATAATTGGTATTGTTAATATAAAGTATTAACGTCTTTATAAAATGCAAGATGAAAAAAGCATTAATTGTCTTTTACTTATTTGTTACAAATCATTTAGTTATTTTATATAGTACATATTTTTTATAAATTTTATAGTTATTATTTCACTTACATGTCAATTATCTCTAAATTATTTTATTATTATCATTATTTCTTACTCACATTTACTTGAAACCAAGTGTTCCGTCAAAACCATCCAAATTATATATGAAAACGTAAATACGCATGCCTCAAATTGTTAAAGATATGGTTGTTTTACAATATATGTTATGCCCGACAACCTTTAAATAATAACGAAGCATTAAAATATAATTTAGATTTTTTCAGCTTAGGTCACATATTGAAATGTCAAATTGCCAAATGCAAATGCACTATTCTAAATGAACAATATTGTCTACATAACTTTAGAAATTTGTACTGTTTGCTGTCTCAATACAACTCTTATATAATGCTGGGTGTGGAACTTGTTTTTTTTTTTTTTGTTGGTTAAGAATTGCATAGAAATAGGAATACATTTTAAATAGCATATGTCGCCAGATGGAAACGATTTATTCTAAATCTATTGTTAATTTAAGTTAAATAAAGCACTGTTTATTTTATTCGTCAGTTATTTTATTTTTATTTAGCAAAATTGTCGTCGTGTGAATATCCATGGAATATTTATCCTCCTATATATTATGCGATTAGTACATCATATCACAAAAACATATATTATATTGTGTTTGCTTAACATTCTGCAGATAATGGTTCATGTTTGCTAAGGGCGATCACAATGTATCCCTTAATAACAAAAGTATTGGCTGAATAGGGAGTGAACAGGGAGGATTGGGTGGAAGTTTTCAGTTGCGACATGCAATTTTGCTTTGCATCAAACTCCATCATAAGTTGTTGAAGGATTTTTTAGTATGATAAGCTTTTGGCATTTTCTAAGTGTTCCCAAAAGAAGGCAAAATGAAAAATAAAAGGTTAATTCATAGTACAACGATCTGCAGAAATGTTATTTCATTAATTAAATTGTGTCATACCAGGGACTTTTGTCACTTACTTTATGTTATGGGAGTCGCCCACGTAAATGAGGGAGGCAGCAATTGTTCCATGTGATTAGTTAAGTCCTTGTCAACTGATTTTGATAGTTTGCTCTTATGTTGTACTGTTACACGACTGTCCTAGATTAGGAGGGTTGACGCGCCTTCAAACTAGTAAAATTCCGCCACAATATGTATGTCCCAAGTCAGGATCCTGTAATTCCGTGATTGTCGTTTGTTGCTGTGTTCGTATTTGTTTTCGTTCATTATTTTGTACATGAATTATGCCGTAATTTTTCTCGTTTGAATTGTTTTACATTTGTCATTTCACGGTCTGTTATAACCTTATAGGAACAGGTTACGGGTGCCACATTTGAATCATGTGATATTTGTCCTTCTGAGGCACCTGTGATCACCTTCCGTTTTGTTGTGGTTCGAGTTGCTCAGTCTTTCATTTTCTAGGTTTTGATTTAGGAGATACCTGTATAATAATTTAAGCTCCGAAGGCATCAATTAGTGATTTGATTGTCGCAAATAAAGTTTGCAGAAAAAGCCTTTGCCATGACAATTGGTGACGTTATCCAACCATAATGAACGTTAAAACGATGTTGCATCATAATATTTGTAAACTGTTGTTATCCTAAGTCTTTTTATTCTTTGCAATGTCGTGTCAGTTTTTTATGGTATCGTTTGCTTTTCTTTATCAGTAAGTTGCATGCGTTTCCTTACTTTTACAGGCGCTCTGTGACTACTGCGTAGCGTTTTAAATTTTATGGGAAAAGTTTGGTTAATAGATTACCTTTGCCGTATTTGGCACATTTTTGGGGAATTTTGGGTCCTCAATGCTCTTCAACTTTGTACTTGTTTGGCTTTATAACTATTTTGATCTGAGCGTCACTGATGAGTCTTATGTAGACGAAACGTGTGTCTGGCGTATTAAATTATAATCCTTTGATAACTATTAACAATTCAAGAACTTTTTTCAGTACATTCTACAGAACCTACGTAAATAAGATGCTAGTTCTCAACTTATGGATACCTGTGCTCAGTCAGCTAGTTTGAATGTCGTTGTCTACACTTATGTCACTATTGGAGCTGTGTAATATCGATGATATTCTTGTTATTGGCATTGAAAACTGGTAATCAACACATGACAAAAAGTTAAATGTTGCTGGATAGTCCTGCTGCTGCTTTGTTAATTTTTCGATAAGAGAGCAATCAAATCCTGAAAAAGAAAACAAACAAAACTGAACTTCTTGGTTCTACTTTGATAAATTGTACTACGAACGAGAGTCATATGTTTTACACTCCTTTTATTTCGATATATTTTAAACGTGCATCATATGCATCAAACATTTTACCTGCGGTGTTATTAATCAAGAGTGCTGTTTCGTCCGTTCAACTATACATACGTATTCTTCGTTAAATTGTAATCATGCGGTTTAGTTCAGTATTGAAATTTATCGATTATAATCGGACGTGAATACCTAATCAGTCCATCTTGAACCGTGGTCCACTTGTGTATAGTAAGCATTTTGTATATTTTATATAGATTGTTAGATAAGAGCACGAAGAGTGGTTTCATAGACGAAATCTAAAAGATAAACATTGAATGTGTTATGGAGAAGTCAATGCCTTTTGAAATCATTGATATTTTTTAAACATCCCTTGCTGACATTTTTAACATATACAGATATGGTAGTATTTTCTAACGTCAATAGATTAATTCAATAACATAATAACGGAGATGTTTATGTAAACTGTATAATATAGACTACTGTAGCGTAAGAGTTTTAAATGAAAATGAATAACAGAATATTGCATACGAATTTAAAATAAAGATGGCATAACATAAATGTTTCCATAAGGGTTTAAAATGAGAGAAAAATGGTGTCAGAAGTTAGTTCTGATTAAGAAGATGCTGCATTATACATGATTTGTAATTTATGATTTATACTTATATACGGAATAGATCTACAACTTTTCCTGTACTTTTTAGTTTGTAAGTAATGTGACAGTTGTTTCAAATGACAGCGCCCTGGTAGTTCTGGTTTCCATTCGCACGACACTCATTACAAACAAGAAAAAGGTCTGAAATGGGCAGTATTTGTACTCGGCTTTACTGATTTTAACTCGACCTTTGTGAATTGGTCTGATTTTTAAATTTATATCACCCTAGTCTGAACCACATTATACAGTTTTAACATGTACTCTAGAACGGTTTAGACTTGGTCGGGTATGGTTCAGACTGGTCGAGTATGGTCCAGACTTGGTCGAGTATGATTTGATTTGATTTGATTTTCTGTGTTTTAACGCCACTTTTAAGTACCGCTTAAGGGCTATTTCGTGGCGGCCAGTTTTCATTGGTGGAGGAAGTCGGAGTGCCTAGAGAAACCACCGACCTTCGATAGGAAAACTGACAATCTTAGTCAATTAAGATTGAGTCGACTGCACCCGCACGAGCGGGGTTCGAACTCACAACCTCAGTGTTGATTTGCTAGTGATTACAGTAGTAACTACTTAGACCACTCGAGGCCCCTTGGTCGAGTATTAATCAAACTCTTTAAAATTATCAATATTAAGGAACTAGATCTTGACAACAACAATTCTAACACGAAAAAAACTAAATATTACGTGTTATATCACCTTTATCTGTGTCCGTTAGACAATGCCCATTTAAGAAACATCATTTATTGGTAATGTTATACTCATAATACGTTTTGAATATTCTTCAAAAGTCTTTTATTGATATATATAGAATTTGATTTATTTGCAGAATTCCTTTAAACAATAATTTCGTGACATTTTCATATAAGTTTTCTTATGAAATGTTTTAAATTACCATTTCAATATTAATGCAGTGTTGGATAGTTTCAATGTTTGATTTACATGATTAATATTATTCAATTTCGCAAATATTTTGGCATATACTTGAGAAATAAAAACGTATTAAAGTATATGTATGTTGATTTGTGAACTATGATATGAGGTAATGACATTATCGACATATCATATCATATGTCGTTGATGATATTAACCATACAAATTCCAACCCAAGTTTCAGAAGTAATAGTATTTTTAAATTGTTTTATTTTACTCTTTATTCTAAACTTGCCATTTGCATTTCGAAGTGGATATAATAATTTGGCTAGAGACGTATGGCCAAATGTAATAAATTTTAAAATTTGGTGAAGTTCAAATCATCCCTCCGTTATTTCACGGACGCTATCACGAGTTGGTTGACCGTTACGGAATATCCGTTTCACAGATGATATCGGATATGTTCCTAATGTCTTTACTACAATCTCGTTCCCTTTCCACGAATGTGACCTACCGAATTATACTATTTACCGGGTTTGTAATAACATGAGAAACACGACGGTTCTGCTTACCTTACACTTCGGATCACCTGATATCACCCCATTTTTGGTAGGGTTCGTGTTGCTTTGTCTTACATTTTTGATGTTGTGTCTCATGTATTATTGTTTTCTGTTTGTCTTTTTCTTTTTAGCCATGGCGTTGTCAGGCTATTTTTATCTATGGGTTTGAATGTCGCTCTGGTATCCTTTCGCCCTCTTCTTTTAGTACGGTCTTGATAATGAGCGACAACAAAGAGTAGACAATTAACAAGAAGACGAATTCAACATTAGTTAAATTTATACATTACTTATATTAAGTAAGTTACAGAACAAAAGTAAGTTAGGGTTAGTAGGTTTAAAAGTTGTTTGATAAATAATCAAATGTTGTTTCCATTTAAACCGTCATTAAAAACCATTCCAAGGTATTTTTATTTTTCTTTACAATTTGTATAGGAAACAATGTTTTAGTACATTTACTCCTATTTTCTAATGAGTTAATGATCAAAGAAGATTTGACTAAACACGAACACATTCGTTTATTACTATGAATGAATTTAAAATTTAAAAAAACATATTTTGATTTACAAAAGTATGCTCTTTTAAGGAGCCAATCTCCGTACAGTACTGTTAACATTCTGAAATTTTGATAAACCGATAACAAGTCTCCACACCATGAATCATTCAACCGTGATTTTGCTAGCAACTTATAAAAAAGGATTGATTGACTGATTGGTTTTGAACGCCACTTTAAACACTATTGTGCTAATTCGTGGCGATCCATTTTACTGGTGGCTGAAGCCCGAGTGTTTGTGGAGAACCACTAATCTTCGGTAAGATAACTGACAATCCTAGTAAATAGAGGTTGAGATCGAGTGCACCTGCTGTGTTTGGCATTCGAACTAACAATATCAGTGATGACAGACTATTGATACAGCATTTCGACTACTTAGACCACTATATATTTTGTGAGGACAATCTCTTTCATTTGAAAATTGCTTGGGCAAAGTCAATTATGCCTATGATTTTCAATCGTCAATTTCTACAATTGTGCTCGTTGGACGGTTGCAGGAGTCTGTAAAATATGTATACTTATTTTCTTTTTAATATACCTTCTAGTTATTTAAATATGCCATCTTTATGACCTGACAACAGTATCGCAAGTGTATCCCTTCTTTATAAGTGTTTAAAGGTTTTGTTAGCTTTTGATGATAATCGAAGTGAAATATCTGAACGTACAATATGTCTGCATGTTGATTTATATTTAAGATTGATGTCCTTGTACCAATGATAAAATTTAGTAAATGTTTTTTACAACTTTTATAATTTTGGGTCCTCAATGCTCTTCAACTTTATACTTGTTTGGCTTTATAACTATTTTGATCTGAGCGTCACTGATGAGTCTTATGTAGACGAAACGCGCGTCTGGCGTATTAAATTATAATCCTAGTACCTTTGATAACTATTGACTAGTTTGTGATATCGAAAACTCTGGTGTAATAATTTATGAATGTAAAATTAGTAATATTTTGCCTTTTATAGTAAAGAGTTCTATTTGTGTTGGACTTCTGGATATCTGCCTGCATGTTAAGAGTTTTTATTCGAAATGCTATATAATTCACATCGGCTATCCTTCATGTCCTAACTTAATAGAAAACAATATAGAATTCGTGTTGCTAAGTCTTTTGATTTCTATGTTGTTGTGTGTACTGTTGTTTGCCTGTTTGTCTTTTCTTATTCATCCATGACGTTGTCAGTTTATTTTTCGACTTTCGAGTTGTAATGTCCATTTTGGTGTCCTTATTATTTTCGCCTCACTGTTAATCTAGTATAATGGAGCATTAGTGTTTTGATTAAAGCATCGTACTATCTTTTATAGCTTTAAAGATTGTATAGCCAACAAACAGAAGGCAACAGTTAATCAAGGGAAAAGTGCCATAAGAATATCTGAGGTCTAGAGCCATGTTAACGTATTTGTACATCTTATTATTATGATCATTTTTGCTGTTGTTGTCGTTGTTTATCTACTACAGTTTCCACTGTATTCACATGAAAATACGTTAAATTCGGGTTTCAAGTGTGTTATGAACAGAAAAATCGACTTTTAATTGTAGCCAACAAAAGACACAAATCAATAATAAAATTTAACAAGATTTATTATACACAAGTTTACAAGAAGTATTACATAAAAAGAAATGTCAACTTAACTGTCAAAATATATGTCCAATCTTTTATCTTTTCTTTATCCGAAATCTTCTCGGGAATCCACGCAGAATATTATATCCAATTGGTCACAATCTAGTATCATGTAGTTTGTAAATAAAAGTGTCAATCCAACTGCTAAGAATGTTGATGTCTATCGATGTCTATCTATGTCTATGTCTTTAGGGTCTGCATACTTATATATATACTCAAAGGGAAACTTTAGACAACGCTAGAAATTTAAATTACGCATCTTTTGTTATGATTATTCTGGAAACGTTATGTAAGTGAAATAGAAAGTTCTAATTATTCCATGAGTATCAATGATTGTTCCAGTGATTTCTAAACTGCATAGTTGTAACACAATGTGTTTTATTTTGTACACAATGTAAAACATATAATAGGCCACACAAAACAAATGAGGCCAACTAAATAAATATAATAGTTACAATATCATAACACCTTCCCCTTAAAAAGTTTGAGTGTAACAAAACTTTTCATGAATAATATGTACAAAATACATAGTATATACACAGTGTTTTAATAAGTTCTAGACAAAGCATCTGCTATAACATTATCTTTACCTTTAATATGTTTTACAATAACATCATATTCCTGTAACAATAAACTCCGCCTAGTCAACCTCTGGTTCTTGTTTTACATTTTATGTATGAAGGTGAGAGGATTATGATCAGTATAAACAAGAATAGGTTGCACAGTGGGATTTAAATATACATCAAAATGTTGAAGTGCAGACAACAGTGCAAAACAGTCTTTTCAATAGTCGAATAATTTTTCTGATGTTTATCTAATTTCTTAGAAAAATATGATATAGGTTTCTCAACATTATCATCTGTCTCTTGATATAAAACAGCTCCAACTCCTACATCGCTTGCATCAACGGCAAGTTTAAACTGTTTTCTAAGTCTGGAGTGATCAGAACTGGACTATTAATTAAAAGTGATTTGCTATTTTCAAAAGCGTTTTGACAACTTTCACTCAAGATGAATTTAGAATCTTTCCGTAAAAGATGAGTCAATGGTTGAACAACAGTAGCAAAATTTGAACAGAATTTCCTGTAAAATCCAATCATGCCTAAATATCTCTCATAAGTTGTTTTTATTTGTAGGAGGAGGAAATTTGGTAATTGCATCCACTTTAGCCATAATAGGTTTCACTTGACATTGGCCAACTGTATGTCCTAAATAATCAACAGTGGCCTGGCAAAATTCACTTTACCAAGATTAACAGTCAAATTTGATTGTGACAATCTATCAAAAGTATCATATAAATGTGTTAAATGCTCTTCCCAGCTATCACTACATACAATAAGATCATCGATATAAGCATAACAACAGTCTAAATCTTTTATAACATTATTGATCATTCTTTGAAATGTAGCTGGAGCACTTTTCATGCCAAACGGCATTACAGTATATTGAAATAAGCCATCTGGTGTGACAAAAGCTGATATTTCTCGAGCCATCTGTGTCAATGGGACTTGCCAGTAACCTTTCAATAAATCAAATTTGCTCACAAATTTTGTTTGTCCAATTTTATCAATGCAGTCGTCTATCCTTGGAATCGGATAGGAATCAGATTTTGAAACAGAATTTACTTTTCTGAAATCAGTTACGAAACGAAAGGTTTTATCTGGTTTGGGCACAAGCAGACAAGGAGAGCTACATTCACTGTTACTTGGCTCAATAATATCATTGTCAAGCATATATTTAATTTCTTGTTTCATAAATTTAAGTTTGAGTGGATTGAGACGGTAAGGATGTTGCTTAATTGGAGAAGCATCATCAAAATCGACATCATGACAAACAGCAGTGGTTTTGTTTGGCACATCTGGAAAAGATTTTGAAAGAAAATACCAAAGCTTTTAATTTTCTCTACGATCAAAAGACAGATGTGCGAGTTTTGAATCTAAATTTGACAAAATTTCTGAATTTTTCAATCTAACTGTCTCTTCCATAGTTTTAGAACTAAAAGGTGGTTCAATTATATGTGGTTTGTCATGATTGTTCTCCAATCTAACCATGGCTAAAGTGGCAACTGGTTTACTCTCACCTTCACTAGTACGCTCAAAATATGGTTTTAACATACTAATGTGACACACTCTATTTTGTTTACGCCGACCTGGTGTTTTTACAATATAATTCAAATCATTAATTTTACTCTCTATGGTATAAGGACCACAATATTTAGCTTGTAATGGATGTCCAGGGACTGGCAAAATACAAGTACCTTATCACCAGGCTCAAAAATCTGTCTCTGGCATCTTTATCATACCATATTTTCATCTTATTCTGAACAGTTTTAAATTGTTTTGAGCAATTTGACAAGCAGTATACAATTCTTTTTAAATCTAGATACATAGTCTAGAAGATTCAAGTCAGTGTGTTTAGTAAGCCACTTTTCCTTTATCAATTTTAAAGGTCCCCTTACAGTATGACCAAATACCAACTCAAAGGGACTAAAACCAAGGGATTCTTGAACAGCCTCTCGGACCGCAAAAGTAAAAAGTGAACACCATCATCCCAGTCCCTGTCAAATTGAAGACAAAAAGTTCTAATCATGTTCTTCAATGTTTGATTAAAACGTTCTAAGGCACCTTGGGATTCTGGATGATAAGCACTTGACCTATACTGAACAATCCCTAACTGATACACGACTTGCTAAAATAAACTTGACATGAAATTTGAACCCTGGTCGGACTGTATAGACTTTGGAAGTCCTACTAGCGTGAAAAAATTGATCAGAGCTTTGACAATAGTCGGTGTCTTGATATTCCTTAACGGAATAGCCTCAGGAAAACGAGTGGAGGTACACATGATCGTCAATAAATACGTATTTCCAGTCTTGGACTTTGGTAAAGGTCCAACGCAATCAATTAGTACTCTGCTGAAAGTTTCTTCAAAGGCTGGAATAGGCAGAAGTTGTGCTGGTGGTATTTTCTGGTTAGGCTTACCAACAACCTGGCATATATGGCATGATTTACAATATTCTGCGACATCATTTCTAAGTCTTGGCCAGTAGAAATGCTGCAAGACCTTAAGGCAAGTCTTCCTAATACCTAAGTGTCCAGCCAAGGGGTGTTATGGGCAAGACCAATAATGTCTTGCCTATAAACTTTAGGCACCACCACTTGGTATACCACTCTCCATTCCTCCTCTGGGGTAGCATCAGGGGCCTCCACTTCCTCATTAAAATTCCGTCTTGATAGTAATAGCATTCGACCACTTTTTCTGCTTCCTCCTATGGTTGAGCCCTCTTGCGGTGTTGAAGAACCTCAGGGTCTTTACTCTGTTCTTCGGCAAATTTCCATCGGTCTAATGAATGGTTGTTTACGTCTGGCCATGGCATAATTACATTCTTGTTAATACTAGGTGGTCTTATGACGGCCTCCTCTGAGCTACCGGGACCTTCAATGTCGGCTAGAAAGGTGTCAGAAAGGTCCATGTAATCAAACAGGTCTTCTTGCAAATCCTCATTTTGTTGTTTTCAGCCATCGCCCTAGTAACGACACAAGCTGGATACAGTTCAACATCATCTTCAGGTGATTTAACATCCACCACAGCTTCACTGGTAACAATTGGTTCAGCAACCACTTTGTTCCTAGCTAGATCATTTCGTAGCATAATGAAACACCCTCAACAGGGAGATTAGGACGAACACCCACAACTACTGGTCCAGTAATCAAATCTGACTTCAGATAAATACGATGGAGGGAACGTCTATACAACCTAACTCCACACCTTGTAACAAAACGGAGGCACCAACAGAAGTCTCCTCGGACAAAGGCAACACACCTTCTAACAATAAAGTCTGAGAAGCCCCAGTGTCCCGTAAAATCTTAATAGGCTGAGGAGTAGTATTATCAACAATAGAAACAAACACATCAGACATAAAAGGTTTATAATCCTCCATGTAATCACAAAAACTGGACTTAAAAGCCTGACTCGCAGGACATTCCAACGTATTGGTAACACGGGGTGTCGTACAAGCACTGGTCTTTGGCTTATTATCTCTTTCATTCTTCTTCTGGAGTCTAAAACAATCAGCCATCAGGTGACCATTCTTCTTACAATAAGCACAATTCAGTGACTTCTTCTCAAAAGTATCAAATTTTGGACTAGACATATTATAAATAGACTGACTCTTATTATTTGCAACAGGCTTGCTATCAGTACGTTCAGTGCTTTGATTCTTGTAATTTCCACTGAAGTATTAAAATTTTGACCTTTGAAACTTCTCTTATGTGAAAGGGTATAATTATCGGAAATAACAGCTGCATCTTGTAATGTCTCAACAGTTTTGTCATCTAAATGTGTTTTTAAGTCTAAATGAACACACTGCTTGAACTCTTCTAATAGCATCAATTGTCTTAAGTTATCAAAATTTTTATCTATTTTCTTTGACGTAAACCATTTATCAAATAGATCTTCTTTTTCCCTAGCAAATTCAACATAGGTTTGTGAATCAAACTTTTTATAAGACCTAAATTTCTGTCTATATGCTTCTGGCACTAGCTCATAAGCTTTCAAAACCTCTTTTTTAACCTTGTCATAATCAGAACTATTTTCTGATGAAAGTGCTGAGTAAATTTCAGCGGCCTTGCCCTCAAAAACACTTTGCAGCATTGTAGTCCAAAAGGCTTCGGTCATTTCAAATTTTGAGCAATTTTCTCAAACTGTGGAAAAATTTATCAACTGTTTTTCACAAAATTTGGGAACCAAACGTATGTTTTTGCTGCATCAAAATTAAAATGTTCTGATTTTGATTGGAATTTAGTGTTGCTTTCTTCTTTGGCCATTTCAATTTTCATTTCTCCATCTCTAACCTTTCCTTCATTTCAAGTTCTGCCTGTTTTAATTTAAATTCATCTTCTTTTTCTTTTCTTTTCTCCATCTCTAATCTTTCTTCTTTTCCAATTGTTTTAATTTAAGTTCATGTTCTAATTCAAGCTGTTTTAATTTGAAAGCATCAACATTTTCGACCTTGAGTTCAAGAGCCTCTTCACCTAAAATTTCTGCGTCAACTAATTTGTCTATTACCAAATTTTTATAATTTGTTTTCTCATAAATACTCTAAAGTCTAATTTCAGATATTTAGCAAGCAACACTAATTCCTCTTTCGTTAAATTATCAAACCCTTCCAGGTCTGGCGTTTTCAAAATTTACCGGCATCAAATGCCATATTGTAGAATTTTGTTGGATAATTCTAATAAAATATACTGAAAAATTTTCAATGAGATATTTACGTTATCCCGGACGAGCCCCCAATTTCTGTTATGAACAGAAAATCGACTTTAATTGTAGCCAACAAAAGACACAAATCAATAATAAAATTTAACAAGATTTAATATACACAAGTTTACAAGAAGTATTACATAAAAGAAATGTCAACTTAACTGTCAAAATATATGTCCAATCTTTTATCTTTTCTTTATCCGGAAATCTTCTCCAAATCCACAGAATATTATATCCAATTGGTCACAATCTAGTATGATGTAGTTTGTAAATAAAAGTGTCAATCCAACTGCTGAGAATGTTGATGTCTATCGATGTCTAAGTATATCTATGTTTAACTTTAGGGTCTGCATACTTGTATATATACTCAAAAGGAAACTTCTAGACAACGCTAGAAATTTAAATTACGCATCTTTTGTTATGATTATTCTGGAAACGTTATGTAAGTGAAATAGAAAGTTCTAATCATTCCATGAGTATCAATGATTATTCCAGTGATTTCTAAACTGCATAGTTGTAACACAATGTGTTTTATTTTGTACACAATGTAAAAACATATAATAGGCCACACAAAACAAATAAGGCCAACTAAATAAATATAATAGTTACAATATCATAACAAGTGCAATAACTCTTACTTTTTGTATATCTTATTTTGCTGACCAGTTTTGCTATTAACAGCCTCTCGTTATCTTCTCACGGTATCTACTAACTTTTCTGCAAACAAGTATAAAATGAACCTTCAAAACTTATATATAAAAGTAATACTGACAAATTCATATTTGAAAATGGAATCCGTAAACACAACACTAAAATCAACAGATTGGGGAACACGAACCCTATCAAAACTAGGATTAATTTCAATTGCTCCGATAAGAGTTGTCGTTCATGGACAATTTCTCCCATTCAAGCTCAACTGACAATTTCTGCCATTTATTTTAAGACCAAAAACATAGGCAGCTGGGTATGTTGCAAGTTTTGTTTAGTGATCATGAAGCCGCAAATTAAATGCATATGTTCTTATTACAATATTGATTGCATTTAACATAATAATACAGCCCCAAATGTATGATAGGTTTTACTATTCAATGACATTATTTTCTGCTTAAAGCGATCTCGACAATTTGCCACTTTCAACACAAAATAACAATGAACCAGGCAGTGGCGTCATATCAATGTTGAGCTCAGACTCAAATATCAACAATTCAAAATACAAGATTCAGTGTTTCGAGCAGACATTTTGAAGTAATAAAGTAAAGTTGTGTCACCGATAAACAAGTGTGTACACCAGCGTGATATGTTTTCGTTATACAAGAAAATTAAGGATTGTTTCCTTTTGTAAAGTCTTATTTTTTATAAGAATTTGTTTTGTTATACATCTCGGAAAATACTAGTTCTAGTATTAATATCAAAATTAAGCAACATAATGGTTGTTAATATGCCTTTTGGTACAATGTTAAACAACCCACCAGAACAGAATCAGGACCCACCAGCATAGATCAGAACCAAATCACCAGCTAATAACATTTTCACGTAGGACAACCGAACCCATTTAGAAATTTGATATCTACTTATTATATTTGCTATTTAAACTGTCACATTTACAAATGTTTCAAACTAACATATTAAAGTAATTAAATTCATTTCATAGTAATTTGATATCATCGATTTTAGTTATAAACGACAATATATGACAAGCGTATCGAACTTCTTTAAACGGAATTGTTTCCATACCCCAAATAATTTTACCATGATGAACCGAATTACCAATGTTTACAGGGGGCAAGGGAGTTCAATAACAGCAAAACAGTAAATTTATTTGGCTTAAAACAGATAACAAGGAATTGAAAAGGGATAATAACAGATAACAGTAAATGAAATCTTAAAATCAGTCCGGTCCAGGACAAATACAGTAGATCTTATTATCTAACTGGTTGTATGGACCTAGCTAGGCCTTAACAGAGTCATGAACATTATCCCCATATATACGTAAAATTCAAATTCGAACAATTCTTAATATCACAAAAATTCATAAGGGTTCCGTGCAACCCAGTGTCTCGCCTTCTTTTGCTGTTAATCGCAGGCTGGCTCAACAAAATGAGGAAAAAAATAATAAAATATTCCTCTCGATACTGTCTTTTGATTGTAAGAAGCTTGCAGTTTGGTATAAATCCAGGATAGTTTATGAATCTAATAAATGTTTAAAAACTTTAACTGCAGACTGTATGTAATGATAACTGGAAGAAAAACTAAGTCAGTGTCTGGCGTATATATAAAATTTTAATCCTGGTATCTATGATGAGTTTATTATCCATTTATAAGTAAAATACAGATAAACAGGTACAAAATTTCCTTCTAGATACTAGCTTTTGATAATAAACAAGCTTCTGTCCAAGTTTGGTACAAATCCAGGATAGTTTAAGAAAGTTATTAAAATTTTAAAAACTTTAACCACGGAGTGAATGTTATGTTCCTTGGCAGAAATATTAAGTCCATTTATAAGTAAAATCCATAAAAATGGATTATTTTTGTTACAAAATTTACTTCTGGATACTATCGTATGATTATAAACAAGTTTCTGTCCAAGTTTGGTACAAACCAGGATAGTTTCAGAAAGTTATTAAAATTTTAAAAACTTTAACCACAGAATGAATGTAATGTTTCCTGGCAGAAAAACTAAGTCATTTTATAAGTAAAATACGGAAAACAGGATTTTTTTTAACAAAATTTACTTCTGGATACTATTTTATGATCATAAACAAGCTTCTGTCTAAGTTTGGTACAAATCCAGGATAGTTTAAGAAAGTTATTAAAATTTCAAAAACTTTAACCACAGAGTGAATATTTGTGGACGCCGATGACGACGACGCCGACGACGGAATGTAGGATCGCTATGTCTCGCTTTTTCGACAAAAGTCTAAGGCTCGACAAAAAGGAAAACATATGGCTAAGGATACCTGATGAGGATAGGCCTAGGTCCATACGACCTTAATAGAAACACCTTTTATATATGTTGTGTACAATTTTGATTTTGTACACATTTGTACCAAAAAGGTAGAAATTATAATTTGTATTTTGACTTTGTACAAATTGTAATTTGTATTTTGACTTTGTACATATTGTAATTTGTACAAAAAATCCATGTACAAATTACAAATTCACTTAAAACTTGAACAATAATTTATAGAATGGATGTTGATTTTTTTCTGAACAAAATTGCTAGTTTCTGTTTTTGTTAAAGGAATATTTAAAAATCAAGGGCATTTTATAGATCAATTTTTGTTGTTTCGTTTTTAATTTTTCAAGACACCTTATATTAATTTGATATTTACAACATTTTTCTGAAAAGCAATTTTCTCGTATGGATTTTGTTATAAAAAAACATTGATGCACACTACAGAATTTTTATTCAATGACCACATGATAAACCTTAGTTATAAAATTAAAAAAATACCCAATTGGAGACAGGAAATGTAATTGATACATGCATACAGTTAATTATGAAAATATAATAGAAATTGGCTCAAGTGACTATTCTGATAGCATAATAGAAATTAGCCCGAGTGACAATTTGGATGACACCAAGTGAAACAACAATCGTGCATCTTATGTGAAGTTATTGAATATGGAGAATTTGGGTACCGCATTGGAACAGCTGTTAAATTTTTAAAAGGACATTTGTGGAGAAATTAAATTGAAGCTGTTAAAGACACATCTTTATTTGCAGCAACGGTTTCTAAGCTTCAACTTTCACTATGTGAAGCAGTTAAAAAGCTTTTAAAAAATTTTGGTATTCAGGGTTCTCTTTCATGTAAATACAAAGAGGAGGAGTAGCACTTCTAAATGTGAATGCTAAAAGCAAAAGATGTTGTGTAATTCCCAAAGGCAAAATTTCACTCACATGCTCACACAAATGATACATAACTATTTTTGTATTTTGTAAATTAGTATAAAAGGAGATGTGGTATGATTGCCAATGAGACAACTTTCCAAAAGAGACAAAAAGACACAGAAATTAACAACTATAGCTCATCATACCGCCTTCGACTATGAGCAAACCCATACCGCATAGTCAGATATCAAAGGCCTTGAATTGACAAATGTAAAACAATTCAAACGAGAAAACTAACAGTCTAATTTATCTACAAAATAATGAACGAAAAACTTAGCAACAAACTACAACCACTGAATTACAGGCTCCTGAATTGGGACAGGCACATAAAAATGTGGTGGGGTTAAACATGTAAGTTGGCGCCCAACTCTCCCCTCAACTTGGACAGTTGTGTAACAGTACAACATAAGGTTTATTATGTGGTCATTGAATAAAAATTCTATACGGTGTACATGTACCAATGGTTTTTTTATAACAAAATCCATACGATAAGTTATTGCAAAAGTTATAAGTGAATTTTGTACAACAAAATGTGTACAAAGTCAAAATACAAATTGAAATTTGTAAAAAAAAATGTATACAAAGTCAAAATACAAACTATAATTTGTACACATTTTTTGTACAAATTATAATATGTACAAAACTATACATCTAAAACATGTTCACAGACAATGGAATTTATTACAAAGAATAATAATAATATATACTGGAATGGTCCTGGACCCGACTGATTTTAATATGTTAATGTGATGTATGTTACTGGAATCCTTCTGCAAATACGTGACCTCCATATCACCAGTGGAAAGACCCAAATAGATATAAGAAGATGTGGTATGAGTAAATGAGACAACTCTCCATCCCAGTCACAATGTTCAATTATCTTCAATTTCTACTTAAGATTGGCTGTCAAAATGCTAACATTCCAATTTTCAATAACAGTTAACAGCAAATACAATCTCACAATAACAGATAACAATAAAAATAATAGTCCTATAACAGCTAACAAGGAATAAGACAATAACAGCTAACAGGAAATATATTTGCAGAATAACAGATAACAAAGAATTAAATAACCCCATAACAGCATAACAGTTAAACCCCTTGCCCCCTCTTTACATTGTGATGAAAACAATGATTACTTCAATATAGATTTGATAACAGCTCGTCTATTTAAAATAATGTTGTCCTGAAATTCTCTCAATCAGCACAAGTAAAAGCTTTTCTTTGTCGTATAGTTCATTTAGAAAATCACATTAATTTGAAAACACCAATTTAAAGCAAAATCAAGTATGACAGTATGGTTGTCAATGTCGCTCGATTGAAGGTTTTCCGAAAAAGGGTCCGTAAAATACTTTAAAATTTACCTGATATTTGGCATTTCCTTATTTTTATGAAGAATAAAAGATTAATTCACTTGAATTGTTTCTGAAAACAAGATATGCCTATAGGTTAAAATAAAGGATACTTAATTCACTACTATAAAAGATATTTACTGATATAGTTGCTAGGACCAAATATCATTGACCTATAAGACATGGTTCCCCTTAAACTGACCTAATAACTAACTATTTATTATTAGTAATATGAAAATATGGTGGTATGATTGCTTATGAGACAACTATCCAAAAGACAATTAAAGACAATCGTACGACCTTCAACCATGATTAAAACCCATACTGTATGGCCTGCTGTAAAATGCTATAAAATATAATGACAATTCAATTGAGAAAAGTAACTGCCTAATTTATAACAAAACAATTTATGAAAACAAATATGACAGACTTGGATGGAGAGTTGTCTCATTGGCACTCATTCCACATCTTCTTATATATATGAACCAACGACAACAACTGAACTACATGCTCTTTTCTTGGGAGGGACATATCAAAAAGGTCTGGGTTAAACATGTTTGTGAGCGCTCAACCTTCCCTAACATTGAATAGTGATGTAACAGTACAACATAAGAACAAACTATAACAAGAGTGCACACACTGAAATGTCTCGCCTTCTCTACTAACCTTTATAGTATGTTGATAGTCCTAAATATAAAGCTTTACTACAACTAGCACATAAACTTAACACGATCCACGAAAATGAGGTCAATGTCAGATAAACCAAACGGTAAATACATGTACACCTTACAATCATTCAATATAGTTGACCTATTGCTTATATTTTCTAAGAAACAGATTTAACCAAGAAAACTAAACATTGATCAATAAACCATGAAAATGAGGTCAAGGTCAGATAAACCATGACAGGCAGACATGTACACCTTGCAATCAATCTATGCATTAGATATAGTTGACCTATTGCTTATAGCATCTAAGAAACCAACTTAACCATGAAAACTTAACATTGACATATGAACCACCAAATTGAGGTCAAGGTCAGATAATACCTGCCAGACAGACATATACAGCTTACAATCCTGCCATAAAACAAATATGTATGGCCTATTGCTTATAGTTTAAGAAAAACAGGCCAAAACACGAAAACGTAACACTGAGCAATGAAACGTGAAAATTAGGTCAAGGTCAAATAAAACCTACGAGACTGACATTAACATCATAAGATATTTTCATACACCAAATATAGTTGACATATTGCATATAACATCTTCCATTGAAATGTGCACAAAACAAAGTGTAACAGGCTCATTCCTAAACCTGCATATCACAACAATGTTAAGTCTTAAATAAAAGATATTCCAATACTATTGCAATAAATGTAAAAATAAAACACAGGCCGTTTTAATTAACTTTAAAATTTGATGTTGCTAATGTAAAAATTTACAGAATTTGACGGATTATTTGACAATGGCAACAATTAAACTTAAGAAATTCTGGAAATATTAACAGCTTATGTACCTTTCAAAGATGAAATAGGAACACAAAGAATTATTTCTTATAAAATCTTGATTTTGAATTTAAGATGATTTCCAATAATGCCCAATTTCAAATTTGTAATCCTTTGACAGACATTTTGATTCTAATATCATAAACTGATTGACCCTTGTTGCTGGTGGCAATAATGGACAGACTGTACAATGAATTCTTGTTATTTTACAACACCATTGTTGCTATATGACTTTAAATTATAACTAGCAAGCTTATATATTGTCTTGCATATAGAAGTTTCTGTGTGTCACATGTCCATTGTCCTTGACTACTTGAAAAAAAGTTAAACTTTTTGTAATGTTAATTTCTCTAGTAAATTTGGTGTATGGAAGGATTGTAAGGTGAACATGTTCAACTGGCAGGTGTCATCTAACCTTGACATCATTTTCATGGTTCAGTGGATATAGTTTTTGTGTTTTTGAGTGTTTTTTTTTTTATACTGTATGAAATAGGTCTACTATATTTGGTTTAGGTTGGATTGTAAGGTGTACATGTCCATTGGCAGGTGTCATATGACCTTGACCTAATTTTCATGCTCCAGTGGTCAAATAAGTTTTGAGTTTTGTCTTTTTTCTATTTTTTTTATATATATGCAATAGGTCAACTATATTTGGTGTATGGACGTATTTTATGATGTACATGTCTGCCTGGCATGGTTCATCTGACCTTGACCCCATTTTCATGGTTCATTGGTCAATGTTAAGTTTTCCTGGTTAAGTCTGTTTCTTAGAAACTATAGCAATAGCCAAAGGTCAATTATATTTACTGTATACAATGATTGTAAGGTGAACATTTATAGGACTATCAACATAATATCGATGGTTAGTAAAGAAGGAGAGACATTTCAGCGTGCAGCACTCTTGTCTATGTTGTGTCTTGAGTACTATTTGTCTGTTTGTCATTTTCTTTTTAGCTATGGTGTTGTCAGTTTATTTTCGATTTATGAGTTTGAATGTCCCTCTGGTATCTTTCGTCCCTCTTCTTTAAGGTCATTCCCTGATATCATAAAGCAAACATTATTAATACATTTTTATTTTCTCTCATAAATATTTCGAGGTATAAATATTTACAAATAAATATTATAAATTAAAACATAAAATATATTTGATTCACAGTTAAAACACTTTAACATGTAATAAAACAAAAACAAAGAAAATACAGATCTTTAAAAGTAAAATGCCACTCTAAACTTATGGAATATCATTAAAATCTTTATAGAATTTTTCTTTTTAAGATAAAACATATCAATTTACAAATAAAATGAAAGATGAAATGTTCTATGTTTGAAATTCTTAGAAGATATAAGAAGAGATGAATTTTCATTTTAATTGCAATATTTTAATTTTATTAATTTGAAGGAAAAATAACTTTGATGATGCTTTCAGTGATAAAGAGATTTATACTTTGAAAAGATTAATGATAAGAAAATAGTTTTAAACCTAAAAGTTTTTTCAACTATTTTCTTTATCTTTTTTAATTATAGTCAAACTAAACTGTGATATATAAAATAAGTTTTCCAAAGTTTTACTTTTTCCATATCTATTTGTATAGAGTATAAGGAAAACAATACTCAAGAAACAGAATTAAATTTGGCAGGAAATAGTTTCTGGAAATATCCACTTTCTACGTCTTAAAGGGAAGTAATTAATCATACTTGAGAAACAAAAGTAATTATCTCCCCTGGGTTATTTAGAACTGGAAAGCCACTCATGAATATTCAATTGTTACTTTCTTTTGAAAAAGTTAAATAAGATAGTTACATCTGTGAAAATGTGCATAAAACAAGTGCATGTATAAATGTTTAAATAACAAGTGAATGCGATTAGCATCATCTTAAACATGTATGATCTGCGAAAAAACGAAATGAAGCTACCAAAGTCATAACAGGAATATAGGGTCATGCTTCCTTGTCGGCCATGCAAATGTCGAGTAATTGTGCATTGCACCTGAATTTAATTTTACAGGATTTTCTAATTTGCTTTAAAAAAAAATCTTGACTTCAAAACAAATTTACTTCTAAAAATGTTCTTCCAAGATATTGATCTGTTACAACACTTTTTTCTTTTACCAAAATACAAAAAATTTGAATTTGTGGTGGTCTTTCAAAAGAGGACTGTCTTCCAGAAGATTATTATTTCGATAGGAATTGAACTTTTTGTATGTGTTTTCCGTCCTTAAATGTGCACACTTACAATGATGTTTTAAACACAGCACCCTAAACCATCCTTAACATGACTTTGGTAGCATTATAAATGACCATAATGTTATGAGGTGATTCCCTAGATATTTGTATTCTTTTTTTCTTCTTTTATCAATAACAAAAACAGTAAGTAGAAGGAAAATATACCTTTCACAAATGCCAAAATCTAAAATTCTCAAATATTAAACATGGAATTGTAACAAAAGATACATATAAAGAAAGAAAAACAAAATTACAGAGGAAATAATACCTATTTTTAAGGGGTAAATCTGAAGTGTTCAATTTCGAGAGAGAATAATATCTTTACCCAAAGAATTGAAATCTGAAACCATTAAATGTAATAGATGAACTGAATTCATGATGAAACCATGTAATGATTAACATATGTGATCTGTATCATAAAAGAAAAGAAAATATAATGGACGGATAAAACTATCAACATTGCATGATCATAAAGTAAGCATAAAATGTGTCCATTAAAATGCATAATTTTACAATCTGTAATATCTACAACTAATCAATATATGTTAGTCCTGATTAAATGTTTTAATTGCAAAATACTTATTACTCTATTTTGTACAGGTAAATAGAATGTTTTTTTAAGAAATGTACTACTGGTCAAAATTAAACTCTTAAGCTTAAAATATTTATTATCTTTTTACCATCAAAAAAATTACCACAAAAATGACAGCTGAAATTCACAATCAGAAACCTTCCAAAATTAGTCGATTAATTGGAATTTTGGCTAGAACAATCATGTTTTATTTTTCACTTTAGTTTTGCCAATAAATTATTTGACATTGGATATAAATTGAAAAGATCCAACTTTAACATTGCATTTAAAAGATTTAATTTCCTCCAAATGTCTTGAACTTTAAACTGATTGGTATTAATCTAACTTCATTTCTCTTGAGAAGTAGTAAAAAATATACAGGTGACTAAAATCCTGAATAAACCAAAATCCACTATGGGAGTGAAAATTTTAAATACATATTTTACTAGAAAATGTTCCAGGATGGTGACTGACAAAATAACATGATGTCCCTGTTTTTGAAACAAGAAGGCTTAACTATTTAAATATCAATTTTACAGAATTTTGAATAAAATCTAGTGACTGAATACCAGTATGTTGTAGATATTACAGAAGTTTATATAACTGTATGAATATATTTGTACTGGCATAACATAATAATAAGTAATCATTCAATACTTTAGCAGCATCTACAACTCCATGGAAGCCTCATACTTCATAAACAGAGCAGTTTTAAACCTGGCAGATTGGTTCAAACAAGAGTCATCTTTCTTAGTTAAGTCACAAAAGAGTTATCTTTCTTTGTACATTCACATTTATAAGAGCTACCCTTTTTTCATATGATTTTATGTTTATATCACAGATATTTGTTAACTTGGACCCACAATTTTATTTATTGTTTAGAATTACTTAAATTTAATCTCACAATAAACTTTCAATCAATTTGTCTTTACATCTTTTCCAAACTATATGTAAATCAAACCTTTTATAGCTTGTTCAAGTTTTAATTCTTAACCATATTTTTTTATCTATTGAAAACAATTTTAATTTTTAACTATGTTTTTTATCTACTAAACATAAAATGTTGGTGGAAAAATAATAAATTTTGTAGTTTCTGAGTTAAAATGTTGACATCATTATTCATTCTTTCTGTGGATTTTCAAAATCAAAACTACATTTCAAAATTAATCCTAAAAATAAATTTCTTTTAATAAATTTGAAAATTTTACAGTGAATGGCCTTAATAATAAAATTTCAGTCACTATGGTTTTCAAATATGTGGTCCAAGTTCAAAGTTCAAAATATCAGAAACAATACCACTAAACAACACCAGAAAACTGTTCTACCAAATTCCTAACTGGTTTTGTCTTAGTTCCACCGTGATATCTGTTAAAATCTCTGTTGACTCGTTCCTGACTTGACATATTTTCCTCTCTCTCTAAACTCAATGGTGCTATCTTTCTCCTTAGCCTTGGGGTTCCCATTGGGGATTCACCTGCATCGTGAGCTAACTTTTCAGGGGACGGATTGAATTTTCTTGGTGACCTTTCTAGACCAAGATGATGAAGTCCAATGTCTACACTCAATGCCTTTTGATTTCTGAAGGAAGTATTGTTCATCGGATAAGATCGCAAGTCTTCTTGGGATATGCTGCTATTTTTAGCAGGTGAGGTAGATACAGGGGTTTTCCCCAAGGCATCTCTCAAAGATGTGTATTTATAACTTCCAAGGCCAGATTCTCTCAATGAAAATGGCTGTTCGAATCCAAATCCTAATTCTGGCTGTGACCTGGCCTTGAACAATGAACTTTGCTGATGACCAATTGATGGAACTGTGTCCCTTGGTGACAAATAATCACGATGAATGAATGGAATCAAAATGCTGAAGGTCGTCAGACGTGAACTATGACCAATCCAAATCCTAATTCTGGCTGTGACCTGGCCTTGAACAATGAACTTTGCTGATGACCAATTGATGGAACTGTGTCCCTTGGTGACAAATAATCACGAGGAGTACGGTTCGATGTAAATGCAGGGTGAGTTTCCTCAGGTGACTGTTTACTCTTCTGATTTGGACGGGGATCTAGTGCAGAAAATTTTTCTTCAGCAGCATTTTTTGCTTCCAAGGAAGATAAATATTCCCTTGAAGCTGGATCACCGGAATGAATGGAATCAAAATGCAATTGTATTTTGAACGACATTTCTACCGTGAAGCTTATCACAAACAAATTAAGTTAAATCATTTGAAACGAAAATCTACATGTACTGTACACTTTTTAATCGTGAAGTGGTCATTTCTTGAGAATGTTTTTGCTTCATTATTCAAAATGGTTGCCTTTCCAACATGCATTATAGGCCTGCATCAAAATATGCAAGTTCAAAATTTTCATTTTTCGAATGGAAATTATTAATCAGGGTTTCGCTGGCGGTGGAAAAATAAAAATTGTGATTAAAATTTATTATTGGCGAAAGAAATATAACAGTTCGACTTTGTCCATCTTGTTTCTTTTTTCAGGTTTCTCGGACTTTTCCTGATCAGACAATACTGGGAATTCATCTTGAACTCTTACGATTTTGATAGAAAATCAATAATCAGCTGATTGCATTTTATAGCTACCGCAACAATGGATAAATAATAAAGGGTTGATTGTATTGTTTAATGAAATAGTGTGGTTAATTGGCGTCACATGTGTGTCAACTAAAGGACTTATTTACAACTTTGATAAAAGTGACGCACGTGTTTGAAGCATCCTCTTTTTTCTTTTAGCGATGGCCTGGAAAAGATCGAATAATGTTCAAAATAAGAAAAATCTCTGACTATAAACTTTATCCTTTCAACTGTGATAGATACAATTGTTTTGAAGTGGGTACTTTACAATCGTTTTAGCACATGTGTTTGAAGGAAAGTTTTACGCCTCGACTTTTCCTTTTAACGATGGTCCGGAAAAGAAAACTGCTGTTATGAAGAAATATATTCAAAAGTAAGAAAATATCTGACTTTAGTCTTGATCCTTCAACAAGGCAGGAAGTATCCGATAAACTTAAAGAAGGTGAATCCTGTGTTTTCAGAAGTAAAACTAATGATTTCATAATCTATATTGCAATTTTACAGTTTCTTTTAAAATGTAAATGTTTATTATTATCTTGAAGTGTTTATTTATTACGATGTAGATTACAAAATAGATATGTAGAATTAAAATAGACAACAATGCGGCAAACTGTTTTTTTTTGTTGGAAAGAAGGAAATCTTTTAACGAAAATATGTTAGTATAAGTTGGCGAAAATAAATTGAAAGTGGTGAAAATATATTGTTTTGGCGAAAGAGGTGGCAAAAAAAAAATGGACCCAGGGAAACCCTGATTAATCATGGTGATTATTATGGTTTCCAGGGTATCTTTTTGGTATAGACATTTACCCTAACTATAGAACATGTGGATTTTGCAATGTCTAGATATGTCCAGTCATACTCCTGCCAACTCATATTTAATTTTAGATTTCATTGAAATATTGAATTCAAAATATTGACTTGTTAAATTCTTATAAAGAAAGAATAAAAATGGCATGTCCATAATATAGACTGAGTGCAATTGACAATTCAGAAGTTTTGTCCACCATGTGACCACACCCAAAACGGACTGGTGCAGATGACAGTGGTGTGTATGTAAATACTGATAGCTAGTTTTCTGTCTTTTGGTTGTTGATGATATATTTTTGTTAATTTTATGTAAAGTCTCCAGAAATGTACCTAATGCTTTATTCATTCATCATTTATTTTTTTGTATTTTTTTACTTTTAAAACAGAATCTCCTTTCTCAAGATAAGTCAAAATATATCAAATGTAGCTGCAAGTATATTTGAAAAAAGTGTGTTCTTTTTTCTTGTCAAATTGTAAAATACTTTCACCAAAATCGTTTCTATATAGCAAACTAAAGTAAAATTCATAATGAATTCTATTCCTGAATAGGCAGTGAAGAAGTGAAATAATTCTATCCTAGTAATTAATGCTGAAATACTGAAAAGTGAAAACACTGTGATTACAACTCAAGCTGACAGCAACCCAAAAACTGAACTGAAAATAAAGGTGGGATCTGTTACATTTGATCACACAGGGTCTGGTAAAAATCTGTAAAGCAGGCATACATAACCATGTATTATCAAAAATACAATTATTTAAAAATCATTTCCTTTCAGACATTTTTAAATCTTTAAAAGCAATCGTTATGATACTTGGAGAAAAAATTGCGAAATTTCTAAACTAGGAAAATCGTTTTCTGATGAGCCATAAATGCATCAAACTGATACTTTTTAGTTAATTGGTTTAAATCGTCAGAGCTCAGGACCATTCTTAAATAATCTATCAACAGATATGAAGGTTTTTTCCATCAAATTACATTGCACGAACATCACTTTGAATTTATTCTTAATCGGTAAAGGATTTCCTAATATTGCTAAGATGAGTGACTGGCTTTTAATTAATTTCTTCTACCACTTATCAAATTAATGATATGAAAAAAGAATACATGGTTAAATATGCAAGGTGAAAGGGAAAAAAGGGGAGTGGCAAATCAAATGAAGATAAGATGTGAGACGACACACAGGCTGTGAATTATACCGGTACTCTTCAACTGTAATGTATTTAGTTTTCCCATCTTCTGCTATTCCATTTAATAAACTGTAAAGGTCATATAAAACGTTAATCATGATTATGTTCACTGCATACTATCAAGTTTATCATGACTAAGTTAACTGCATACTATCAAGTTTATCATGATTATGTTCACTGAATACTATCAAGTTTATCATGATTATGTTCACTGAATACTATCAAGTTTATCATGATTATGTTCACTGAATACTATCAAGTTTATCATGATTATGTTGATAGAATAATGTCAAGATAATAATGATTATGTACATGTACATCGAATTGTATGATTATTAAATGTTGTTCAGTTTATTATGATTTCATACATAAACATTAAAATGCTATGTGTATCATGTACACGTACATTAAATATCATGTGTATCATTATTGTGTACATTAAATGCTATCATATAAAATCATGGTTGTCCTTAGTTGCTGTATATCATATTAGTTTTTCGTTTATTGTTTTGTACATAAATTAGGCCATTAGTTTTTCATTTGTATTGTTTTACATTTGTCATTTCGGGGCCTTTTATAGCTTGCTATGCTCTATGGGTTTTGTTTATTGTTGAAGGCAGTACGGTAACCTATAGCTGCTTACTTCTATGTCATTTGGTCTTGGTGGAGGATTGTCTCATTGGCAATCATACCACATTTTCTTATTTTTATATTATTGTGTGAATTTCTGTTCATCGATTGCTGTCCCTTTAAAATTTACCCCTTCTATTGACAAATGTTAACTCTGGAAAGGTAAATCACA
The DNA here is from genome assembly GCA_017311375.1 of Mytilus coruscus. Lineage (NCBI taxonomy): Eukaryota > Metazoa > Mollusca > Bivalvia > Mytilida > Mytilidae > Mytilus > Mytilus coruscus. The sequence goes on from CM029605.1 coordinate 74,304,831, forward strand.
CCGGGTAAAATCAATACAGAAAGGATTTACCATTGTAAGGAATGTTTAATGGGTATTCAAATTACAAACTTAGAATTGAATTTGAATTCAAATTCATTTGGTTATAAAATTGTTGTAATGAATGGATTGGACTAATGTAATATAATGGTTGGAATTAATGTAATTCAATGGTTGAAATAAATGAAATTCAATGGTTGAAACTAATGAAATTTAATATCTGAATTAACGTAATCTCATGGTTAAATTAATGTAATGCACTTGTTAAATGTATATGTATGAGTGATAAATTAATGTACGAGGACAATACGAGGCTGGACATCAAGGTGGAATGGATAAGAGGTACACAATCTTTACCCCTTCCAAAAACCTTCTAATCCAGAGACACATTCAATGCACTGTATCTATAATCAATAATCAATAAACGATAAAAAATACTGTATCAGTTTTGATTGCATAATAATTATCTACATCTACAATGTGTTATTGTATAAAAGCAAATATAGAATACCAGGTATTGAGTCTATTAAAATCCAACTAGAAATGATCATGACCTAACAATATTTTTGGAAAACATAAGTTTTTTATGAAATATATTGCAAAAATTGTAGGTGAAGAATACTTATTGCATAAGGTTTTGAACCACTAATTCAGGCCTGGACAGATAGAACATCGAAGAAATGAATACATATTTTAAACAAAATAGTTCCTACGCATACATGTCATGCATATAGCTGTAATATAAATATCGGTAAATGTTGGTGTAAATGATTTTTTTTAAATTAGAAAAATTGGGAAGATTACAGCAAATTTCCCCTCATGATGCTTTAAATAACTAATTAACTTTTCATGAATTTAGGTGACCAACATATTTCTAAATGATCTATTATTGCCTATTTCATTGTAAATATTTTTCTGATTTGTCCATCTGTCTGCATTTAGTACATTAAAATCCATTTTAAGTAAATTCAATTTCAAATTTCATTTTGCACCATGAGTTACTAAATCATCTCAAAAATATTAAAGTTACTAAAAAAACAACAACAATATGCTTTTTTATATCATGTATATTGAATTAAAGCATTTGAAGAACCAATGGGCACTTTTTTCAAATCAGAATGTTTTTCAGAATTAATCATATTTTCCCCCCAAATAAAATTTTCAGTCCAATTTAAAAACAGAAAAACACTTGAGCGATATCATTGGGTTTTATTTTCCTTCCAAATCAATAGATTAAATTATTTTACATGGTAAACAGTTTTCACTGATTGAGGGAATAGAAAGGTTAAAGATACCAAACGGACATTCAAACTCTTTAGTCGAAAATTTTCACCCATACTTAATATTGAATTCGAATATATTCTACATTCAAGTTTTTTGAACACTTAAATTCTTGGTGACCTTTAACCTAGAAATCAATTTAAATCAATATCCAACAAATAATAAAGAATCCATAGTAAATATTTATTTCTATCTTACCCACAATCCACTTTTATTTTACAAGAACCTAAACTTACCCAATAATCTCATTTTGTAAGACTTTTCTGACATTATCCATATAGATCTGTTTCAGTTGTTTCAGGGTAGCGTTTCTTTCCTTTAACATTTCACATCTAACTGTTTCTGCTGCCCTCATGTTTGTCTCTGTGATGTGTTTCATAACATCCTCTGCAAAATACAATTATTTAAATTAGCGGCAACAGTAGTTTATGAAGTTGAAATCCTCTAAATCAAAAACATACATGGGAACCAGGGAAATCTTTTAAAATCTCAACAGTGATAAGTATGATTGATTTATTAGTGTTTAACGCCACTTTCAGCACTCTTGGCTTTTTATGACGGTAAATTTTATTAGTGGTGTAATACCACCATTGATTTTCCCTTTCAGTCTTTGTTAAATTTGCACTTTTCAAAAATTGTGCAGAATTTATCTTTGTTTCAAATAAAGAAATACTTGGCATGAGTGAAGTTTTATCCTGTTCAGTACTATAGACAAAATTTAACATACATTTCATTGCATATAAGAAAATAACCATAACTGGAAGTTAACCAATCAAATTTTCACCCTTTTCTTCCTGTGTACAAGCTTTAGTAACCATGTAACCTCAAGTTTCCAAAATATTTTATAGAAACACCAAATAAAAAAATAGTGCTTTGAAACACCCAAGATATATGTTTATGACTCAGAAATTTTTACTGCAAAGAAATGTAGGATTAATTTTCTACAACTGTCAAATTCAAGGAATATTCTTTTCAACCCTTTTCATATGCAACCGGATGTGACGTACTATGATTTGGTGGTATTACACCTAGTGGAGGAAGCCTGTGTGCCTGTGAGAACCACAACCTTTAGATAGACGCCTAGTACAGTGAAAATGTAAGTGTAATTCAAAATTTGGCTCTATCAGTGGCCGTGTTTTTGAGAGTGCCCTCCCAGCTGGGAACAATGAACGTTTAAATGGAACAGCATTAAGACGATACAAGGTGTAAAAAAAACAAAAAATGAAAGAATCACATGAACTATGAAAAGGTGCAAGAAAAGGCCTTGCAGTCATAAAAATTACAATTATGATTTTCATAATCAGAAATTAACCAATCAAATACTGGTTTTGGTGTTTCAACCGGGGCCCTTTATAGCCGACTATACTGTATGGTTTTTTCTCATTGGTGGATAGTTGTCACATTGGCAATCAAACCATGTCTCCTTATTTTCATACTGAATAAAGTTTTATGACTGAAAGGCCCACAGGGAAAGCATCAGTTTATGATGGCCTCCTTTATATCTTCATACTTTTTCAAAGCTTTTTTTGCTTTGCTTTTTGTATACATCTTGTTTCTTCATAAACTTGCCTGCCTCATTGCTTTCGATTTGTGTTGTATGTATATTTTTCCCTTTAGAAAAGTGGGGGATCAGTGTATTTAACCAATATCTTTAGCTTACCTTTAATTTTAGTTACAGTATCCAAGTACTGGCCCCTGATCTGCATCACGTTTTCTTCGTCCAAATCTTCAGAATCAGTCTAAAATAAAATGAGTTAACAATCAAAAAGAATATTACAAACAGCCATCTCATATAATATGCATATTGTTTTAGGTGATGCTTAAAAAACTGTCATGTCAGCAAGTGTTCAACGATGAAAATGAATATAACAAACAGAATTGCATTATCACAATGATTATAGTCTCACATAAAATGTTCTTGCAAAATAATTTTTGACTAAAGGAATCAATTTGGTAAAGCACGTTACATTTATCATGTTCATATATCAAATCAGATTGATTTTTTTGGGGGGTGGGGATTCAGAACTTGATTTGTTTTATAGACACCTGTCTAGTGATGAAGTTTGTATGTTTGATGTCTTTTTTTATGTAGGTTACTGTCTCATTGACAAATATCCCGCATCTTATAAACATTGCTCTTTCTAACATGCCTATAGAAAATCAACTGTGGTTGCATGAATGTCTTATCAGAAGAATTTGTCATTTTTTCTTAGAGAAAAATTTACCTGCACTTCTGTTGAATTCAGACTTCTTTCTCTCAGATCTTTCACTTCATTATTTATCCTTGCATACTCTAACTGGAACTGTCTTTTCATGCTTTCCAATGTTTTCTTATGGCTGTGTTGCATATCCACCATCTTGGATTTCATTGTATCCATGGCACTATTGTTTTCTGTTTCCAGACCCCTTTTGATTTTCTCCATTTCACTTCTATAGTAACGTTTGGTTTCATGATAGGTTTTTCAGTCTTTCTCAACTTTTCATTTACTTCATCCTGTTTTTGTTTCTGAGCTGCAAGATCCTTTTTGTAAGCAGTCTCCTCTGTTACGAATATTGTCAACTAATTTCTCCTTCATGAGTGATAAATTAATGTACGAGGACAATACGAGGCTGGACATCAAGGTGGAAGGATAAGAGGTACACAATCTTTACCCTTCCAAAACCTTCTAATCCAGAGACACATTCAATGCACTGTATCTATAATCAATAATCAATAAACGATAAAAAATACTGTATCAGTTTTGATTGCATAATAATTATCTACATCTACAATGTGTTATTGTATAAAAGCAAATATAGAATACCAGGTATTGAGTCTATTAAAATCCAACAAGAAATAATCATGACCTAACAATATTTTTGGAAAACATAAGTTTTTTATGAAATATATTGCAAAAATTGTAGGTGACGAATACTTATTGCATAAGGTATTGAACCACTAATTCAGGCCTGGACAGATAGAACATCGAAGAAATAAATACATATTTCAAACAAAATAGTTCCTATGCATACATGTAGCTGTAATATAAATATCGGTAAATGTTATTGTAAATGAATTTTTTTATATTAGAAAAATTGGGAAGATTACAGCAAATTTTCCCTCATGATGCTTTAAATTACTAATTAACTTTTCATGAATTTAGGTGACCAACATATTTCTAAATGATCTATTGTTGCCTATTTCATTGTAAATATTTTTTTCTGATTTGTCTATCTGTCTGCATTTAGTACATTAAAATCCATTTTAAGTAAATTCAATTTCAAATTTCATTTTGCACCATGAGTTACTAAATCATCTCAAAAATATTAAAGTTACTAAAAAAACAACAACAATATGCTTTTTTATATCATGTATATTGAATTAAAGCATTTGAAGAACCAATGGGCACTTTTTTCAAATCAGAATGTTTTTCAGAATTAATCATATTTTCACCTAAATAAAATTTTCAGTCCAATTTAAAAACAGAAAAACACTTGAGTGATATCATTGGTTTTTTCATCCTTCCAAATCAATAGATCAAACTATTTTACATGGTAAACAGTTTTCACTGATTGAGGGAATAGAAAGGTTAAAGATACCAAACGGACATTCAAACTCTTTAGTCGAAAATTTTCACCCATACTTAATATTGAATTGAATATATTCTACATTCAAGTTTTTGAACACTTAAATTCCTGGTGACCTTTAACCTAGAAATCAATTTAAATCAATATCCAACATATAATAAAGAATCCATAGTTAATGTTTATTTCTATCTAACACACTTTTATTTTACAAGAACTTACCCAATAATCTCATTTTGTAAGACTTTTCTGACATTATCCATATAGATCTGTTTCAGTTGTTTCAGGGTAGCGTTTCTTTCCTTTAACATTTCACATCTAACTGTTTCTGCTGCCCTCATGTTTGTCTCTGTGATGTGTTTCATAACATCCTCTGCAAAAATACAATTATTTAAATTAGCGGCAACAGTAGTTTATGAAGTTGAAATCCTCTAAATCAAAAACATGCATGGGAACGAGGGAAATCTTTTTAAAAATCTCAACAGTGACAAGTATGATTGATTTATTAGTGTTTAATGCCACTTTCAGCACTCTTGGCTTTTTATGACGGTAAATTTTTATTAGTGGTGTAATACCACCATTGATTTTCCCCTATTAGTCTTGTTAAATTTGCACTTTTCAAAAAATTGTGCAGAATTTATCTTTGTTTCAAATAAAGAAATACTGGCATGAGTGAAGTTTTATCCTGTTCAGTACTATAGACAAAATTTCACATAACATTTCATTGCATATAAGAAAATAACCATCACTGGAAGTTAACCAATCAAATTTTCACCCCTTTTCTTCCTGTGTACAAGCTTTAGTAACCATGTAACCTCAAGTTTCCAAAATATTTTATAGAAACACCAAATAAAAAAAATAGTGCTTTGAAACACCCAAGATATATGTTTATGACTCAGAAATTTTTACTGCAAAGAAATGTAGGATTAATTTTCTACAACTGTCAAATTCAAGGAATATTCTTTTCAACCCTTTTCATATGCAACCGGATGTGACGTACTATGATTTGGTACTATTACACCTAGTGGAGGAAGCCTGAGTGCCTGGTGAGAACCACAACCTTTAGATAGATGCCAAGTACAGTGAAAATGTAAGTGTAATTCAAAATTTGGCTCTATCAGTGGCCGTGTTTTTGAGAACTCCTTCCCAGCTGGGAACAATGAACGTTTAAATGGAACAGCATTAAGACGATACAAGGTGTAAAAAAACAAAAATGAAAGCATCACATGAACTATGAAAAGGTGCAAGAAAAGGCCTTGCAGTCATAAAAATAACAATTATGATTTTCATAATCAGAAATTAACCAATCAAAATACTGGTTTTGGTGTTTCAACCGGGGCCCTTTATAGCCAACTTTACGGTATGGTTTTTTCTCATTGGTGGATAGTTGTCACATTGGCAATCAAACCATGTCTCCTTATTTTCATACTGAACAGGGTAAGCATCAGTTTATGATGGCAACCTTCATATCTTCATACTTGTTCAAAGCTTTTTTGCTTTGCTTTTTGTATACATCTTGTTTCTTCATAAACTCGCCTGTCTCATTGCTTTTGATTTGTGTTGTATGTATATTTTTCCCTTTAGAAAAGTGGGGGATCAGTGTATTTAACCAATATCTTTAGCTTACCTTTTATTTTAGTTACAGTATCCAAGTACTGGCCCCTGATCTGCATCACATTTTCTTCATCCAAATCTTCAGAATCAGTCTATAATAAAATGAGTTAACAATCAAAATGAATATCATAAACAGCCATCTCATATAATATGCATATTGTTTTAGGTGATGCTTAAAAAACTGTCATGTCAGCAAGTGTTCAACAATGAAAATGAATATAACAAACAGAATTGCATTATCATGATTATCACAATGATTATAGTCTCACATAAAATGTTCTTGCAAAATAATTTTGACTAAAGGAATCAATTTGGTAAAGCAGGTTACATTTATCATGTTCATATAACAAATCAGATTGATTCTTTTTGGGGGGGTGGGGATTCAGAACTTGATTTGTTTTATTGACACCTGTCTAGTGATGAAGTTTGCATGTTTGATGTCTCTTCATTGATAAATATCCTGCATCTTATAAATATTGCTCTTTCTAACATGTCTATAGAAAATCAACTGTGTTGCATGAATGTCTTATCAGAAGAGTTTGTCATTTTTTCTTAGAGAAAAATTTACCTGCACTTCTGTTGAATTCAGACTTCTTTCTCTCAGATCTTTCACTTCATTATTTATCCTTGTATACTCTAACTGGAACTGTCTTTTCATGCTTTCCAAAGTTTTCTTATGGCTGTGTTGCATATCCACCATCTTGGATTTCATTGTATCCATGGCACTATTGTTTTCTGTTTCCAGACCCCTTTTGATTTTCTCCATTTCACTTCTATAGTAACGTTTGGTTTCATGATAGGCTTTTTCAGTCTTTCTCAACTTTTCATTTACTTCATCCTGTTTTTGTTTCTGAGCGGCAAGATCCTTTTTGTAAGCAGTCTCCAAGTTACGAATATTGTCAACTAATTTCTCCTTCTCCGTGATAATATTCAACAGTTCCGACCTACATTTTTCATACTTTTCACCTTGATTTTTCCTCTGTTCTTCAACAGCCTCTTGTTCTAGTTTTATTTTTTCTGACGCCTGTCGTAAAGTTTCAACTTCCTGTTTCAGAGAATCTAGTTCTTTCATTTGGTCTGACTGGCCCCTTAACTTTTCGTTCAGTTCATTTATTGACTTTTTATAATTTTCCGTAGCTTCGGCAGAATTCAGGAAACTTCCTCTAAAGAAGATTTGACTAATTTATTTTCTTCTTTTAAAGTATCAAGGTCATTTTTCAGATTCTTATTTTCTTCTGAAATTCTCTGATTTTCCTCTTTTAATCTAAGGCTATCAGCTTTTGCCTTTTGATTGTCTAACTGAACTTTTTGATTTTCAAATTTGACCTTTTGATTTTCCCTCACGACCTTGTCAACCTCTGATCTAAACTTTTCAGTGTCTGTTTTCAACATTTCATATTTTGAGAGCACCATTTTATTTTCTTCCTCCAAATCTTTATTCCTCTTTTTCAACTTTTCAACATTGGGGTCCTGAAGTTTCAATTTATTTGACTCATGGTCAAATTTCTGCCTTGCAGTATTTATCTCAGTCTCCAGCTTTGTCTGATAAGCTTTCTCCATCTCTGTCGTCAACTTCTCTATTTCATGAGACAAATGGTTGTCAGCTTTTTCCAACAATGCATCTCTTTCCTGCACTTCCTGTTCTAGTCTGCTCTTCTCTTCCTCCCATTGATTTCTCTGAGATTCCATATTTCTTCTGAAGGAATCATTTGCCTGAAATACATGTTCACTGTATAAGAATTTGATGATACAAAAAAAAATTGTGTTAGTTCAGTACCTGGGTACCTGCTTAACATATCATTGTGTAATAAGGAAACTAGTATAAACATCATAATTAGGGTACCAGTATAGAAGATCAAATCCTGGATATTACAAGCTTTGCAGATCTTTACTAGTTTGTTTAAATTATTCACAGCTTTTGTAAATTTGATGGAATTTAGAATATAGTTTAGACATCTGTTCATTGTTGACCTCAAGATGTATTGTTTTCTTTTTAAATTGGGTTGCTGTCTAATTGGTGATATCCCACTTCTCCTTTTATTAATATTATCAATTCATATAAAATTATTGACGAGTCAACTTAAAATTATTGATAAAGCTGACTGTTGAAGGCCTTACAGTTGCATATAATTGCTTACATCCACTTCATTTGAACTTAGGTGGATAGTTGTCTCAATGGCAATCATACCACATCTCCTTATTTTTATAATGAATGTTTAATCAAAATGTCCTTGAATAGGACTTGCTTTACTTGGATTTTGAAGTTCAGAGATTTGTTTGTTTTATTCCCTCTTCTTTCTTGTAGTGTTTACATTTTAAAATTTCACTGTGTATCCAATTACATGTAACTAAATTCTAATTACTTTTCTCAAAACGAGTTTGTTCTGATTTAGACTTTTTTATCTTTTTTTTTGGGGGTCATAATTTCTAAAAATTGGGATTAAAAAATGACATACAGTGTCATCTTCTTTCTGTAGCAGTTCTTTGTACTTCTGAATTTCTTCTTCGTGACTTTTCTTTAACTCATTCTGAAATAACAAACAAATGTTTCATAAATTGATTTTGCTTTGAAATTCATGCAAGCAACAATAAGCATGATAAGACAATAGGCATATATCATTTTGGACATCATTTAAGCATCTTGTGGCAAAATATCATTTGCAGTTGCTCTTAATTAAATATCAATATCAAATAGAAGATCTAAAAATATTGAAAGGTTTGCAGTTTTTTCTATATTTATGAAAGAAGCTTAAAGGCTAGAGCTAAAGAATAATAATAGTATATGGTATTTAAGGTGGTACCCAACACCTTGACTAATATTAATTTGGCTCGTTTAATTTTCATAAAATTTTGACAAAATGTTTATTTTGACCCTTTGACAAAAATATAAAAATTTCAAAAATTTGAACAAACCACTTTATCAGAAAAATTTCATTGGTTATATAGCAGTTTGACAATCACTAGTTTTGATCATTGGGAAGCTTAATATTTCCTTAACAATACAAAGTGATTAAAACGTTTAGCTGATTTTACAGAGTTATCTCCTGTAGTGTTAGGTACCACCTTAATGTAAGGTATAAAACAAAAATATGAACCATTAAATTGTGTGTGAAGCCTTAATATGCCATATATCTTACTATCATACAAATTTCACATCATAATGAAACATGTGTACGAAGTTTCCAGTTAATATGACCACAACTTCATGGTATACTACCTTGATTAAAAACTTTAACCTGATGCTGAAATGCACGAACAGAACATGGTTACACAGACCAGAAAACATAACATCCCTACTATCATATATATATATAGATATAGATATAAGAAGATGTGGTATGAGTGCCAATGAGAAAACTCTCCATCTAAGTCAAAATTGATAAAAGTAAACCATTATAAGTCAAATACGGTCTTCAACACGGATACACACATGTTGTAAATGATCTCATTTTTCTTCAGGGTTATAACTAAAGCGAGTCCATGATTCCTGGACTCATGAAAATCTGTGTGCACTCATCATTTTCAAAACTGGTGAGTCCAAGGATGAATCACAATTGTAAAAGCATGAAAAGGTTGCATTAACACACATATCATCATTCTATAGCAAAATTTAGAAATAATCTAAATTTGATGAGATTTCCTTGCTCTTTTTTGTCATGAAGACTGATATAATAAATTATATAGCAAGACAGATCTTTCCTCTCCCTGTTGGACTCCCCATGGTCAAAAATGAGTCCCTGGACTCCCCTTAAAACTCCTGAGTGAGATCCCTGTACTTGCTAAAACAATTCCACTACTTACCACTTCTTTAAAGAATTTTTCTCTGGCCTGCTTCAAAGCCTCAGTCAATGTCTCATGGTTCTCCTTTACCAGCTTGTCATGTTGGTCTTGCAACTCTGAAATCTCCTGTTCAAGTTTCTTCTTAAACTCCGCCTCCTTCTGTTTAGTCACCGCCTCTTTCTCCACCCTCCACTGTTCCTCCTTCTGTTTAAACTTGTCAATCAATTCACTGTTCTCATCTTTCAAAGTTTCTATCTCCTAAAAGTTCAAAATAAATTACAATTTATAAGGAAAGATCAAAAATAATTCTAACAACAGTTCTATCTTAATATTTTTGATTATTCTAAGAAATGTGTTTTAGTTGCACATATTTGATTGTTTTGTTAAAAATCAATATGGTACTTAGAAAATTAAAGACAACAGGAAGTGTTTCAGCTGTGGCATTAAAATATTTTCCATGTTCTTTATTTACTTTGGAGGTTAAGATGACGAACCTAACCCACGGAAAGTGTTTCCTTCAATCTTAATTGATGAGGACTGCAAGTTTCCTGCAGGGGTCAATGGTTCTCCCAGAGTACTCTAGCTTCCTCCAGCACCAAATCAAATCTGGCTGCCATGATATTGCCAATTACTGAATGTGGCTTATAGAATAGATTACCTAAGCTGTATTTGACAAAACCTTTCGAATATTGGGTCCTCAATGCTTTTAACTTCATACTTTATTTGACCTTTTACTTTTTTGACTCGAGCATCACTGAAGTCTTTTGTAGATGAAACACATGTCTGGCATACAAAATTGATATCCTGGTGAAACACTAACAATCAATCAATCTTTTATTTCTTTGTTATACTACCTTCATAATAAATTAAGGATGTACTTAGGTGAAATTTAAAAATCTAGAATTTAAAATTGATACTTTAGTTCAGATGAGCATTAGTTAAGGAACAAAATAAGCTAAAATATTGATAGGTTATGGAGCTCCTTTTCAAGATATTTAATTATTAAAATGGCAGAAAAAGGCTGACTTAGACTTTTTTATATTTGCATTGGTATTATTTGGGTCTCAAATCGAAAGAAAAGAAATCTAGAATCTGCTTAAATTTTGGGAAATGACCTTTTATGAGCTATTGAAGTTTTATATAAAAAGAAAATGGGTGTTATGGCGCAAAATATTTTACCCTGTATCGTAGGAAGTCCCAACATCTGACAAAAATCCTAAACCTGACCAAAGTACATCCTTAAAAGAGTGTATTTGAACCATTTGTATGTAGTGTTGTGATATCTGAATCAAAGCTGTTAGGTATTTCCTTAAAATCATAATAATGAACCTGGTAGAGTATAAAATTTGCAAAGACTAAAATAGAAAATGTATATCGGTTTTGTAATTATAAATAAAGCTATAAATAAAGGTATAGTAAAGCTAAAAATATGAAATACTAAAAATATTAAACACTCTGTGATTTGAGTAACATAATCATGCTGCTAAATTACTGTGACTTATTGTGATAAATCAAAAGTGAGAAAATCAGAACAGAAACAGCTAACAGGTATGGTAAACAAGGTCAAAGGTCAAACAAGTCAATTATTCAAATAAGTTTAAATAGCAGTTTTTATTTTATCTAATGTTTTCCCATATTGTGTGTTGTGTCATCAATAAAGCTTGTCCTAGCAAAACAAATCATGCATTTTTTAAAATTATTTTCTTTTATTACCAATTTGTTTATGCTAAATATGAAGAAAAATACAAAAATTTAGCAACAGAAAAATTTAATAAAAAGCATCTAATCAAAAACAACATGACACAATATACTTACTCTTTTGTCATCTAAATACTTAGGAAACCATAAATGGAGATAATTATATTTCTTACAGATCTCAGGCAAGAATAAGGAGATAATTATATTTCTTACAGATCTCTGGCAAGTGTAAGGGACATAATCATATTTTCTTATTTAAATTAAGGGATAAAACTTTGTTTTTAGAGATAAAATTTTGTCCTGCTTTGTCCGATTAAAACCAGTAAGTTGCTGTGTAGGATCTTACACATTCTCAGTAAAAGTAGAGCTTTTGTTAATATAAGGAGATAATTCAAATATTATGTAGACAGAATAATTTTTGTATGCTGGTAATTCTATATTAGTTCACACTAGAAATTGTGGACAGGAACACAGGAACACTATATGAAAATAATGAAAATACAGTTTACAAGTTTTTATGTGCTGGTACAAAAAAAATGGAACATATTATTTGAGACATTTAATCTGGTTATGTTGATTTAAACGTAGTGGACCAAGAGACATAATCTTAAAAAGTCATAGATATGTTTTTGTCAACCATTCTCATAAATGTTCAGCTTCCAAATAACACAGATCACTTTACTCTGTTTCACACAAGTGCTTAGAAAACATTGATGAAACTGACTCAAACAAACACATAACTGATTTAAAGAGTTATAGCCCTTACCCTCCCTAGATGTGAATTGAACTTTAAATGCCTGTTCAATTGTATTCTTAATGAACTCTAACTAGGTTTAAAAGTACAGAAAAATTTAGAAAAGAAAGAACTGTAGAAAGAAAGAAAAACTACTTTTAATTCTTCAGCATGTGTTAAAACTGTGTATACTATTCACACAAAATTGAACATTACAAGATCAGACATTTGAATTATTCTGTCTTCTTTAGGGGTCATCCATAATTATCAACCATTTTCCAAAGTGTACAAAACATACACTTTTCAGACCCCCACCCTCCCTCAAAAGTGTACATCAACCATTTTCAGATTTCTAGACAAGAATCAATCATTCTCAATAAAAGAAGATCCTGTCTATTATAGTTTAGTTTAATATAGAAATTTGCATTGAAAATAAACTGAAACATATCTGACTGTTATATTTGATGACATCTATCTGTGATGCTTGTGTTTTGTCAGAATAAAGAGTATAAAGATACCATTTTGTTGGTTTTAATGAGCAGGATAGATGCATTTACACGCAGATTATATACAGAGAAATAACAATGAAAGCAAGCAATCAAGCATTCGGAAATAAAAAAAGCGCACGGTAAAAATGTTGATTTTTAACCCCTCCCCAACTGTACGTTTTGTACACTTTGGAAAATGGTTCACAATTATGGATGACCCTTACTTAAAATAAGACTACATTTCACCAAAATAAATATAAATGAACATATGTGTTTATCATTATACTTTGATATACAGTCAAAACTGCTTTTAGGGTCACCTCTATTCCATATTGAAGAACAGTTTATATTGTTTGTTGGTGAAATATTAGTCTTATTTCCACTTACACTCTGTTTAAGTTTAATCCTCTCCTTAAAAAAAAGGTTTTACATCAATATGAGCTATATGATGTTTTCATGTGTTTTTGTTTGTTTTTGTATTAATTTTTAACTGACTTAGAAAAATTTACTTTTTCCATCTAGAATGTACAATTGTTTTAATGAACAGTCCATTCAAAAATTTAAATAGAAAATTTATCAGTAAACAGCAAGTACCAATACCTACTAATAATATTTTTTAGGCCTATATACATGTACAATGTACTGTCAATTCAGAAATTATTGAGGTTTTATCAATGCGAATAATGCGACTGGGTGAATATTGCAATAATAAGAACTCACATTCTGATATCAATACATATAATTCTATGCAGATTATATTTGAATCACAATTATGAATCTCACATTTTGTCCATTCTTCAAAAATCACAATAATAAATGCGCAAAAATTTCTGGATTTACAGTATATGTATCACCTAATACATTTCACGGATCACTGCTACACTGCTAGCTTAATTAATATGTCAGTCCATAATAATTTCTTGTTTAAATGTGGTTTAAATGTAATATTTTCAACATCTAAGCAATGGCTACATATACAAATATAGAAATATAAAATAATCTAGATGTACATATATCTCTCTATAATAACACCATATAAAAATAAATTGTGCAAAGTCTGTAAAATTACTTAGGGCTATTCCATTAAAATGTATGTGGGAGGTAGGAAGGAAGTTTAATTATTGAATGTGTGTCATGGATCTTTTTCAGTATGCATCTATTACCATTATGCAAAATTATCTAAAAATGGTTCTTGGTTGTAGGGATATTTTGAAAGTCCCTTCCTACCCTCCCACATACATTTTAATGGAATAGCCCTTATTTTGTGATGATTAAAATTTTGTTTACCTCATATTTGAGATTATTCTAAAATATTAAATTGGCAATCTTTTTATTATAACAAACAGTAAATATTTATTTCAATATTTCTGAAGAAAAAAACGTTTGATTTTTATTATTTGTTAGGGTGTTAAATCATAATCCTGCCAGAAACATGACAGAGGCTATATTTTTATTTTCACTAAAATTCTAAGACAATTGTAACAAATTATAACAAAAATAAAAAGAAACCTAAAGAAAAATCTTAAGAACTGAAGAGGACTAAAGAATCTAAAAATCTAGTGTATGTGGCCTTTATGACCAATTCTAATGTAAATTTTTTCCCTTGAAAACATTTAGAATTTCCAAAAATAAATCATTTCTGCCATGTCAAATAATACAGACAAAAGTAAAAATCATATAAAGACGTTTCTGAAATAGTATTTTACCTAACTCAAATCTTATTTACTCAATTTTATTTTCAACTTAGTCATGCAATTTTCCATCAAGAAAGCTACAACATAAACCAGAACAGTAAAACTCTAGTAAGAAATTCAGACTTGGAGACAGCTGTCAGCTGAAGATCACATTCTTCATTGAAATTGTCTCCCTTTAATTACCTCTTTTATAACAGACAGGCTGAGTTCCTCACTAGCAGACCTTTCCTTTTGTTTCTCTTGTAACCATTCCTTTCTAGCCTCATCTATTGCTATGGAAACCTGATATAAAATAAACAAGATGTTATATGACAATAAACTGAATGAATATAAATAAGAAGATACAAGGCATGTTTTTTCAATAATATTGACTACCCATGAGGGACTTGCATTATCGGCTAAAAGGCTTTCACAAGTAGTGAAACTGTACAAATATTAATCGTCAATTCAGGCCTCTACAATAACTCTTTCTTCAACTTGCCCAATAGGACAAGTACATATCAAAACTTACTTGTCCGAATGGAATTGTAACTTGTCCAAAAAAATCTTAACATTAACCTTTTTGCATTTTAAATTGATTCAATGAACAAAATGAATTAAAACAATAAAACAGAATTTGATTTACATATCTACATATCCTTTTCAAAACATGAGTCGAGAACAACTGAATTTAGTCATGTCACAGGACTTAGGTTATAGTTTTCATCAATGCCAATGTCTCATCAGACTGTGCACATGAGGCACAGTCTGGTAGGCCTGTCATTTGCACCTGATAAAGTCCAAAGCAGAAGCCATGATCAATGAATTTATTGCTGGTCTTTTCCTTAATCTTCTGTTTTTAAGTAATTTATTTACAGACAAAAGCCATTTTTAGATACTATTTGAAAAGAAATCACCTGATGATTCATTAATAAAAAAACATGGTGTAAGTCTCAGTTTGATAGACAATTTTATTGCTTACATCCAATTCTTTTGAACTTTGGTGGATAGTTGTCTCATTGGCAATCATACCATATACTGTCAGTCTATACTCAGACTGACACTCATTTGGTTTATATTCTGGTCTTTTATGTTGATAAAATATTGATTATTATGATTAAAGCCTTACTAAAATCAGCTTTGTTTTAATATATTAAAATGTTTATTCAAAGGCAGCTATTGTGCGGCTCTAGCAAAATAGCGATCTATATAGAGTTTTGCTATTTTGCCAGTCTAAATTAAGATTTCCAGTATATAAATTAAGAAAAGAAAAAAATATAGAAAATACACTTAAATAAGAATATCTCTAAACAAATATGTCTTCTTCAAAACATTTATACAAAACGTAAATATCAAAGCGTAATAAGAAGTCTCTGAAAAGAATATATTTTTCAAAACACTTTTAAAAAGCATAAATATTAAAATTAATATTTAAAAAAAATATATGTAATACACATTAAGCAAAGCATGCAAACCCATGTACAAAAATCAACATTCTAATTAAAACTTTAAATAAAAATATCCTATTAGTTTTGAAATAAAAAGTAACATTAAAATATCTCAAAATATTTCACAAGTGTTACAAAACCAGTGCTTTGCTTTTGGTGCATTCTTTAGTCTTGCACAAGAAAGATTCTGTCTGCAAGACATGAACTGCACATAACACTTGTTTCTTTTATGTCTGCATCACTTTTGCAAAAATTGCAGATATACAAATTTAATTCAACTTTCATACAATAAATGCTGTCGATAGATTTCCATGAATCTTCTGTTCAATATTTCTTTATTAATCTTATATTAACTAGTTTGTCTAGACATGAACTTGAAACCATTTCAGGCGAGTTTCTACGTGTTCATCACCTATCACCAGATCAACCGCTGACTTTGCTATTTCTTTTCCCACAAACCATTCTAATATAATCACTTCAGTCTCTTAAGGCGCTTTTTGAAAAATGCTCCAAAATATCCGATTTGTGTATAAATCATTTCAAAAACATTTTTATTTCATATAGTCTGATTAAAATCTGAAATTAGACCGGCAAAATAGCAAAACTCTATATAGATCGCTATTTTGCGGAGCCGCCAAAATAGCCACTGCCTTATTCAAATGCAATCAAGTATTGTTTTGTCTACATATGGTCAATATTTATTTCAAAATATTTTTGTTCAAAAATTTATCATATTCATTATAAAGCAACAGAAATGGGTAGGGAAACGAGGTACTGGTTTGTCTTGGTCCCGAAATGTCTCCTATGGTACCGAACAGAACTGTCTATTTAACATGGAGTCAATTCGTTTCCGTGCGGTGCCGAACTGTCTTGTTCCCAAAAGCACTTTACTGATTCCGACTGATTTCGAGAATAGTATGCGTTTTATCTGTTATAAAGTATCTGACAAAGAACCAGTTTTGAATTATCGATCGCAAGTAAACATGTCAAATTAATATTTGTTTTCATCTTGTTTTTGTTTATTACTTTAATCATCAAAGTTGGATTGAATTTATTTTGTACAGAATGATTTTACTTGTCCCGTCGAACAAGCTTGATATGGCTTTTACTTGTCCAACCCTTTTTGCTCTGGTACGGACAATCGGACAAGCGTTATTGTCGAGCCCTGCAATTATATATTGAACATGCATCTTTCCTTAAACAAATACATTAGGAAAGTTAGAAAATCATGAAATTAATCGTCACAGAGTCTGTTAAAAGAGCTACTCAATGATTTGTTTTATACAGTATTTCAAATTTTGTTGAGTTTTTGGTCATTACCTCTACTGTTTATATTTGATAAGAACATGTTTTCTAAAATTATAACATGGATAACCTACATTGTAGGGTTTTTCATTTTGAGGATTGATGAACAAAATATTTCCTGGTTTTCACAAAGTAGGAAATATGTATTTTGTTGAACTCTTTTTACGTGGTTTACCTATATCCAAGAAAAAGTTAATACCAACTGGTTAATAATGAATACATATCCATAGAAACAACAATGTTAAATAAGTTTGAAAATAAAAGTAGAATGTGTCTGAAGACACGATGCACCCACTCAAATGGGTTGGACGGACGGACAGTCAAGGGTTACACTTCATTCCCCTTCACCTACGGTGGGGGCATAAACATTCAGATCATCCTTATCCTAGGTAACACCTGTCTGACTTCCGCTGAAAACATTTTCTTTTTTTTTGTAGTTCAGTTTTATCATTTTGGTTATGTTATTGTTGTTCATTATTATTCATTTTAAACAGTGTGGTCAATGGTATTTAGCAGCCCAAACCTACAATCTATTAAAATAAGGAGACTCCTCCAGATTTATTGTCTCTATTGACTTCAACAGTAATCTCCCCTGAATTGTTTTCTTCATAGAGATTTTGATATGTTCAACTCTGCACAATGCCAGTATTTGAACTTCCATCTAGCATGCTCTATTGCCCTCAAACTTACCTCAGCAGATATTCTCTCCTGGATCTGTTCTTCCATAGAATTCTTTATCTGCTCAACACTGTACTCATGCGAGTCCTCCCACTCCCTTCGAGCATGCTCTATTGCCTGTTTCAAATCCTTCTTCTGCTCCATCTCTCGCTGCTCAGCTGTGAGTTTATCCTTTTCCTGTCTTTCTCGTGTCTGTTTCTCCAGGTTATTCTGCCACTTTGTTCTTTCTTCCTCCAGAAGTTCTTTTATTTCTATATCTTTCTTTCTGTTCCATTTTAACTTCTCTTCATGAATTTTCTGAAATGAATTAAAAACATGCTAAGTTATTCAAATTTAAGGGTGATCAATTACCTTGTATTTTTGTTTGTATCTATGTTTCTAGATCCAAGAATCACCATGTTTTTATATCTTTGATATTCAGAAATTATTTTGTACACTTACATTTATTAGTGCAAAATTAACAATAATGCAGTTCTGTATATTCTGTATTACAATTTTACTAGAAAAATTAAAATGTGAGTTTAAGTACCACAACTATCACCATGTCCATACCTGACAACTTTTGAAAATCTCCATGGGGATTTTAATAGCAAAAGGACCTAATGCCCTCTTGTATTGTCATAAGTGATTTTAATTTACTACTTCATTGTTTCCATGAGTAGATATGTGCTTAAATACCCTTTTAACTCATTTGAATGCCTGTTTTAAGGTGTTTAGTTTATATAATAAAGAATTTCAAAATTCAGACCAACACCTCTCGTGGAAATCCCCATAAATCGTGAAGGTTGGCAGTTCTGCATGTCACAATGTTCTACATTCATAAATGTCAAGAATAAATTTCTGAATTTACAGTACACTCAGTACAGCCATTATGCAGGGATTATTTTACTTCCAAAAATAAAACAGCAGAAATAGCTGTACCAGAAGCCAATAACTATGTAAAAAAATTGTAATTGATAAATGTAAAAATTTTTTATTCAGATCACTATAAATTTTATGGAGTTTTTATTATTGTGAAAATTAGAACAGGAAAGGTTTCACAAGAATTAAAATCTGCATTTTGAATAATGTTAGCTTTTTCATGTGCACCATTTCCTGAAAACACAATAATCACCAAATTTCTTCCATTGTTCAACAATCACATTAATAAATGCACACAAAAGTTTATGAATTTACGAAAATAAATCCATGTACTGACAATTATATTAAACCCTTTAAATAAAAATACCTGTAAAACATCAATTTCATTGTTCTCCTCCCAATCTGTCTTCTCCTTTTCCAGCCTGATCTCCAGATCCTTCTCCATCTTCAATTTCCACTTATCCTCCTCTTTCTGTACAGCCACTTCTCTATCGACCTCTGCCCTGTTGGTAGCCCTCACTCTCTCTTTTTCTACAGCCTTCCTGACTTCAGAGTCTTTCTCATTCTCCATTTCCTCTTTGACCTTCTCCAATGTCTTTTCAAATTCTGTCTCCATCACAATTTTGATATTCTCTTTTTCTTTGGTCAGTTTACTCTGGAGCTCGTTGTCAAATGAAGTTTGTCTCTCTTTTGTCCACTGTTCTTTTGCTGTAATAGAAATTAAAATTCTTAATATATCATAATTTCTGAAAACATGACACTTGTACACGTCAATAAAAAAAAAATCATTTTACAAAGGATCTTAAAAATAGTTTTGATGTTCCAAAAATGAACATATGGGAGCGTTTTCTAGAGGAACTTAAAAATCAAAGTGCTTGTAAGCAATGAAGGGTAAAGATTGCTTTAATTTATCAGTGGGAAGTAAAATTTTACTTTGCATTGTATAATTAAGCATTGGTTGTAGTTGATTCAACTATAAATTATGGACAAAGGAAGATAACTTTCACAAGTTATGTAATTTTCTTGACAAGTATAACATCATTTTGTAACTTGAATATCTGAGCATATATTTCATTGATAAATTACTGGAAATGTTCATGGATAGGATGTATAGAATGTTATGATCAATGAACTATATTTTGTGTATCTCAAAAGTAGTGACAAACCTTAGAAGATTTAGATATCAAGTCAGTACCATAGGGTTTTGATTGCATTTCATGCAATCTTTACCCAAAACCTGAAATTTCCATAGACACTTAAAATTTTGAAAACACACTTTCAGCGCAATATTCTTCTTAAAAGGCACTATGGAAAAATTAGTTTTTTTTTTTAAACCAGACAAATTTGTAGAGTTTTTCTACAAAATAAAATTAAAAAATAGAGACATTTCATTTTCATCTCATTTCTGTTGCTTTCTGAATTTTCACTTTTGATTGCTGTGTCTTTTATTAAATATCCTGCATCTCCTTTTACTTAAGGGGTCTTGGTGGCCGAGTGGTCTAAGAAGTCCAACTACTGTATCACAAGCATGTCAACACTGAGGATGCGAGTTCAAACTCAGCACGTGGCAGGTGTCCTCAACTCCAATCTTAATTGACTAGGATTGTCAGTTTTCCAGCCGAAGGTCATGATTGTCTCTGGGCACTCCAACTTCCTCCACCAATAAAAACTGACCGTCACGAAAAAGGCAATAGTGCTGAAAGTGGTACTAAACACCGATCAATCAATCAATCAACACTTTTATTTATAGTTCTTTCAAAATTTAATTCATAATTTTGACTGACCACAGAATCCATGAAAACTTGAACCAATTAATAAAAGTCTTTATTATACTCTGTGACCTTTGACCTAACTATACCTTCTTGCACACGAATGTCAACTTCTGTTTCGAGAGCTGTTTCCAGTTTTGATTGCCACTCTGACTCTGCCAATTTTACAGCATTTTCTACAGCTGTCTGCTTCGCTACCTTCTGTTCTTCAAACCATTTCACCTTGGCCATAGCAATCTGCATCAGAAGATAAAAATATTAAAATGAAGCAAACATAGTTTTAAAAGAACAAGAACGCATGCTTGTTATGCTATTAAAGCATTGAACCAGAATGAATGCATTGTTGTTCTTGGCCTATTAAATCATACCCCCTTTATAAATCAAAGTATCATAAAACAGGATGTAGGTTTTTGACAGATCCAAAAAGTGCTCATGCACTAAAATTTATCCCAGTCAAGCTGCTCTACGACAGATAGACTGGGCTGAACAAAAATGAGTTTAAGATAAGTTTCAATGTTTTAATAAGAACAAGATCTGACACAATATTAAAACCATTTAAATGAAAAACTATTGCTTTAATTTTTACCGGCTATGTCCAATCTAAATGCATTTAAATCCATATTCACAGTAATCCTTTTAAGACCAATACTGAGTAAAATTCTCCTATCCTTTTTCTAAGGAAATAACAATGCCCTTGTGGTTTACAAACTGACATATTTTAAAATTTTGTAGACAAATCTTTCACCGTGGCTACAATATCAAAATTCATTGCTGAGATCTAATTTTCCAAAACAAAAGCTTTTAATTAAGAGGTGTATTAAAAGATCACTCAAGCATGTATTTGTGGTATGCAATGAATTATTTAAATCTATATTTATCAAAGGTATGAACCCTTTAAATATAATAAACTGATTACTAGTCAATTGTATATTATCAATATTAAAGATATTCATAATTAAAATTTCATTGTGTATCTTTAAAGATTACAGGAGTAGGTTAAAGTTGTTGAAATATTAATGTTATGTGACAATAGGGTATCATATAGACAATTGAGTATCCCTATTCCCACAATAGACCATTTTCATATTACCGACTTTTGACTCCAGAGTATATAATTTTTTCAATAGGTTACCTGCTCTGTGGTAAGACATTCTGGTACTCTGTAAATTAAAAGCAACTAAAAGAAGTAAAATCAAGCTTACAATCGGTGCATTTTAGGGGGAAAATCTGCTGTTTTATTTTTCTATATAAACATTACAAAATCATTTGAAAATAGTTAACTTTTCCCCCAAATTGCACCAATTGCAAGTTTGATTTTACTTTTACATTTACATGATGGTTGCTCTAACTTGAGTAGGTATCCTGTTGAAAATATTTACCCTGAAGTCAAAAGTCAAAGTCAGTAATATGAAAAAAGTAAAATTACAAAACAATGAACTCAAGGAAAATTCAAAGCGGAAAGTCCCTTATCAAATGGCAAAATCAAAAGCTCAAACACATTTAACGAATCGAAAACAACTGTTATATTTCCGACTTGGTACAGACATTTTCTTATGTAGAAAATGGTGGATTAAACCTGGTTTTATTGCTAGCTAAACCTCTCACTTGTATGACAGTCGCATATAATTCTAAAAAGTCTATTGGTTATAACTCTTGAATGGTGAATGACAAATCCATTAAAACTGACTGCAGTCATGCTGTTCCCTGACAAATTGTAAAATATTCAAGAGGTTTATATAAGTTCTACATCAAAACCATGACTGTGACAAAAACAACAGACACACCTGAGAACATCCTCTCACCATTTTTCATGTATGGGATGGGGGTGTGATGGGGGTAAATAATACTTAGTATGTAAGAAATGATGGTTTTCTTTCACAGCCTTATTTGATTCTTACTAAAGTCTGCATAAGGAAAACAAAATAATTTACTGTTACCCTTATAAGCTGGTATTTCTGTTATATACATGTGTGTGTATCCATTAAAACATAATTCATTTTAATATGTTGTTCATTAAAAACAATATTACAAGAAACTAATACTTGTAAAACGATATCTTCTACAAAAAAAACCTTTAAAAGCTTTTTAATGAATAAATAACACACCCAATTAAAAGTTGCTGATAAGAAGTTTGTATGTGGTTCAAATTACAACACAGTTACATACAATATCAAATTTCACCAGGTATTTAAACAAAGGTCAAGGTGACACTGTCATTCAACACAACACTAGTCTATTGATATATGCAAAACTCTTATTTATTCTGTGTACAAATATGCTGAATACATGTTTTTGTGACTGGAAAAAACTTCAAAGATTTTTTTGTTGCTATTTTCTGGCTGATCCTTGATACTCTTTAATCTTAAAAGAAAAATTCTATGAAAAAATGTTTTTTTGTCCTCAAAACAAAAAGTCTTTGTAGTATCTGTGCTTTTAAAGAAATCATAAGATTTTTGAAAAGTTTGACCAGAAAATATTGCAATTTTACTGACAAGAACAATTTTGAATTTCATTCATTGAATTTTCTGATTTTTACAGAAAATTTGTCAAGTAACCAATCAAAATTTCTGGACAAAACCAAATATTACATGACCAATTTAAAAATTCTGATGAAGTTTTTGAATGACTGAAGTAAAAAGCTAAATGAGTTTAACACACAAATCAGGAAACAATTACTGTAAATTCAATTTTGACTGCATTTATAATTGGTCTGATGACAGAAAAAATTGACATTTCAGAAAATGTCAATACTTAAAATGCAAATTTTCAGCGAGTTTATTTATTGTGATTTCAGAAAATGCTGCATACCACTAAAGCTATCAGTATAAAAATGCAAAATTTGTGAAATCTTTCATCTACAGTAAAACTAATTTTTCAATAATTAACACTAAAGCAAAAATTTCTGAATTTACAGTAAAACCACTACATACCTCAGTCTCCACAGTTCTGAATTTACAACAAAACCACTACATATCTCAGTCTCCACAGTTCTGAATTTACAGTAAAACCAATACCTACCTCAGTCTCCACAGTTCTGAATTTACAGTAAAACCAATACCTACCTCAGTCTCCACAGTTCTGAATTTACAGTAAAACCAATACCTACATCAGTCTCCACAGTTCTGAATTTACAGTAAAACCACTACATACCTCAGTCTCCACAGTTCTGAATTTACAGTAAAACCAATACCTACCTCAGTCTCCACAGTTCTGAATTTACAGTAAAACCAATACCTACCTCAGTCTCGACAGTTCTGAATTTACAGTAAAACCAATATCTTCCTCAGTCTCCACAGTTCTGAATTTACAGTAAAACCAATATCTTCCTCAGTCTCCATAGTTCTGAATTTACAGTTAAACCAATACCTACCTCAGTTTCCACAGTTTTCTTTGTCTCTACTTCAAATTCTTTCTTCAGTTGTTCCCTTATTTTACCATTGAGTATATCATTAGTTTTAGTACATTCATCCTTCACCTCTTCTCTCAATTTGCTTATTTCTGTTTCCTTCTCCTTCTCAAGGTTTTCTTTTAGCTGTAAAACACATGTTTCATTGTAGTCATTCATTAAGATCTGAATTTGAAAACATTATTCAAAGAACAAAACTTCCAAATATACTGTGGATTCATAATTATTCATGGGATAACATTTGTTTCGTTGATTTGGTAATACAAGGTATAGTTGAAACCATGAATTAAAATGTTCAATGAAGTATAAATTGTCTATAAGCCTTCAACTTAGTTTAAGATTTCTCGAATTACCAGACACATTCTGTATGTGCCTGTCCCAAGTCAGGAGCCTGTAATTCAGTGGTTATCGTTTGTTGCTGTGTAACATATTTGTTTTTCCTTCATTATTTTGTACATAAATTAGGCTGTCAGTTTTCTTGTTTGAATTGTTTTACATTTGTCATTTCAGGGCCTTCCATAGCTGACTACCGGTATGGGCTTTGCTCATTGTTGAAGGCCGTACAGTGACCTAAAGTTGTTAATTTCTTTGTCATTTGGTCCCTTGAAGAGAGTTGTCGCATTGGCAATCATACCACATCTTCTTTTCTATTGTATACCAACTTTTGCAAAACCACAAAATCAAATATCCACGAAAAAAACATTTTTTCCTCAATCAACGAAAATTGGTATCCATGAAAACAAACAAATCCACAATGCAAGTACAGCTCACATGGATTTTGTATTTTCTACCTACTCACTGTTGACAGTCCCCCATTGCCCACTCAAATAATCTCTGATCTTTGTAACTAAATATTCAAATCAGATATGTAATTTGACATAACAAACATAATGTTAAACGATCTTTATTGTTGACATATGCACTGTATGTTTTTGATCCTGAAAACCAATGGAAATTGGCCTGTTTTCATTGAATTTTGAGGAAAATCAAAAGTTGTACTATTTGTGATTCATGAAAAGAACATTGATTTGTAATGTTTCCTATCTATTCATCATTTTAGCTATGATTCATGATAATGGTTATGAATTTTCTCAAATGGAAGAGATCTCAATTTTGAATTTATACAAAGTAAAGTGTTTTATTTAAGCTTTAAGGTTAAGTTGCAAATAAAAGAATTTTCATTCTGTAATTTCACTACATCAATGCAATCTACTTTCAGTTTCTATAAATAGACTTACCATTTTAAGTTTTTCAGACAGAGACTCATCCATCTGTTCTTTCAGTTTAACTTCTAATTTATCTTTTTCTTCACAGACTTTGACATACAAAGTTTTACAATCATCCACTTCCTGTAGGGCATTATTCAAGTCATTTCTGTAATAAATATCATACATTTACCACATATTGGCTTATTTTACAGTCTGGTTTTGTTAACATTTCAGGCCATAGAAAGGACATAAAAATATTTGTCTTATTCATCTTTTATACTTTACGACATGAATTCATTTTTTTCATGGATCAAGGAAAAATTGCATTTAAATGATGACATGATTTCAGGCACATCTGCTATAAGAAAGTAGCATTTTATGAATACTGTATTTTGAGTTCATTTTAATGCAAATAATGCAACTGGGTGAGTATCACAATAATAAGAACAAACATTCTGCAAACTGACACATTTATATAGATGCAGTTTCTGAAATCACAATAATTAATCTCACATTTTTGTCCATTCGTCAAAAATCGCTATAATAAATGTATGCAATAATTTCTGAATTTACAGTACTGAAAATTCAGAAATTATTGCGTGCATTAATTATTGCGAATTTGGAAGAATGGACTAAAATGTGATATTCATCATTGTGATTTCAGGAAAATCTGCAAACAGTTACATGTATCAGATTATGAGATATTGGAATGAATTCTTATTATTGCATTATTCACATTAATAAAACCTCGCAATAATTTCTGAATTTACAGTACTTAAATTCATAGTTCATCTGGATCCATAAATGTTTGAAATCCACAGAAATTAGTACCCTACAAATAATAAATAATTTACAGTACTTCTGAATTTACAGTTATTCAAATTTTGGCTAACTTTCTACCATATTAATATCTTACCTGAGCTTATTACATTCAGTTTCATATTTCTTTATGAGGTTAGCCTTCTCTGAAGAGAATTCTTCTGTCAGTTCCTTTCTTAGGTTATCTCTAGTCTTCTCATGTACAGACTCACACATCTTCTGACACCTGCAAAAGGTCAAAGGTTATTCATAATATTCAACATTTATTAAACATTGAGGATACAATAGTAGAATAGTACTATATATGCCTTAAAAATAAAATCAAATTCTGGAAAAGATCAAAAGTTATCCATAAAATTGAACTTTTAACATTGAGGGTACAATAACAAAATGGTAAAGAGCAAATGAAATAAAAATGTTCTGATGCGACAAAATCACAAGTTTTCTCCAAACAAGGAAAATGATCTTACATTGGTTTGAACTTTCACAGGCAAAAGATAGGTTGGAGCAGTCCATCGATACTGAATTTAATCTTTCATTATCAGGTTATAAATCAAAGATAAGAAAATTACCTGTCGAGAGCCTCTCGTTTGTCTTGATCATAATCTTTGACCATTTGTGATATTTGTTGATTTAGATGATTGTTAATTTCAGTTAATTTCTCCTCATTCACAACAGCTTCATTTAATCTTTTTTTTAGTTCCTGAAAACATTGGAAAAAATTTTACAAATTCTAAAGAATTCAGAATAAAATCTAAGAGTCTGTCAGAAAACTATACAAATTTTAACAAACCTTAAATTTTTATATCACAAAATTTTCCTTCTCAAAACTTTTAAAGAAGGTGAAATATTTGACTCTACAAAAAGAATTAAAAAATAGATCTAAAATTTTAAGGAAAATACAGGGCACTTCTATGTTGGATAACTTGTGTTTGATCCTTGTCATGCACTGTTTTGACATTAAAGTATGCTTCAACTTGAGAAAAAACATGGATGACTTACATCTATATCCTCGTTAAGAATGACTTTCTCTCTTCTTAAATTTTCTGCCTCTTTCTTCAATCTGGTTTCTATAGCATTGGACTTGTCCCCTGTCCTCAGTAAATCTTCCCACTCTCGCACTTTGCCCTATACAACAGAAAAAAGTCATCATTTTATAGTCACAAATTTCTGCACTCTCACATTTAATATTTTCAAAAAATTTAGCAGCAAAGATCAATCAGTAATTGATGGCTATTCCATTAAAATGAATGTTGGAGGGCGTCAAGGACTTCAAAAATCTCTTAACAACCGACATTATTTGTACATCAAATGGACATACAGCCCTTAAATCACTAACAACCCATGTCCAAAAATAGAACTTCCTTCCCTACCCTCCCACATTCATTTTAATGGAACAGTTCTGAAATATATTTCCTGTTAAGTCTGTATTCATCTTAAAATAATTTATCTGCTCATTAAAAACATGCAATTTAGTAAATACCATACATTGAATCACAGTATTTTGAATAAATTCACATTTATTGTTATTGTTCATTCAATAATAGTATTCATAATGTTGTTTATAATGCATTTGTACCACCATCAATGCATATTTTTTTAAAAGGTATATTTCTTTCCTTGGTACATAAAAAAAATTTCAATCAGTCTGTATGCCTTTATACCAAAAACAATAATTAATGTGAGTAATTTCCCTTTTCAAACTTAAAACATGAAAAATTTAACGTTTTTCAATGATAAATGTGACTGTTTTTAAATGATAAATTTGACTGTTTTTCAATGATAAATGTGACTATATTCAATGATTAGTGTGACTGTTTTTCAATGATAAATGTGACTATATTTAATGATTAATGTGACTGTTTTCAATAATAAATGTGACTTCTCTATGATAAATGTGACTGTCTTTAATAATAAATGCGACTGTTTTTAATAATAAATGTGACTCTTTTCAATCATAAATGTGACTGTTTTTAATAATAGATGTGACTGTTCTTTATAATAAATGTGACTGTTTTCAATGATAAATGCAACTGTTTTCCCATTTCTTATGTTACCTTATACTCCTCAGCTGTTTTCTCTGCTCTCTCACACCTTATCCTATATTCTCCCATCTCCCTCTTCAGCTTTCTTAGTTCTTCCTGCTGATTGGAGACTTGGATCCTCTTCTCCTTGTTACTGAGTAGACACCTCTCTAACTCACACCTCAGACTGTGGACTGTCCCGTCATCAGCTGCTGAGGCATTGTGACCAGTCCTAAAATAAAGTGAGGGCACTCTTACTCAATTTTATTCCTTAAAAGAGATATATGTTAAAAAACTTTATCATACAAAATAGTGTAGACCATTATTTTCATGTTTTCTTTTCTCATAACAAAATCTGATTTCATGTTTAACATTTTAACCATCATATTAAATTCACTTTCATTTAAATATTTCCAAACTTTTTGAAGGTTTGTTTATAATGGCAATAATAATAAATGGTCATGATTAAAACTCATATCCTATGTCCAATGTCTGCTTACAAGGATCTGACAAAAATCCATTCTACTGTTTGTTCTCGTAATTATTACATCAGCCAATGAAATTTCAGCCTTCTGATTTTTGAAGGTGTGTATCATGACAAAACCAGAGGATCCCAAAAGGTATCTAAAACAGACAGTAGAACGGAGCGTTATCAGATACTTATAAGTGAAGCGTAGACACAGGATTTGTACTTCTATCAAATTGTGGTCTTACACATTGCAATATCAGTCTTTTCTAAATCACTAACCTGACAGAAGTGTCTGGAGTCTGGAAGTCCAGAGTTTTCCTGATTCCAAGGTCAGACAGTGAATCATTACAACTCTCAGTCTGTAATGTGTTTGAACTAAGGACCCCGAGAGCTGACGCTGCCTCAAACATATTAAGCTGTTCCTTCAGGTCTTTGATTTCGTCTTGGTATGTCTGGCACATCTCGTCACCAATCTTCCTGGAAGCCAAGGCTTGCTGTAACTGTATCTTCACCTGACTCAATTCATGAGATGATGCTGTAAAATTCAATGCAAGTCAATTAAAACTCGGATTTAAGTTGTGATTCCATTATTCCCCCTACAGGTGCAACAATGCAAAGAGATTCATATTATGCATATAATGCATAAAAGAAACAATGAGTGATGATTTAAAAATCCTGACAATTTTTGAATTATGTATCTTTATAAATATGGTTACGGTAGAATAGTAGCATCCCCCAATCTTCAATCCCCAATCATTGCATTTGACTGGTACAGATTTTTTACGGGTCAGCAAAATTTGATGCAGATATCTATTTGTGGCCTTTTTTAATTTGAAGATATTTGTTAATGATTTTATCTAATGGAAATGATTTTTTTACGAAATGCAAAATATTTATTGCATGCTTCACAATTATAAAACTTTGAAAACAAGCGCAGTAACTTGTATTTGTTATAGCATATATATATAAATAAAAAATACATATTGGTTAAACAAAATTTGTAAAAATTGTTCATGCCCCCATACCTCTTTATCAACTGAAAGTTAGAAGAAAATAGACATACTTGATTCCAGTAAGGCCTGACATTGTTTCTGCGAGTCCTCCAGACTCCGTGTCAGTCTATTGATGGTCTCAGCCCTAGATATCTGAGCATTCTCCGCTGCCTTGTAACTCTGATCCAGTTTTAATCTTAATGTCTCATTCTCAGAATTCTGTAAAAAATAAAATATCATACAGTATAATGCACTTACTTTTTGTTAATCTATGAAAAAATATCATTTTATGCACTTTATACTACCTGATAGTCAACTTCAACTTTCATTTTACTTTTTGTTTGTTAGGGGTTTGGTGTTTAATGCTAATTTCAGCGACCATGACTAAGGCATGGCGGCCAGTTTTATTTGTTGGAGTAAGCTGGTGCACTCAGAAAGAACCACTAGCAGAAAAACTGTCCTTGTCAATTAATATCAGAGTCAAACACCTCAGGGTCTTCATGTTAATGTACTGTAAGCTAACTTAGAGTAATCATGAAAATTACATATATTTTTACGACCGAAGTCACATAAAAATTGTACATATCAAAAGGCAACTTACTTTAATCTAAATTAGTTGTGTCAATGTCAAATAAATTCTTGTGGTTTAAAGAAAGCCTACTTGAGTCAACACCAGACTAATGAAAATTGGACATTAAACGCTGGAAAGATTTGAAACTCTTAACTAAAGATATGCACTCTTCATATGGTAGAAAAAATGTGTAAAACTTGATCAACTCAGAGGAATATTGTAGAAAGAGTTGTTCTCACAAACCAATTTTGATAATTTTCTGAGTATCTGACTTTTTTGGGGGATGAAGTAGTAACATGCAGGTGTTACGGAATCAATTTCCTTTCCTTCAAATTTCCATACTATTTTGAAATAATGGAACTGTCAGTTTTTATATATTTATTTTTTTTAGGGTGAAGTTAATAATTTGGTTGACTATCCTCAACATTATTTTTTTTTAAATAGTTTTTTTGATTGAATTGTTTTAAATGTTTTTTCTTTAGACAAAGCCAGGTCACTTACAAGATCATTAATTTTTCCATTTAATTCATCGATCTTTTCATTCTGAACTTTTATTTCTTTGTCATACTTCTGCTGTAAACAGGCAATCACTCTTTCATGTTCATGTCTCGCCCTCGCTAGGCTGTCTGAGTTACCCATCTCTGTCAGCTGTTGTGACATGGACTCAATAGTTGATTCTGTGGCCTGTAGCTTCCTCATCAACTAGAAATTAAAAAAAATCTTGAGTATGAGTTGTGGGATATGTATGAACTATACAGTTACCCAACAACACAAAAAAGATCCAGAGGTCAACAAACGCTCTTTAACAAAAGACAATATACTACCTATCACGTATAAGTCAGAAATGTGAGAGTAAAATTTGTGATCCAGAAAGGGATAAGGACTGATAAGCCAGATCTTGCAACTTGAGGAAAAATCAGTCAGTTAAAGATGGTCTGAAGTTAAATTTCAAAGTGAAAACTATTAATGGAAGCCAAACCTTACTAAATTCCTGAACCAATAGTTTTCACTGAAAAAAAAGAATACAGTATAGATTTGTTTTATTTGTTTTTCTGTTAACCATGGCCATTTTCTGTCCTTTTATATTGAATTTCAGACTGTTTTTCGTGTGGTGTATGGATTTTTTCATGGTCACGTAGTTTGTATATGAATTCCTAGAAGAGTTAAAAATCAGAAATGAATAGGTGATGACACTGTACTTAGTACACTAAAGTGCGTATTATCAGAACAATTTAATAACTTGCTGACACTTAAACATTACTGCTGTCATTTAATCTTACCTCATCTTTAGATTTCTGAAGACTTTCCACTTGATTTTCAGCAGCTTTTAATTTTCCTGTTACCTGGGAGACTTCAGCTTTAGAATCAACCAGAAGATTTTGTAGTTGTTCCATATTTGTAGAGGCTCCTGCTTTTTCTCCTGTAAAAGATGAGATTGAAAAGAGTAGAATCTTTTTACTGTGGATTCTATTATGTTCCTGGGTACCAGTTTTAGTTAAGGAAAAATCAATCTGATTAAAAAACTGATTATATGTCCACGCTTTGCTTGCAATTATTTGATAAAGCTTCTTCCTACTCTATGCTTTAATGACCTTTCAGGATTCTCAAGTTTTTGTTCCAATTGTTATGAACGTTTAATTATACTTTCATAGTTTTGTTTTGCCGAAAATATTGTTCCCGGCAAAATTGACTGTTTCCTATTTTGCGTTACGAAATTCTGCCAACATGTGGCATTCGAATAACATCTTTTGTTTTCCAGTTTGTTATTAATACTACATTTCATTAGTAACTGCATTTTACCTGCTTTGTATTCCCAAATCGGTGTAAAGTCGGATAAATTGTCCATTCCTTCAATATAATCCAATGTTTACGTACTCGCTAACTTTAATACACACATTTAACCTTGACTGGTAGCGACCAATTTTCTTACACTCAAGGATAAGGCGTGCTAAGTATTATAAACAGGGGATTTTCCGACTAGCAAAAGGAATTTGAACTCATCTTGACAGAAACTCAATAGGTAAATACTACACGCACGAAAATCATAGAAAACCGTTAAACATATTGTACTTTCATTGTTTGTAGTAATTTATAGTTATAATAATAATTTCTAACACTTGAAATAGTAGTTTAGTTGTTATTTTGTTAGAAAACCTGGCAATGGTATTTCCACTTTTGCATAGAATAAATATCTAGAGACTAGAGACTAATTGTAAGAAAGATTGAGAACAATCTTTACACCAATGATACACACCATCAAAAATTTGAAAGCAGACATTTCATTGGTTGATTTAAAAGTTATCAAAACAGAAAGTAGAACAGTGTGTTGTCAGATCATTGTATGTGAAGCTCAGCACAGAATCTTTATCTGAATCAGATTGGGAAAGTTTTTGTATTCATAATTTGTTGTATATTTAAATTTGCAGCTTCCTTTTATCCACAAAATCAATGAATATGAGTCATACCATGACCAACAGAGTCAAACCTTGAGCAATAGAGCCATACCTTAACCAAAAGAGCCATACCTTAAGCAATAGAGTCATACCTTAGCAATAGAGCCATACCTTAAGCAATAGAGCCATACCTTGAGCAATAGAGCCATACCTTAAGCAATAGAGCCATACCTTAACCAATAGAGCCATACCTTAAGCAACAGAGCCATACCTTGAGCAATAGAGCCATACCTTAAGCAACAGAGCCATACCTTGAGCGATAGAGAGCTGATGCTTGAGTATTCTGTGTTCCCTTTCTTTCTGTGCTTTAAAAGTATCTAAATCTTCTGTGATTTCCTCGAGTTTTCTACCTCTAGCTTTGTACAAGGCCTGGAGTTGCTGATACTGTCTACTGTCCGAACTATCTGTGTCTAAAAAAACAAATTATGACTTTTTTAAAATTTAGTTGACATTTTTACAAAATGATATCAAGTCAGGCCAAAATAAATTATATGTTTGTTTCCTGCCTCCAATTGGGTTTGATTTTTTTTATTTGTTCTCTCTTCTTTTATTTGCGTTTTCTCTTCTTTTATTTGCGTTTTGTCAAAATCAAGAAAATTACATGTTTCCTGTCTCAAGTCAGGTTGGATTCTTTTTTTGTTATTGTAATTTTTTTTAGGGGGTGGGGTCCAGACAAATCCAGAAAAAAAATTTCTGATTCAATTCCCAATTTAGTATTATTTACACAATTATCATGTACTTCAGGAATGCAAAATGATACATTTGTAATTTCCAATATTCTGACAACTTTTTCACTTGATTTTGGTTTTTCTTATATAACACATTTGATTGACTTGAGTAATCCAGTGAAAATTGTAGGTGGCAAACAATCAGCTCCCCAACAACATTTCCACAAAAAAATATATGCCATAATTGACACCACTGAAATGTAGAAACATTGTTTTCTCATTATTACATATATTATCCATACCTGAGTAATAATTTCTTTCTGCTGCAAAATTTTCTTTTGTTTGTCTAGACAGATTATCTCCCTTTGACAGTCTAGCCAAATGATCTCCCTTCCTATCTTCATTCTCTTTGTCCTTCCCATGTTTATATTGAACTTTGTAGTCTTCTGTAAAATCTTGTTTCCTTGGTGACAAGGGCTTGCTGGGTAGTTCATCATTACTTTGGGTCTGCTGTAAGCTATATAGGTCAAGGTTATGACTTTGTGGAGTGATCCCTGTGGCCATGGAGGTCACTGTGTGGTATCCAAGGTCATTGGATGGCATAGTTTGGTATCCTTGAGAATATGGTGTACTCTGATATGGCGCTACACCTGGTGAAATAGAAAACAAATATGATGTTGTTTTATGCACATTCAAAGAACATATTTTATGCATTGTCAATTAAATTTCAATATGATTAAAAAATTGCCTGAAATGGAACACAAATCGAGTTGTCATATAAACAAATGACATATTTTATAGACATCTTAGCAAATTATATAGTTGTGTATTTAGGTTTTGTTCAAACAGGGTCAATAGGTCAGGATTTTTTTTATTTTTGGTCATAATCCAGAAAATATTTTGGTTTTTTACAGAGTCCAGTTCTGGTCTTTTAATATTGCTTTATATGAAGTTTGCCATTTGCAAATTTTTCCAAAATCTTGATGATAATCATGGATGACTGATTCTGTCTTGTACAACAACATATATTTTGGTGAAAAGCTTTCAAAGAAACCTTCATAAAAACATAGGGTTCAGTGGGGAACCACATGAAATATCTGCATAATCATAATTGAAAGGTCTAGAGTTACCTGTCCTTGGTTGATCCTCTTCCTGATAGGTGTCTCTGTAAAAACCTGGATGAAACTGATGCTGCTGATGGGCATAAAGGGGTGTGGCATAATGATCTGTGTGAGCATGCCCAGTGTCTGTATTCCCACCTTCTGCTTCCTGTCTCTCTGGTATAGCACCAAACTGCTGACCATAATATTGTCCATATCCTTGACCAAGATCTGAATAAACGTTTGGTTGACTTGCTGGAATCTGACTAGTGGGAATGAAATTCATTTGGTTTCCGTGGTGATGCATGTATGCATCTTTACCAAGCCAATCAGAACCTTTGTCATGTTGAATCACATGACCAATTGCACTTCCTTCACTGTTGCTATGGTAACCATCACTAGTAGTTCCGCCATCATGTCCGTCAAGTACAACTTCCTGAGAGCGACGCAACATTTCTTGAGACTGCCGAACAGATTCTTGTGAACGTCGTAAAGAGGATGCCACCATTTCTTGTGACTGTCTGAGTAAATCCTGTGATTGCCGGGTAGATATTGTGGGGAGTTCTTTGGACTGTCGGACGGGTGGGATGGTGTCATATGGCGTGGGGGAATCAACTTCCTGATGTGTGGGGAGGGGTGTAGAGGTGGATCCAGGAAAATATCTTCTTCCCCATCCATTAGCACCAACAAAACCAGGGGTCTGTTCAGTTTCTTTGTCTCTGAAATTAACCAATCAATAATGTATATTTTTTTCTTACAATAAAGTGCTACTTAGGTTGGAGGTAGACTATTCTATATACATAGTTTAAAGCTGTTATCCTAATGCTAGCAATTTAAAGGTTTGGTTGGCTTGTTTGCTTTGTTTGTATAAATGTTTGACATCTGCAATCAATAGATAGGCGGGACTTCAGCTTGTACATTATACATAACACCCAATAACATTTAAGTATCAATAATGTATACAAGCTGAAGCCCCGCCTATCTATTGATTGCTGATGTCAATCTTAATTACAATGCTTGAGCAAACATTTATACAAACAAAGCAAGCAAGCACACCAAACCTTTAAATTACTAGCAATAGGATAACAGCTTTAAAAATATATTTCATATGGCCTCTATCATAAAAAAATCATTGTTTTGGAGTATTATTTTTCAGAAATTTCATGCTTTCCTACAAAACTTTCAACCTCAAAATTAATTGGAGTCTCAATGCTTTAATCAAAGCCCTAATTTTCAAACCCTGACAGTTTTTTTTAGTCACTAAGAAAATTTATACCAGAGTAGAAAAGTAGATCCACAAAAAATTCAGTTTTTGAGAAGTAACCCACATCCATATTAATTAGAACATGTAGATGTATTTCATAGAACATTTAAACTTGTGGTTTTCCTATACTCAGGAAATCAATGAAAATTGGTCGGTACACAAATAATTGTCTAAAATTTTAAACAGCCAGTCATTGTGGATTTTATTGTCTTAAAGGTTAAACCCCTTAATATTATATGCCATTTTGTTTTTCGTAGTTGACATATTTGTTTGTTTTTATAGTGATTTAGATTAGGCCTAAATTAAAATATTGTTTGTTTGCTGTCAACCGACCGACCCAAAAAATCGCCATGACCCAAATAATTTTATTGCCGTTTTTAAAACATTTTTTTATTTCCGAATTTTGCGGTTGCGGTTTAGAATCGAGTGCTGATTTCGGTAGTACATTGAAATGTTTCGAAGGTATACAAGTTTAATATTAATTTACAAATAGAACAACACGACACGGAGGTCGAGGCATGGAAATTGCATTATGTGCCAGTGTGGAGGAAAGAAATGGCACTTACTCAAAAACAATTATAAAAAACAAAATAATCAAATCATCAGTAAAACAGACATGGGAGGACGTCATTGACTATGTGATAGGAACCACAGAAATTAGTGAAGAAGTTGATACCGCCATAGAAAAGGGACATTTGACACTCAAACTTCATTCAAATACAGGAACGGAAACGTTTGAAGCCAACCCTGACGATTTTGTAGGGACTGCCTACGAATTTGACAAAAACTTAAAATATTTAGGTGTGATATTTATTTATTAATTTCTATTTTCTGGTCAATAATGTTTACATGCAGGTGCAATTTATTTTCATTTTTTTTTGTCTTGATGTAGATCTATTCCATTTAAATTCAGGTACATTGGTTTTCAGTAGACATTTTCTGAAAGATGGTGGAACTTCAACTATGTTTTCTACTTCTGTTGGTTGTTCAACAATGATTTCTACTTCTTCTGTTGGCTGTTCAACCGTGATTTTACTTCTTGTGATGTAATAAGTAAATTTAGCAGTGTAAATGTTAATACTTTGAAGAATGAACTGGAATTGACCAAATATTAATATTAATCATTTAATTTTAAAACAGATATATTCTGATCAAAGTACATGAATTTTAATGGAATGGTCCTTAAGAATACTTGTATAAATGTTCATGTTTTTCTACAATGTTAATAAAAGTTATTCAATATTTAATGTGCAATTATACTAACTGGAACCCCAGTTTCTCTGGTGCTAAGAGTGACTGGTTAATGATCCATATGCATTCAATACACCAAGCACTCACCATGCAATTGTATTACTAAGCCAGAAAGCACACTACAGAGGATGATTAAGGTTAAAAGGTGCATATATAATAGCAGTGAATATATCTAGCAGAACACAATAAAGAAAAAAAAGAGCAGATATACACATATAAAAGAATATATAAGAGGTGAAGGTTATAGCAAGTGACACATAAATGCATGCATATGCAGAGATAAAAGATGTACGAGGCTCCCTACATTCATACTATTATATAAACATCCAAAATATTTTTCCAGAAAAAAAATAAAATAATTTACCTACCTACCTACCCACATAAAAAATTCTGGGTAGGAGAATGGCAAACAAACAATATTTTAATTTAGGCCTTATAACACAATGTTGACTGCTGTACCCATATTTTGACATTTTACCTATTATGTCTATTTGTTTTGTTCACACATTTTGTCAATATAATGGAATTTTATGTGACTGTCATACAAGTGAGAGGTTTAGCTAGCTTTAAAACCAGGTTTAATCCACCTTTTTCTACATAGAAAATGCCTGTACCAAGTCAGGAATATGACAGTTGTTTTCCATTCGTTTGATATGTTTGAACTTTTGATTTTGCCAATTGTTAAGGGACTTTCCGTTTTGAATTTTCCTTGGAGTTCGGTATTTTTGTTATACTCTTTATTCTGAACTGATTTGAATAAAAACAACACTATTATGAATACTTACTCTTCTTGTCGAGTATTTTTAATATGTATACTGGAGTTTCTGGAATCATTTCCTTCATCAGACGTCACAGAGAACTCATCATCTTCCATCAAATCATCAAACGCATTGGTCAGCAACTGTCTTAACTGAAATAAAAAAAACAGTAGTCAGTTCCAATGCTTGTACCAAGTCTGGAATATGACAGTTGTTTTCCATTCGTAAGATGTGTTTGAGCTTTTGATTTTGCCATTTTATAAAGGACTTTCCGTTTTGAATTTCCCATGGAGTTCGGTATTTTTGTTATTTTACTTTTCATTATGATTGATTGATAATTTGGTTTTAAGCCACTTTCAGCACTATTCATGCTATTGGCTCATACTAGTTTTTATTGGTGGAAGATATGAAATATAGTTTTAAAACATATGATGCACACATGGAAATCTGTTTCATTCAGTTACTTAAATTCATATAAAATATTTACTTTGAATAAATCAATAAAATTAATGGGTTTTTTTTCGTAAAACTATCATTTTTCATATTTCCTCTAACAGCAAGTTCAACATAAAATTCCATAAATAATAAATTAACATTTTATTGATTCTCTTAATTCTTTTGTATTATTACTATTTAATTACCAGTAGTTTTTTCAACATTGTATACGTGTTATAAAAATCAAAAGATGTGGTATGATTGCCAATGAGACAACTCCCCACCAGACCCCAAATGACATAGAGATTAACAGTTACTATAGGTACTAATTTAGATCAATCTCTGCATTAAATCGATTCAAACTAGACTACTTCTTTTGGTGGTGTTTTAGTTTAGACAGATTCAAGATCCATTCGAAGCTTTCACATTGGGCTTAAATCAATCTAAGTGTCCAGGTCTTATTCTCCACTTTTTGACCATTATTCTCTATTCTGTAAACCCTATCCAGACCCTCTACACTGGGCATGTGTGATTTTTCTCTTGCCACGCATTCTACAGTAAGATTCAACACATTTGTATCCTGTGTTTTCTGTTTGTAAACAGAGGAGGGATTCAGGTGGGGTCAGAGAGGCTGAAAAACCCACCCCCTTTCAACAAAAAAAAACTTTTTTGGAGTATAAAATCGCCGAAAAGAAATTTGACTTGCTCCACCAGGCACTACATGTATCTTTACCATTAAATATGATTATACCCCAAGTTTCACAAACCCTGTACCCCCCAAAGGTAATTACTTGACTGACAGATATTTCACTAAGCTTAGTAATTAGAATATCTGTCAATTAATTATAAACAAACATAAGAACTATCAATGCTATTTTTACATGCAGTGTAAAACATTAATTCTCAGCAGGGTTTCATTTTTACAACTTGATAAAACATTTTCCAATTGTTTTTCTACACTTCAATCAGAACTTTCTTATAATAAATATTTGTCGATGGATTTAACACAAAGAACAGTAGCTTGTCACCCAGAAACAGCGAACCTTCTGTTTAGTTTAAGCAAATAAATCTTTCTCAGTTTTACAATTGTAAATTAGATAAATTATCTCTTAATTGTACAATAACACTGTTAAATATTTGCTCACATGTCAAGTTGTATTTGTGTTTCAAAATTCTGATACTACATTGTACCCATGTATTGGTATGTTACATGTTGATTCGGATTTAAATATATCGCTTTCTTCGCAGAATTTGTTACATGTTTCAAGATGTTCTTAGCATTTTATGCTACATATTTCATTTTCTAATAAAAACCATTTAATCAGAATCATTTTCAGACTTCTATCAAAAAGAAATAAAAGGAGTTGTTTTCATGAACTAGAAATATTCTCATAATCATGATAATGGAGAGTTCATTTTTCAACCTTATAAAAAATTATACTATCTATGTCTTGGTAGGTTGATTCAAATTTAAATATGATAGCCTTCTTCATAGAATGTTGTTAGATGTTTGGAGATGTTCTCTACATTTTTTACTACATATTTCATTACTAGTATAAAATATTTGATCAGAAAACATTTTCAGACTTCTATCAAAAAGAAATAAAAGGGGCTGTTTTCATGAACTTAGTTATTTTAAAATCAGAATTATCATGATTATTCTCAACAGGGAGAATTGTCTTTTCAACTTCTATAAAAAAATAAACTGTAACTACTTAAGATTAAAAGCACAACATGTATGTAAAAGCAAAGTCTTGAATAAATAAAGGTGTGTATATCCAGATATCCTTGGAAGGTACATTATTTATTGTTGCTTTTCACCTTGTTATATCAGCTTATCTCTTTTTAAAATTTGATCTATTTTGTTTTAATTCAGAAATCATTGATTTTTAATTATTTTTTTTTGGAAAATGTACTTAATCATGTTAATAGTAAATAGAGTAATTTTTCAACTGGGAAATTTTGTGTAAATGTCATTCAAACATGGAAATAATTTTACACACAAATAAAGGACAAATTAGTGCATGATGTACGTATAGTCATGTGATAGTACTTGTAATTTCAACTGTTGTCGACTGTTTAGTCTCATAGTGATGTCATGCAAACTAATTCTCTAGCTCTCCAAGCTGACTGTAAATATCCACTCGAAGCTAACTATACATATCCACTCAAAGCTTTAGCTAGCTATACATAATCCCACAGCTAACTATACATATCCAATCTAAGCTAACTATACACATATCTACTCGAAGTCATTTCATGAATTTATCAAACCATTTCTCCTGTAAAGACCCATGATAGTTTTTTTCCTTAAGAACCTAATAAACAAAGGATCTACACTTAAGGATTAAGAGGATTTAAGGCATTGATTATTCAATACATTTTTGGCACAATGTGACAAATTACAAATTCTTTCAAACCTTATATATGTATACAGTCATATAATTAAATCCTGGGACGAAAGTAGATAATCATTCATGTAATCATTTATTAACTCAGTCGTTTCTTAAATTTGGTGTTCATAAATCTAGAAATTATTAATAAAGTTAAGGTTCCTCAAACAAACATTTGCAAAGTTGTGAAGTTGATCCTAGATGGAGATTTGGCTATTCTTTTTGTCCCCTTTAGTCATATAGCTCCCAACATTTTCAAGTATAATATTGGCTTTCAAATTTTGAGCTTTGAAAGTTCATGAAAAAAGTTAATCCCGGAAAGTGCTTCTGATGCAATAAAGACTTTAGTGTTATTTTCATGATCATGTAAAAATCAAAAATTGAAAAAAAGTTTAGGTGCTTAAAAATAAGTGTTTACAAAGATTGAATAATTGCTTTTATATTTGACAGTATAGTCTACTTATCAACTGATTTTAATTCTCAGTCTGGTCAGAACAGGCATGACAGGTTAAAATACCTTGTACATATTTGTATATGTATTTACCTTAGGTGTTTGAAAGGCAAATTACAAGTGTTTACAAAAAGTCAAAAGAAGTTTAAATGACATTTACACTGTAATATCATGTATAAGTTAGTGTAGTCTCATTAATATGACCTTAAAGTGTAGGAAAATTCAGAATGAACTTTCCACATTTTTTAAGGATGTTCGCTACTCTGTTTCAAAATAACAAGCCTTTTAAAAGACTGTTATAAAATGATAGTATATGATTAAAGGAACTGAAAAGCAGAAAAAATGAAGGGTCCGTGTGCTTGTTTCAGAGATATAAGCCATTGAATATGTGGCAGGAAATGATTCTTTCTAGATTTTCATACTTTCAACATTGTCCGCTTTTCTCTGTAAAACTATGAAAAATAAAAGTATTCTTTAAGATTTTCAAATATGGCTTTTAAAACTATATTTAATAAAATTATGAAAAGAAAAGTAGGGGTTAGTGAACAAAATCTTTTAATGGCAAAACATGGATAAAACCAGAGGATTCTGAAAATCTGACAAAATTCAAAAACAAGAGGAGCGAACATCCTTAAGTCTTGGGATCTAACTGTATCTTGTATACACCATTATTTTCTGAATAAAATATTGTATATATTGCATTAATAAACTTAATTTCAAGTGTCTAAATAGAATGTTTATAATCTAACTTGTGTTTGTGATCATGAAACTAATATGTGACTGACCACATAGCCAACAGCTAATGAAACTGTTATGTGACTTAAAATTTGCACTTAAAACAAATTAATATAAGTAAAATTATTGCTACCATTTGATTTTTATAGGGGGCTAGGATGAAATTTGAAAAAAGGCAGGACAGAAGTTTTGAGTAAAAAAAGGCAGGATGACAATTAATGTAAAAAATCAGGATAAACTAAATAAAAAGCCAGGACAGAGATTACAACTAAAAAAAATGCAGGACAAAATTTTTCATCCTAGCCCCCATAAACATCAAATGGTACATTTAGCTCCTAAATCTTGCTGACTGTGGATGATTTATCGGTACTCTAATATATCACTGCATTTAAATATAAAAAAATCAGGGTTCAAACATGTCATATAATTCTGAACCATTTTGTACAATCACTTCTAGAAAGGACTAGGATATATTTTTCATATGTACATTGTGTACTTAACTATTACTGCAGTAAATCAATTTAAACGGCCACTCCAAAGTTAAAATAGTTTGCATATATAGCAAATTTTATAGCAAGAACTTTAAATGTTATCATTGAAAATGCATGATAACTCTTAAATTCTGCTTATCAATATCACAGTTAAATAACTCAATAGTATTCATTTAAAAACTTTTGTAAACAGTTTATTTATTTGACTAACTTCAAAAGCATTTACGAATATATATAAATCATGAATTTTAATCCACATGACCTGTTTAAAGTTCAAACTAACCTAATTAAAATTTAACTTGGGATTATGAATTATGAAATGAAAAGAAAGACCCAAAACCTTGAAAACAATACAGAACTTTACAAGTTAATAATTTAAATAGTAGAATTATAAAAAGAAGATGTGGTATGATTGCCAATGAGACAACTGTCCACAAGAGACCAAAATGACACAGAAATTAACAACTATAGGTCACCGTCGGCCTTCAACAATGAGCAAAGCCCATACCGCATAGTCAGCTATAAAAGGCCCGAAATGACAATGTAAAACAATTCAAACATGACCTTGTGCAATGCCAAGATACAGCAGGCCATAATCTTGCCGGCGAAATGACGATTTAAGTCGCCAAAGAATTTTGAAAATCGCTAAATCTCGCCAGTCGACTGACTTCATAGCGAAGTCAAATCGCTATCAAAATCGGTAAAAGGGAGACAACTTGTGATTGACAAGTCTCACAGGTAAAAAAATGGCGGCTGACACGGAAAAATCGAGATTTTTGAAACGACCCAGGACTAATACTGTCAACGATCAAATTAATAAATACAACGGCGACTTTGAACATCCTTGGATATAACTTTCAAAACTATTCAAACAGAAAACTGACCGTCTGTTTAAGTTATCATTTTACAAGGATTTTCATCTGAGGATGTTGCGTAATCACTCAGCTGATTTGTTTTATTTTATAACTTACACAGTCGATCAATTTTAATATTCGGTAGGTAAAAGGTGGAATTAAGGGTAGATTTATTATATTGATTGAATAAAATTGAAATATAAAAGGTAGAAAGACTGCTGATGGATAATGTGATTGCAAACGCACGACACTCAACCCGGTAGTGATCAGCAGTGGATTTTTTCTCACGACCATTTCTTTGATATGGATGACATTTTAAAAATGATAGAAATTAGCTCTTTGTCGGATAATAAATATGCGATTGAAAGATATTTTCATTTATAGACTTGCAATCTTCAACGATAATCTCAATTTACAACTAACATAATGTCCTGGACATTCAATACTGTTTTACAAAATAATGACAAGTGGTGATCTAAATTAAATTCCCAGTCATGTGAAATTCATCAGGTAAATTGGGAGTTATAATTTTTCTGGACTTTTAAAAATAAATTGAGGCAGATGTACATGAATGTAATGCATCATAATCATGATAATATTACTAGGCTACTCCCTCATGTCCCAATCAACAAATTTTATTTAGAACACAATGGCATCAATAAATAAATAACAACTATATATTGTCTAAACCATTTTATTTAGAACTTTCTTTATATACATTGTGTACAAAACACATGAAAAACTGCAAGTATATCTTTTATTGAATATATATAAAACAATTTCCTGAGTGATAAGCATGAAAACACGATGCAACCGAAACGGTAATGGAATCTCACTTCTCCAAGAAATTGACCACTCTCTCTTGGAAGGAGAAGTCACTTCTCCCTCTTCAAAATCCTAGAATAGGCCCTGTACAGGTATCGACAGATTGTAGATCCATGAATGTGTATATGTATAAAACGTACTAGTAATATTTAGTTTGCTTTTAATTTACTGATAACAAAATCAATATTTATACCAATAAAACAATATTCAATGATCTTATTACAGTGTTGAATTGGTAACCTCTTAGAATAAGTTTATTTAAAGGAGCGATAAGTTTACAAGGATCATTTCTAAATTTCCGTAAAATGAGGATGTGCTATCCCGTTTGAAATAAGTTTTCTACAGGTACAACCAAACTTCAAAACCAAATTTTTATATCTATGGAAAAATTTAGTAAAGGTTTTAAGTAATTTATGGTAACGATATCCCTGGTTTAATAATTTACCAGTAATACATAGATTACATTCGTTAAAATCAAAATCGTCACAACAGACACGGAATAGCGAGCGAGCTGTGAAATATAAACACCGTAAGATGGTGCCAAAGGAACATCACCATCTAAAATGGAAAATTAACAATAGGGAACTAAAAATCGTCCCTTTTGTCGTAAATTTTAGTGTGGAGTTTCCTGTTTAA
The DNA here is from genome assembly GCA_017311375.1 of Mytilus coruscus. Classification (NCBI taxonomy): domain Eukaryota; kingdom Metazoa; phylum Mollusca; class Bivalvia; order Mytilida; family Mytilidae; genus Mytilus; species Mytilus coruscus. The sequence goes on from CM029605.1 coordinate 74,349,523, forward strand.
AACCGAAATATCTAAATCTAGGAAAGGACAGTTATTACCGTTTAAATTTGATTTATTTAAAGTAAGTTCCTTGGGGTAAATTTCAGCAGTATATTGAGAAAATTCTTGATTATTTAACGAAAAATATCATCAAGATAACGGTAAGTGTTGTTGAATTTATCAATTAAATGCAATTTCGACGATCTTTACTGAGTTTAGTCATAAACTGTGATTCGTAACAGTACAAAAACAAGTCTGCTATTAAAGGGGCACAGTTAGTGCCCATAGGGATACCTACAACCTGTCGATAAACTTTGTTGCCGAAACGTACATAAATATTATCAAGGAGAAAATTAACAGCTTCAATCATCTCATCACACCTCCAGTAAGTATATCTGGCATATTTACCTTTCTCATTAGAGAAGAAGGCTTTAAATGAGTTGCAGCAAATATATTTGCATTCAGCTTTACCAAACGACCATTTAATTAAATAGGAAAACTTTTTAGTCTGTTCAACATGTTCAATACAAATGAATACATTAAAATGAGAATGTAAACGGGGAATGTGTCAAAGAGACAACAAACCGACCAAAGAGCAGAAAATAGTCTTAGGCCACCAATGTCAAAATCTGGAAATCTGTCAAATTCCTGAAAACTTCCATTCATGTGTCAGTACACCCACTTAATTTTATTCATTTTTCTTCAATCAAACTTTCACAAGTTCCGATTTGGAAATACACTCATGTATAAATGATAGATGTTATACCTCAAAAAACAGCATCCATGTAGAAGTTATCATCATAGCTGTTGATAATTGAATTTTACCTCTGAACATTACTGTGTACAGATTAGACCATATCTTAAAGTAATGACTTGAACTAGTGTCGGTAGTCTGCTGGAAAGTTTTCAATAATCGTTTGATTTTTATTAAAACATTAATCTATAATACGAAAATCACTACTTTTTCCAAGAAAAATAACTTAAACTAAGTCCTAAGTTTTTCACAATCAAAAACAGTCTACCAATATGGTCAGTCAAGTTGTTTCCAAAACTGATAACTTTAACTAAGTCCTTTAGAAGTCTTTCATAATCACAACAGTATACAATTGGGGTTCTTAACTTCCTATAAAATCTATGTACTTTCTTAATCTGCATGCACAATGCACTGTCAGAAATATAGTGTATAGTGTAGACTTTGTAGCTTCACTGACTAACTATACAACAGTCTAAACAGTATATATGTAAAACTCCAAAATATATATATAGTAGTATTATAATGATGACAGGTCCATAACAATTTGAAAGTTGAAAAATGAAACCATGATTGGACCAATTTTTAATTAGGGTACAAATCTGACAATATTTAATATTTCTAAATATATGTTTTTCATAAATGTCTGTCAACTTAGTGTTTTCATACCAATATATTGTTGACAATGCAATTATAGCTTTGTTCAACAATGTTCAATCATGTCAATGATTTTTAATCTTTAAAGACTTTCATTTTTAATAAAGGAGCTACCATTTGATTTTTATTGGGGAGCTAGGATGAAAAAATTTTGTCCTGCATTTTTTTTTAGTTGTAATCTCTGTCCTGCCTTTTTATTTTTCACTCTATTCGGTCTTGCCTTTTTTTATTACATTGTATTAGTTTATCCTGACTTTTTTTACATAAATTGTCATCCTGCCTTTTTTTTTTTGCCAAGTTGCTCATACTGCCTTTTTTTTTACTCAAAACTCCTGTCCTGCCTTTTTTTCAAATTTCATCCTAGACCCCCATAAAAATCAAATGGTAGCTCCCTAAGAAAAGATATACAGTAGCACAGCATTTTTCTACAATGTTTTTAGCCTTAACAGATCCTCAATAACAGTTTTGCTTCTGTGACAAAATCGAATTAAAACATTGTAAAATGATCTCTATAAAACTATAAGTTATCGCATTTCATTGATAATTATAACATGTCTAATAATTTGACATATTTTTAATTTGTGTTGAACTCTATTCAGTTTTCTAATTGATCGAACATAAAAATGTTTAAATTAAACAAATAAATATGTACTTATAATACACATATTTGGCAACTTCCAAAATTCACATTGAACAGTTTAACAAGACAATAAGTAACTTGTTACCCATGTACAATAGAAGGAATTTTAATAGTAATTTTATTATAGTAACATATCAATCATGCCAATATAGGTTTATATTATCAATAAAACTTGGAATTTTTACAAATATAACTACTGCTTTTAGTTGCAGTACAGCAGCTTTAAAAAAGAATTAGAGGTTCAAATTAGTGTTGGTCTGAGGTCCTGAACCTGTCTTTTCTAGGAGGGGACTTTTCAGTTTTAAATTACAAAAGTCAAGGACACACCATTCTTTACACTGATGCTTGATACAGAACCATTGATTTCTTTATGGAGGACTTTACACTTAAAATTTCAGATGGGCCTGGACCTTTCACCTATTTAAAGCAAATCTGAACCCCTGTAATAATATATGTGTCCGTAGGACACCATGTGTGGCCATGTTCTCCTTATTTCATAACAGATAGACAGTTCATGGTCCAGAAAACTAATACTCTCTACTATCACAGGAGAAGTATAAAAATGCACTTCAAATGGAAATAAAATGTCTCAAACAATTCCAAAATAGCAGGTGCACAACTTCACTATGTGTGAAAGATTTCCATGAAGTTTCAGGAATATTGTTTGAAAAGTATAGAAGTACATTTTACATGAATAGTTATCCCTTTTCCCACCCCATCCAACTTCAATCATATAAGCATGTTTTGCTCTTCATGCAACCCTTCATACAATCAATGGTTATAACTCATAATGGTTAGAATAAAAACAGTAAATCTTCAAAACTTTCTTTAATGTTCTGCAATTTTTTTGTGTGAGGGAGAATGCCTAAAACATTCAAAACAAAAATTTACATAAGAACTAGGGTTTTGAGTAATTTAAAAGAACTAAAAATCCTATTTCCACTGACCATTTCTGCCAAATTTGTGAAAAAAAGCAACCAAAATAGAATGCATGAGTGAAATACTAGATGGGTTGTGTAAATCTGGATAAGATTCATGTGAAAACATGTTATTTTCCAAACAAACCTTTTTTTTTCTTGAAAAGAGATAGACAGGAAACGTTTGAAGTGCATTGTTTTGGCCCGAGTCTGTTTTCTTGATCTAAATACATGAAGTTTGTAGGTCATAATACATGTACTACATGTAGTACATGTAGTTTGACCTACAACTGCCCTGTGACATACACCAACAAAGTTCTGACGAAAACAAACAACTACATCCTAAAATTAGCCTCTGATCCAGCTCTCCATCCTTTTTCCCCCAACAATCTGTATGACCTCTGACCTACATGTACCATAATGTGCTATGACCTATTCATATACAAGTGCTTTATATCTTTCCTATAATAATCGCTCTGGATGTTCTGTAAAGTAGTTTACACGACCTCTGACCTTGTTACCTACCTCATGTTCTTGTTCCTCCTCCTCTTTTCTGTATTCGGCTTCCTGGATGTTCTGTAGAGCTTGTCCGTCAAAGTTGATACTTGTTCCACTCATATTACTCATGGTTCATTTCATTAATGTACATTCCTACAAAAATATGTGGGAGTTTATATTTTTAGGATCAAAAGCAATCTAAAAAATGATCAAAGGACATAAGCATGGTAAGGTGGGTATGAAGACAGCAAATTTGAATGACTTATCTCACTTAGACAAGACAATGAGTCATAGACTTATGAAAATCAGGTTTGACTCACCAATCTCTTATGCAACCTGTTTGTCACAATAAATAAAGCATTTGAGAACTTGACACAACAGTGAGATCTTGTCTGTTAATACCTTTCATTAAACTTTATAACAAAATGAACACAATTACCATACTTGAGATAGTGATACAGTCGTCTATTGTTGAAGAGTGAATCTTGGTTTCCAGTTCTACATGTACATTTGTAGATGTTTCATATTTAGTAAAGTTTCATGAACTATTGTAAAGCTAGAAATGATATTCAAATTTTTTTCACATAGTCCATGTAGTCTGGGGTTAAATCTAAATAGACAGGAGCTGGCCTATAGGTGGAATGACAATTTTCAGATCTGAAGTGTAACTTCACAGGATCCCTTGCCATAACGGTCATAGATTTAACAATCTTATGCCATTCTATCTTCAACCAACTTAACCAGTCAGGAGTACTACTTATACAAGTGATTTCAGATTCACATCTTTAAATGATTTTGGCTTTGAAAAATTGAAAATATTCACAAAAATAGAAACAGACTTTTTAAAATCACTGAAACAAGTAATTTGAGAAGTAAAAATGAAATCACTTCAAGAAGTGTTTATAACTTTCTTGATATTTTCCCCACAAGCTTGTTTTTTTTATTGGTAAAAAGACAAGGCTTTCATTTAAAAAACAACTATATGCATGCAGAAATTATCTTTTGCTTGATGAGCCTGTCAGTTTTTAGTTTATTTAAAATATGCATAAACTGGAATAATTTGTAGATAGAAGGACATAACCTTGAAGTAGATCATTCTAACTCTATGGAAGACCAATCAGGTTACTGCTTAAACATGTTAAAATTGTTGGCCTTTGTCTGATTGTAAGAGTAGTTAATAAATATTTGATTACAGAAAAATTCCCAAGGGTATTTTTAAAAGCTTTAGCGCACTAACTTACTGCCCAAGCGCACTGGTGAAATTAATATACAAGAGAAAGGGATAATTGATCTATGTAGGAAAATTAAAGAAAAATTTGTCAAAATATGGAAAGTTAATGAAATTAGCATTTGAAGATCAAAGGAAACACAAAAATCACTTAAATAGGTGATAACTGAATTTATCAAATCACTTAAATAGGTGATAATGAAATCACTTGTATTAGTACCCCTGACTGTTAACTTCACCCTAAGGCCAAAAAAATATGCATGTCTGTTTAAGGTTACGTAATAAAAAAAATAGGGTAGATACATGTAGGTCAGTATTTCCATTTTATTTTGTTTTTTGCGACATGATTTTGGATCGCGCAGTTCGTACTGAGGTCAAAATTAATCATGGGCCAAGTTTACCCACATTTTTAATGACTGGATTATTTTCCTTGGTTATTGGTTGAAAAAAAAGGCAGCAAAGTGGAATCCATGACAATTTGCCCCACTTTTTCACCAACTCGCCCCACTCTTGTTTACCGTTGAATATAGGTCTGCCAACTCGCCCAACTTATTAAAAAGGTTAAAATCCTGCTGAATAAAGGCCTGCCAACTTGCCCCACTTATGAAAAATAGTAAAATCCCGATGATTTTAGTCCTGCCAACTCGCCCCACTTACAGACTTATGAAAAAGGGTAAAATCTCGTTGAATATTATAGGTCTGCCAACTCGCCCCACTTATGAAAAAAAGAATAACATCTTACTGCATTAATGACTACCAACTCGCCCCACTTATAAAAAGTTGTTTAGTTTCATTGAATAAAAGTCTGCCAACTCGCCTAACTAATGAATAAAAGAATTAAACTGTACTGAATTAAGGTCTACCAACTCGCACCACTTATGAATTAAATGAATACTGATGAAAACCTTAGAAATGCATCTTGTTTTTTAACTCTTTTCTTTTGGTTGAAATAGAGCAGAAAGAAGTAAGTATCAGCATTTTTGTGACGTACGATGTTAATAACATATTATCTGGTTATTGACTATTGTAACTGTTTATGACATTTGTTTTCTGGTAAATGTAATCACTGTCTTACTAGAAATTCAAGAATCATGGGTTTTATAATAATAATAAAGTTATTCTCCAATAATACTAAAATTACATAATAATACTGTATCTATAATTTTATTTTAAGAAATGAAGCATCATTTAATTTCAATCATAATCATATATTCAATTTTCGATTTTTATTAGTATCACAAGTAATTTGTTTTATTCTGTGTAGATAAGTTTTCATAAGTTGGGCAAGTTGGCAGACCTGTATTATATATTATCGGGATTTTACCCTTTGTATCCTTGTGGGGCGATTTTTTTTAAAAGTGGGGCGAGTTGTCTTGCTTCCAGCAAAGTGTTAATTTCATCACATGAGTCGTGAGTTTCCTTCTACCAGCTGTCATAATCACAATTGTGAACATTGGAATGTATCAGGCAATTAGTTAAATTTATTGGCAACTCTAACTTTGCTTTTGACACGAGTTCAGTTGATTTTTTCTTTACATCACATGAGTCATGAGTTTCCTTAAAACAGCTGTTATATTCACGATTGTGAACATTGGGATGTATCAGCCAATTGATTAAATTTATTGGCAACTCTGAGTTCAGTTAATTTTTCTCTTTGCGACAGAAATAAATTGACTTAGGGTTGACGCACAAATTAGGGTCGGTCAGGTAACTGTATTAAAACAGACATATATCTTTTTGACCAAACACACTTATTTTTCATTGATACACTAATCCATTAAATAATTAACTCAACTCTTGGTTTCTTATACTGTATGTGTCCTGAAGACGCCATGCTTGTTGGCGAAAACATGTCGACCAGAATAAACTCTTACCATGAGGTAATTGATGGGTGTTGTTGTCTTTATTATCATTTTATGTGTAAATAAAACGTAAAACAAAACTTTGCAATAAATTCAGTCGTGTAAGATTTTATGCTTGGATTTTCATGTATTAAATCATGATGATGTTATAATAATAAAACATGTAATTAGTTACTTTGAAAGTTCAATCCTACCTTATAATTGTTTATGTTTATGACAATCTAAATCTCCATTTCACTCATTAGAAATGTTTATTTACATATTTCCGAAAGATAAATTTCTAAATAATGATCAGATAATAGCACAAATAACACCGAAAACAATAGACAGTTCTTTAAAAGTATTGATTTACTCCACACAACAGCGTGCTATACCAGTAAACGCCTGTGATCATGATTCAACGTGTGACTAGGATTAAAAGTCTTTTTTTTTAACTAGGTATTGGTCGTGTTTTGACTTGTTTTTCTGATGAGAGATGCAAGTCGCTCAGTTTTATTGCGATGGACAAGGAACTTTTTGTCTCCTAAAAATGAAAATAATGGAGAATATTGATTTATCTTTATTTTTCTTTTGTGTATTTTTCTGTTCTATCATTTATCAGGTCTAATTTAACTAACTTTATCAAACAACTTTTTCAATTTTAAAGTCGCCGCCATTCACAAACAATTCCCACAATGCATTGTAAAAGGCGGAAGTTTCCAAGTTATGGATTATAAAGTCCCGACCTACAGAAAATGTACCTAAAACACGTATCATAAAAACACAAATAGACAAATTTAAATATAAATAATCAGAAAGAAGTACATGTAAAAGATAACGAAAAATGAGTCAAGGGAAAATGAAAAAAAGTGCAATAAGTTAAAACCTTTCCCCCACTTATACATAATTACATTGCCATATTTTGGAATCTTTAAAAGTCGGAACTACTAAAGAGTTTCATGTTTATTTAATTATCTATTACATATAAACCCTAATTGAGGACACATATATTTAATCAATATAATTTGTGAAGCAGTACGGTTGTGCTCCTACGAGAGGAGTGATACATTATCCAAAAGAAGAAAAAGAAACAGAAGAGGAAGAGGAAGAAAAACAACTATCAGGGGCGGATCCAGCCATTTTAAAAAGGGGGGTTCCCAACCCAGGATAAAAGGGGGGGTTCCAACTATATGTCCCCATTCAAATGCATTGAAAGTCCAAAAAAAGGGGGGTTCCAACCCCCGGAACCCCCCTCTGGATCCGCCACTGACTATAGGCTTTTTACACGGGATTTTTGAAGAACTGCATGTGTAAGGTTAAAAACGTTGCATACACATCCCGCCGTCCATCCATCGAAAAGTCTTCACTGGTTTGGCCAAATCATCAAATCCATCAAGTTGATTGACAAACACCAGTAATACAGAGACTGAATGTAACAAGAAATGTTTTCAAGGATTATAAATTAAGAAGGATCACCATGTGCAATATTTGATTTGATTATTTTTTTAGGGTTCGCAGAAGTTCTAAAAGATATGATGTAAATTAAATTTGATGGTGCAGTAGAGGTAAACATACATTTAGTCAGATATGATTAGATAATTTAAACGGCAAAGGTTTCTAGAAAGAAACCTTCCGAATCTTTATGTAACCCTGGAATCCTTCAATACGTATATCTCTTCTCTTACCATGCTAATAATGAATGATCTAGCTTGCTCTACATACGTTGAATATACAAACGCTTACATATTGTAAGTCATATGAGTCATATAAAAACTTTATAATATCCCAAAGACAAATAATCTAGTTATTCAATACTATAATGTTTAAATACGGACTACGAAAGATCGCCCAACAAAGATGTCTATTCTAAATGCAGATCTATTTGAAAAATACAAACCAATAAAGGCTAAATATAATTCGAAGTATATAAATTCAATTACACTTACAACTTACAACTCCCATTAGCGCCATGTGTCGCATAGGGCGCGAACGGAAGCCTTCCATCTGAGTCTGTCTTCTGCTTGTTGTTGTACTTCTCCCCATGTCCACCATCCAATGTCTGTTCTTTCCTATCATTCATCTCCAAGTTTCCTTTGGTCTTCCTACATTTCTCTTTCCTGGTGGTGTCCACGTCAAGGCGATTCGACAATCGTTCCATGGGTCCATCTTCAGGATGTGACCTATCAACCTCCATCTCCTGGTCTCAATGATGTTGGTGATGCTGCACATGTTGGCTTATTGCAGCAATTCAATTAGCCTCGTAAAATTGTAACTAAGAAATCAAAACATCTAAATGAAATATATTTATATTTTAAAAAAGATACAATTATATATATTTTACAAATGTAAACATCTACATGCAAAATAATAACCCAACACAAAACAAAACAAAAACAATACTGAGGGGCCTGATGGGGGGGGGTCTCATAACGATTCACGAGTTGATTTTTTTGTCAATCACGATTCACAGAAAATAAATTTCCATGATCACGGATCACGAAAATATAAAAAAAAAAAATCTGTAGAAAAACGGATCAGATAGCGAAAATGCGTCGATCACGAAGAACGAAAATAACCCATCAGGCCCCTCAATACTTCATAAATTCCATGCGTCCGAAGCACTTTTCTGGATTCATATTCATCAGGAACACTCAAAGCCAAATATTTGAAAGCCAATGAAGTTTAAGAACCGAAACAGTCGAATAGCTAAACAAAAAAGTGTCACAATCCTTTTTATATCGTAATTTTCTATTTCTCGAAACTTTGTCCATTGCATAGCAACAAAAGTCTTGTTATTACTGTGAACATTTCCAAACAGAATATGAAAAATATGTTATAAACGGTCATCGACTACGTTTTTACTTTTTAAAATCATTTATGTTGAGTGTTAAAAAATAAAAGCATGAGAGACTAGTGCGATTTTAAAGCACATGGCGTACGCCACACTGACAAGTTTTTCTTAAATATTTTTTTTTTTTTTTCACTCTGATTTCCAATTCCCGTCGGAATTTGATTGTTTAATCCGATTCGTTGTGTAAATAGGGAGCATGTGAAATTCTGTCAATGCACGTAAGAGCTGTTTACATGTGTCTACGAGTGGTCCGTTGTTATAACAATCAATCAATCAATCAATCAATCACAATCAACCGATCAATCAATCACAATCAATCACAATCAATCAATGGTGTTGGCAGTTGTGATTAAGTGATAAAAACTACCTTGTGTCTTTAAACGATTTTCACGTTTTCTTAGAATAGAAAATGACCGTATCAACACATACAAAATGTTACAATCAAATCAAATCAATGCATGTCCTGGAAAATATTTTTTACTTTAAACCCACAGAAACCTAACCTGGAGCAGAATTAGTGGTTAAAGCAAAGACTGAAGCCCGATACGTCACTGACCTTCAAGACTTAAAACAGCCTTCCATAACAAAAATCAAAACCAAACGTACGAGTAAAGATAGATGCCAGGTGCGGATCCAGGATTTTGGAAAAGAGGGGTCCAACGTTTGAAGTGATACTTGTAAAAAGTCTATATAATAAGAAGATCTGGTATGATTGCCAATGAGACAACTCTCCACAAGTGACCAAATGACAGAGAATTTAACAACTATAGGTTACCGTACGGCCTTCAACAATGAGCAAAGCCCATATCGCATAGTCAGCTATAAAGGCCCCAAAATGACAATTGTAAAACAATTCAAACGAGAAAACTAACGGCCTAATTTATGTACAAAATAATGAACGAAAAACAAATATGCTACATGCACAGCAACAAACGACAACCACTGAATTACAGGTTCCTGACTTGGGATAGGCATATACAGAATGTGGCGGGGTTAAACTCGTTTGAAGGCGCCAACCCTCCCCTATGCATTTATCATATATGAAGCTGTTAGTTGGCCCCTCCCTAAATACGCCTCTGGATGCATGCAAATGTCAATGAAACAACACAAGTAAACAATAAACACGTGCACTTCGAGGAGTAAACACGGTAACAGGGGAGGGGCAGGGTAGGTGGGCGGGCGGGCGGGCTGGAGAACACGTCTGACAATGACAGTGAAAAGCAAAATAAAAATTTAAAAAAAATTCTATAATATAATAATAGTGTTGGAAATTGTCAGCGACTTATCCCTTTTTCATTTTTATTTTGAAGATTCTTTTAAATGAGATCTGGATACAGAGAATAATGGATCAAACAAATAAAGAATAGAGAATATTTGGCAAAAAGTATAAAGAATAGAGAAAAATGGCCTAATTTTTTTTAAGAATGCAGAAATGAAGGACACATCCAATCCAGACCCCAATACATCAAAATAGTGCACATACTGATATGCCTCGATGATCAATGAAAATGAGGTCAAGGTAATATGAGCCCTCACCCTGCCAGACGGACAATCAATCCATGCATCAAATAAAGTTGACCTATTGCTTATGACAATGAGCTGGTCGTTCAAATGAAAACTACCAAACGGACATGTTCACCTTAAAACTACTTCTGACACCAACTTATTGACCTGTTGTTTAAAGTATCTGATAAACATATCTAAACACAAAACTCAAGTTCCAGTGGCGGATACAGAAATTTTAATAAATGGGGGCCCACTGACTGCCTAAGAGGGCCCCTCTCCAGTCATGCTTCAGTGATTCCCTATATAATCAACCAATTTTTCTCACAAAAGGCCCCAAAAAAAAAAAAAAAAAAAAAAATCCGCCTCTGTCAACATTGACCAATATACGATTAAGATAAGGTCAGGTCAGATGAAACTTGTCAGACAGACATGGACATCTTACATTTATTCCTTGCACCAAACATAGTTGATCTATAGTATCTGAGGTACGGACTTACTACGTATAAACTTTAGTTCGATCACTGATCCAATAAATGTTGTCGGGGTCAGTTGAATATTGAGCACAATAGTTGTTCTAATGAGAGAATAACGTCATGGTAAAAAAGAGTACGAATGAGGTCGAGGACAATGGACTATACCCAGCGAAAACTTCGTAACACAAGTCATATGTATTCAAGATATGAAGTATCATATCATTCATAAATATGAGCAGTAGCCGTGGTTAAATTTTCATATGTCACATTTCTTTCCCATGATTATCTTTTGCCGCCAGGAATAAAAGACTATTTTTTACTATATAGATTTTAAAAGGACAATACTGGTACAACACTCTATCATTCTACAGAAAAGAATATCTGCAATACTTCCTTTCTATGGAGCAAAATTCAAATGGAAGTCATCCTGGTTCAGCATCAAATATTACAGGGACAAGAAGATCCAAACGTGTTATGAATCTACCATGCTTTGAAATAGATATAAATTCTAATTAAGGTGGTACCCAACAGTTATATGTTAATGTTATATTAAGGTATATAGGATTTTTTTTCAGAGACAAGTGCCTGTGATATCCGTATATTGTTAATATGTTTATCTATGTTCTCTGCAATATTTTGTTTTATGAGAAGTGTTTATAAATGTTTAGCTCCATATGACTATTATGCAAAAAAGAAATTTACTTTACCTTAATGTAAATGTTTTATCTCGACTGATAACCAGAACTCTTTGTTTATATATTATAAAAATAAGAAGATGTGGTATGATTGCCAATGAGACAACCCTCCACAAGAGACCAAATGACACAGATATTAACAACTATAGGTCACCGTACGGCCTTCAACAATAAGCCCATATACATATATTTGTTGCTGTTAATTAATCATCGAAGATACCAAAACTTTCGAATTTATTATGTATACTTTGTTTGACTGACCAGGGATTCAACCAATGCTATCTTACTCTTAAACTAGAAGATTTGAATTAAAGGAAACGAAAAAGCAACCCAACAACACACAAAGAAAACCAAACATGATGAGTACAATTCTTCGATACCAATTGGCAAAGATTAAGGATGTTCGCTTGTCATGTTTTGGGATTTTTGTCAGATTTTCAGAATCCTCTGGTTTTATCCATTTGAATGCCTTAACAATTTTTGCCCATTGACCCCCATTTTTCTTTTTATAAATCTTTTACATGTATAATCATAAGCCATCTTTAAAAGTCTTATAAAATCTTTGTTATTTTTTAATAGTTTTTGAGAACTTAATCTTGTCAATGATAAAGCTATGAAAAATCAAGAGAGAACATTTTCCCGCCAATATTTCAATGGCTAATATCTCGAAAACAAGCACATTGACCTATATATTTTTTTTGCTTTTTTGGTTCCTTTATTAATCCCCTATCAATATATACTAGTGTTATGAAAAGCTTGTTATTTTGAAACTGAGTAGCGAACTTCCTTAAATCATTAATGTTGTGTGGCTTTTCAACATTTATAAGTTATATGAGGGTCTGGGTTGGGGTCCTTATTCCTTTATTTAGCCTATGTTTCACTATTCTTTATATTTTTTGCCCTTTATTCTGCATCTTTTGTCTATTATTTTCTATTCTATATACCACTTCCAGACCCTCTTTTATAAGTTATATGTCAGATGTGATGGAAATGGATTGATTCCAGGGGCGGATTCAGGCGGGGGCGTGCCCCCTTAAATTTGCAAAGCATGGGTTGTCCTCAGCTTAATAAAGAATATTATGATAATTTTACCTCAAAAAGTTTTTCGTCGAGCGGAGCGTGTCGAAAATTTAAGTTTGCGCTACCCCTAACCTAAAGTCCTGGATTCTATTAGAAAAACAGAGGATATGGAGTATCCATCCATGACACAAAATCAGTACATGCACAGCAAAAAACACACAAAAAGCAAAGGAACATCGCTTGTATTGCTGTTCTTCATCTCAAAGTCACAGTTTTGTTGGTTTAACGTTCAATGGCAAATATTTCATGAATATTCAGGATGACAATTAAATGGGTATCATATGTATAACCTTATTTCAAAATAGTTTCTCCTAGCATTTCAATCAGTATGAATAGAAGGAAATATGATATATATATATGTCATCCACAGAAATAACCAATAGATATTTAGAAGGCAACACACAGTCTTCAACCATAGACAGATGTTCATGAGGGTCTGGATGGGGGGTAAATCATTTCTTTATTCTTTATTTTTGTTATAATTTTTCTCCATTCTTTATAATTTAGAACCCCATTATGCTCTATTTTTTATTTTCTGTCTATTTTCTCTATTCTTTATTCCCATCCTTTATTCTTCACTTTTTGTCCATTATTCTCAATTCTGTAAACCCTACCCAGGCTGTCATCCATACCATATATCAAACCCTTATTCCTCCAGATTTAAAAAAAAAAATAAAGTAAGCAGATCTAAAGAAAAATCTGCCATCGTATCCCAAAAAACATTAAGATATGACAATGATGATGTCCGTGACTTGCACATAAATAATTATGTGTCATGGTTAACTGGCATATCACTATTAATATACCTTGTCCACAAACTTTACTCATCAATTTTACTGAGAAATCTGCACATACTACAAGCATTCTTTGCTTAAAGGGATATGTTCCACTTGTCATAAACAGAACGCTATCAATATCACTGAATGTTTTTATTGCCATGAGCAATACAACAGCTGCCACCAGTGGAGCAGGAAGTGCTTAGCCTTTTCAAGCACTTGAGTTCATCCCAGTGTTTGGTGATCTTTGTGTTGCTCAATCTTGATTTTTCTGTATAGTATTTTGTGAAAATCCCTGTTGGTCTTTTCGAAAGTTTTTAAAGCCTGGCATCTCAAGTCACCAATCTAACAATTGAGCTACAGAAGTTTTCAACAGATAATGGAGAACAGGTTTTAAGTGCAAATCTGCCAAAGAATCAGGCAGTGGTGTTAAAAATGTATAATGGTGCATGAATATAACATTTGTTGCCTTTTCCTGATCTGGTATTTCATGATAACTTAATTGAAATGCAGTAGAAATTAACAACTAAGGGGAGCTAACTCCGTACTTTGCTATCATTTTAGCCAAAAGTTATCTAGAGAATTACCAGACACACAGAAACGAAAGACCCACCATTTCTAACTCAGGACGAGGGTAAATTCAAAAAAGGATGGCTAGGTCTGCAGGTTTTTCTATGCCATGTTTCGATATTCTTCTACAAAGATTGGCACTTACTGTGCTAGGCCAATACACAACTACATTTCCTCACTACCAAGATTCATTATATATACTGCATAAAATTTCTTAAAACAACACTGAATTTTCATTTGAAGTAACAAATAAAACAGTAGAGAATGATTTTAATCCAAAATAACCACTGTACAATTACAGAATCAAACCTTGAACCTTTGGAACATAAAATCAATCTACCAGTATATCAAAATAAGCAGATGTGGTACAATTAAGATAACTATCCACCAGAGAGCAAATGATGTTGATGTTAGCATCTTTAGTTCACAGTACAGTCTTTTGACAATAAGCAAAACCTATACCACCTTAGCTTTGGGCACTTATATATCTATTAGCTAAATAGAATCACTGCTACTCACTAGGGTTTTGGTATGGGCCAAATGACAACACAAAATCGAACCTAAAGTTATATTATTATCTAGGTGACTATTTTGGCACTACACAATTCTAACAAAGATATAATATAACAAACAACATAAAATTGTGATTATTGTAACACATTTGTACATATGTCATTGAAGAAAAATGCACTTAAGTTACCTCCTTTACAAAAAGAACTATAAGAAAGGGAGATAATACAAGATGGTTGTGAAATTGTCTCCCTTTTAAAAGAATTATTTCTAGTCCAAATATAAAATGGATGACATATTCCTAAAAATGCAGCAGTAATTATGTATTATAGAAATAATACAATATTTAATAATAAAGTTTCTTTCAAGGATGATATACAATTTTAAATAAACAATCATCATCAGAAGCAGATGTATGAATAATTTGCACAAATAAAAAAATTCACTTTATTACAATAATTTCTCAGATCATAATTCTTTATATTTTTTTCCTTGTAATACTTCAAAATATTATATTAATTCAAATCTACTGAAATCAATAAGTGTAAAAAAATTATGAGCGAAAAATATTCAATAGTTTTATTTTAGCCCTTAGATGGGAGTAAAAATAAAATTATTTCTTGTACATTTCAATTTCATTGAAAACCTAATCTATATTCAAAGTATTCATAATCAGATTGGAAAATAAGAAAGAACTGCCAAAAGTCAATATATTTATAATTCCTATACCACAAGGTGGCGCTATTTTTCATTTCATGGCAAATGACACCAAGCAGTTATATAATATTTGCATACATCTACATCACACACACACATACACAATGAAACAGTAGTCATGCCTTCATTTCAATTTATGTTGTTTTATTTATATTTGAAATGTGTATTAGATTTTAAGACTTTTTAAGATTAGGCTTTGTTGCTTGGCATTTTATTTCCTTTGCACCAAGTGGTCAATACACTGACCAAAAGAGCCATACCTTATAAAGATCTTCACTGGTCATGTAAGCCATCTCCTATAAAACAGCAATATAAAATTTTTCCAAATACCCCCACCCCTTTAATTATTATAATTTCATTATCCTCAACTAAGTCCCTGCAAATCTTATCAAATCCTCATTTTGTCTTCAAAGCTCTTTATAATTTCAATTTATAAATAAAATTGATTTTCAGTGCCTCAACAAAAGGATATATTGCAGATGCTCCTTTAAAGAGTTCATGCTATGATGTTTGCCATGGTAATGATTAGGTGAATTGACACATTTATGCAACCCCCCCAAAACATATTAAAGCTATTTTGATTCAAAATATGATATGAAAATATAGGCAAGGATGCAGATACTTGAAATGTTAAGAAATTTATCGTAATTATATCTATTCCAAAAAAAAAAAAAAAAATAAATTCAAATGTTGCCTTTTTTGCTGTTGAATTTTCAACTCCAAAAAACAATCTGATTAAAACCTTTCAACCTTTTCAATCTTTTTGGAAGCGTTAACAAACTTATAGTAACTTTTATTCAAAATGTGATGTGAAAATATAGCATACTTAGTAATTTATTTCCCCCAAAAAATCATAAATGAACATTTAACCAAGGCTTGACTTCTGCTTCATCATACCTCGGAAAAGTTAGAATTTATCCATTGTGAAATCTGTTACATCTATATAATGACAACTGATCAAGGAGTTCAAATACTGTGCTTTCATTATAATTCATTGGATACCAATTTTCGTGTTTTCGGGTTACAGGGGAACCATGAATTTAAATTTTCAATGATATTATAAAATTTCTATATGAATGTATGCAGACTTTGGAAAAACCATGAAATCATATATCCGAGCAAGATTTCCTCAATCCACGAAAATAAATAAAGCCACAGTACAATAAATGATAGTTTTGACGTTAAATTTCAAATTAAAACTTTAAAAATTATGTCACATTCAGGGTATCATACCTAATAAGGCTAGAGCCCGGAGGTTCATTTCACAACAAATCTTACTTGTTAAAATACTAGTGATGAAGTCATGAACATTTCAGTTTAACTTACAATCAAATTCTATCAGATATGATTTTCTGCTAAAAGTGACCAAAATCCAAAAATTTTTTTTTTTGAGATGTTTGCTCTGGTATGATTCTCATATAAGTACATTCAATCAATTTGAAATAACTGATTAAAATTGCTAAGAATTTACTTTTATAAATTTTGACTTGGATGGAGAGTTGTCTCATTGGCACTCATACCACATCTTCTTATATCTATTTAAAAAAAATTTTATGTTGCAGTTGAGTGTAATTTATAATCTTAATCATTTCCTTCAATTTTAGGGAAGAGTCAGGGTCACACACACTTTACAGAACCCAACATACATAAAGTTGAATTCTTTGTGAAATCAGGGGCGGATCCAGCCATTTTTAAAGGGGTTCCCAACCCAGGATAAAGGAGGGGGTTCCAACTATATGTCCCCATTCAAATGCATTGATCGTCAAGAAAAAAGGGGGGTTTCAACCCCCGGAACCCCCCTCTGGATCCGCCACTGGAAATACTGTCTTTTTTCAAAAACCCCATTACACTTTTATCTCAAATGACTACCATTTCATCAAAAGGGCGTACAGCGAGAAATTGTCAAGATTTAAATAGGCACATCTGTCCCTTGAAATTAACACGAACATTTAAGCGATTTAACATAAATCTGTTTTTGACTCTGTTATCATATTCAGAGAAGATTTCTTTAATTTGTATCTCATGCATAAAATCTGACCATTTCAGAGAGAGAATGAAAAACTAAACACTCAACAAATTATGCTGATTTCTTATTCAACTATAAAGTTTCTTAAACTTTCAGTATAATTTTTCTTTTATTAGTTGTAATTATTATTGATCTAGTCACATTCTAATAGAAGTTGATATCTGCAAGGTTTGTTGGGAATTAAATGTAAACTTTCATTCTTTCCTTTTTTTAAAACATCAGAAAGTAGTTCCTACATATTTTTTGTACTCCTGAGCAATCAAATCATTTTATGTCAGTCTCACAGTAGCAATGGTGTGAAATTCTAACTTTTCCTCAACAAACATTAGAAAAGTGTAATGGTCACCTTTATATAACTACATACATAATATGTCTACCATTGTATAACATATATAATTAATCAGGGTCAAGCCTGCATTTCACAAAAGTCACATGATTCACGACCTGAAGTAATTTCTAGCTCATTGGGAATTTACAACTGCTCCTGAGTCACATGACCATAGTGAAATGCAGGTTAGGTCAATAACAAAAAATACTGGTAAACATGACGTAACATAATTAAACAAAAAATATTTTCATCAAATCGGTAACAGAAAATATGTGCTGTTATGTTCATCATAATTATTTACAGAGAGTTTATGCGATTTTATGAGAAGAAATGTACAAAATGTATTAAAACACCAGATAAGGGTCGTCACAAAAATAATTTCCTAAAAGCATGAGAGATATAAATGTGTTGGCTAATGATTAAAAAAATATATTTATAGAAAGCACTAATACATTAAATATATTAAAATTTCACAAAATTGTTGACTTTTTTAATTTTTGCGTAATAACGAAATAATCTTGCAATTTTAAGATTGTTTTCATCTCTTTTGATAGTATTTAACAACTTTCGTGAATTTTATAAACTTTGAAAATATTTTCCCTTTCTATGGGAGGCACTTCCACTTCTTTGCAAAATACATGGAATTGATATCACATGATTAATTAACAATTTTCACAAGCACTTAAAAGCACACACATTTGGAGAGAAAATACTAATGGGTGCTTAAATTCAAAGTCCCCATTTTTTTAATAGATAACTGTAACCTCTGTTTAAGTAATGTGTAATAGCTTGAAATAAATGCATTAATGTTGAAGCCCGACTCTGGGTGGGGGATTTTCTCACAGTGTTGATTGATTGATTTGATTTGATTTTTTGTGTTTTAACACCACTTTTGGGCTATTACGTGGCGGCCAGTTTTTATTGGTGGAGGAAGCAGAGTGCCGGAGAAAACCATGAGATAGGAAAACTGACAATCTTAGTCAATTAAGATTGAGGTCGAGTGCACCCATACGCGGGTTGAACTCACAACCTCAGTGTTGACTGGCTAGTGATTACAGTAGTAACTACTTAGACCACTCGTCCACCGAGGCCCCTCAGTGTTGAAGACCCATTGGTGGCCTTGGGCCGTTTTCCGCTCTTTGGTCGGGTTGATGTCTCTTTGATGAATTTCCCATTTCCCATTCTTAATTTCATAATAATAAAAAACAAAACCAACCAATAACATTTTCAACAACAATATGTAAATATTACAAAAATACCTTTCAGGAAAATGAATTGGACCAAATATGATTTTAAAAGTGGGGAGGGGTTTTCAAAATTGTAAAAAGGTGTATGCTTGGAGCACTTGTGTAAAATGTTAATAATTCCAGATGAACAATAAAAAAGATATTTTCTTTCAATTGCCTTTCTTTGTTGAAAATTTTGAATTAAGTTTCACAATCAAAGGGAAGTAATTCAACACAATACCCTCCCTTTATTCAAAATACTGAAATATTGAATTTTCAAATGCTTATTTTAAGTGGACATTTGTGACAAGTGAATGTGTTTTGAGAAACTGAAATATTTATTGTGATTTTCAACAATTTGTCATACAAAAATAACTAACAGAGATAGAAAAAAATAAAACAGATTAACAAAAATAAACATTTTTTATGATGGCTTCAGTCAGCCTCATATTGTTGGATCACAAATATTCTATTTTACACAATTAAAATAATTGATCTTTAAATATAAGGCCATGTAAAAAATAAACACATGCTGTATTGCAGATTGAAACATATGACATTTTTTTTTCTGATTCTGAATTTGCAAATTTCTGTGCCCTTATTTATTACATTTGCTCATAAAAATTCAATAAGAATTTTAAAATCTTACTGATAAATTTTTACAAAAACAAGTGATATTGCCTATTCCAGCTTAAAAATATTGGTTTTATTGATTTTAACTTATAAGACTATTATAAATAAATCATTTATAAGCTGTATTTGTTTAAAATTCACATTTTTATCTTCTTTATTGATAGAGATGCTAGTATTTGTGTATCTCAAAGGATATAATAAAATTAGAAAACTGGTGCTAATACAATGTCACATGGGCATTAACTAATGGGGAAAAAGACATTCAATGTAAGCTAAAAGTTATTTTGAAATTCAAACTAGATAATTTTCATATGGCCTCATATCCAAAGTTAAAGCTTACTGTATCTACAATACATATATACTGTGTTTAAAAATGCCACTGAAAACTATAAATCTGATTAAGGACCACCCGAACTATTTTACTGTGGATTCATTATTATTCATGGGATACCAATTTTCGCGGATTTCGTGGATAAAGGTCAACCACGAACTTTAATGCTTTACGAAGTACAAATTTAATAGGCTTGTATGCAGGCTATGGCAAAACCACAAAATATTATATCCACGAAAATACATTTTTTCTGAATCAGCGAATATTGGTATCCACAAAATACATGAATCCACTGTATGTGGTTTGCCAGGTTTTTATTTCTGTGTTTATTGGCATATGCTATAATTTGACACATGAACCAAGTTTAAGTTGATCATAGAAATGTCCTTATTCCTACAGTCTGAATTATTAGCATTGTTTTATAGAAATAGATCTTGATGATTTTTTTCAGATACTAAATTTCAACGGTATTTTAAAAAACAGTGTAACAGACAACAAAAATGACGAATTATTATGAAAGCAATTGTACTCTGCTTATAACAATATCAAGCAAAAAAACTTATCAGTCAAATATATTTACAACTTTACACATTTAGGTAATTATATTAGATTGATGATGAACCCTTAAAACTCAGTTATTTATATTGAAAATATTCTACTGCTTTATGATTAGAATAAAATATATTATACAATTATTATTACGATTAATAATTAATATGATTTGAAAATGACAAAAATATTTTTATTATTGGTTTTGTTTTTATCATGATGAAAGATAAATGACGTTATTTATACACTACATGTATGAGTTTACTTCATGAAATACTTTAAAGACATGATAAGAGCATCGTAATATTGAAATTCATAACAAAAATACATTACAAGGTCATTCTACTACATGTATATTTCATCAAAAATAAATGCAAAATGTTTCACGAAAGGACATGAAATTCATAAGTGATAAAAGGCTGTACAAATTATACAGTTCACATCAATTACAACACCAATCTAAGAACATTTCTATACAAAAATTACACATTCATTAAAATACAATAATTCTACATATTGCCAATTTACAAATGCATATACACCTGCAGTTTTGTAAGGAAAAACTATTTATAAATTCAAACACAATCTGCTTCAAATAATTTGACGTCACAGAGTTAAAGTTTAAAGGTCGCTTTTTTAATAAATGTCAATATCTTTATAATAAATAATCTTTGTTATTGAGAACTGTTACCATGGCTACTGTGGTTAGTAAACTAACGTTATAAGAAAAAGACATATGAATTCATTTTCAAATTGCTTTTAAAAACCAGTTTAATTTTTTACAACCGATATTCAGCAGAAAAATAAAACTGCATGTATGGCACTATCTGAAACAGCTCTTATCTAACTTTCTTCACAAAAAATTTGCAAAGTTCAAGAAAAGTGTAAAAAAAAAGAATATGAGTCATGAACATTTACTATTTCCTGTTCTTGAAAATTCAATGCATGTAAGGATTTGGGGGAAATCTTAAAACACATTTGTATTTATTATGCAAGAAAAAATGTAGAGTTAAACAAAATAACCATTTCATTCATAGCAATTAAAAACAGAAATGTTATTCTAGCATTTTTCATGTTTTGTTTAAAAATACTTTTAAGAATAGCTAGACCTTCATATATTGAAGAAATTCATAAACTTAACTTGACTTTAAATAGACCTATCATTTCATGATTATTGTACACAGCTCAAACAGTTTGTGGTTAAAATACATGAAATATGTCAATCACCAAAGGCTGGTCAACATGTACCTTACTCGACTTTTTTCTTTATTGGTCAAAATTATTCAAATTGTTTCAAAAGAAATGGTTAAAAAAAACTGATATATCTGTTTTATTGAAATAAAAATTGATCATATGGAATTCAAGTTTATCAAAATTTATAAAGATGATTTTTTCAAATTGAACAATGTTCATTTTAACTGCTAACAATTATTTGAATAGCTCCTGCTAAAACATGTATTACAGTACCCACACAGGGGGTCAACTCTTTCTCTGTTAATGGTAACATACTCATTGTTGGTATTTTGGGTGGATCAAGGTGATAGATAACACCTTTATTAAAGCACTGACCATTCATCTTTTGTGAAGCGACAAGGGATAAAAAAAAATTCTTTGGTTCTAAATTTTTCAAAGAAAAAAAATTGTTTCAGAAGGTATGTGACAGAAAATTTGTGTATTTCCTTTGAAATTTATGGGAAAAAAAGGACATTGACTTTCAAAACATATTTCTTGATGCTATTGAAAACAAAAGTTTGCCTTTGAAAAAATTCGAAAAATTGTTAGTGTTTGTCATAATAAAATATCCCCTCCCCCTCCCCCTCCAAAAAAAAAGATGATGGTTGGTGCATTTTTGTACTCTCATGTAATACCTTTTGAACATATTGAAAAATATTTCAGAGCGGTGCACTAACAATAAACATTAACAAATTTTCATCTGTACCACATTGTGTGTGCTGTCATGACAACAGACAGAGCCGTCTTAACTATATAAATACAAAAAACCTATACAATTTTTCATATTTAAGCTTGTGACACTTCTGTCATTTCAACATCATTAGATATGACTGTTTCCTGCTCTGATTTATCTGGTTCCCTGTCCAGTTCCATTGACGGATGAGATTCTCCAACTGTGGCTTTGGAACCAGCATTAGAATTGTCTATAGTGTCTGTATTATTGTGCAAATGTTCATTCCTTGAACGATTATTCTTCTGTTCTTTGGACACATTTTCTTCATGCTCTGCTGACACATGTTCATCCCTAGTTGAATTCTGAACAGCATGTTCAGCATTGGCTAATTTTGCATCTGTTCTTGCAAAGCCCGTTCAGCATTTGCTGAAGCTTGTAACTGTTCTTGGACTGCACGTTCTGCTTGCAGTTGCTCCTGAACTTGACGTTCAGCATTGGCAGTAGCTTGAATCTGCTCCTGCATTGCTCGTTCAGCATTAGCAACTGCTTGTAAATGTTCCTGCATCTGACGTTCCATGGTAGCAGCTGCTTGCATTTGTTCTTGTAGCTGCTGTAATGCGATTGCGCTATCAACACTTATTGATCTAGATGCTAATGCTGCTGCAACGTTAGTATCAAGTCCAGGTGATTTGGCAGGTTGTGCTACTCCGACAGAACTATCAACACTTAATGACCTCATCTGAACTAATCCTGCAGAAGACACATGCTGCATGTCAACTCCAGGAGGCATGATTTGTGACAATGCAAGAGGGTTATCCAATCCCTGGGCTTGTGCCATCTGAGCTCGTGCCAGCATCATTTGATATTGAATATTATTTAGAAACTGTTCATGACTGGCAGTTTGTCTCATTTCTCCTGATGCCTGTGGCTCTTCAACATGTTTCTTTAGGTGGTTTTGTAGGGTACCAGACTGTGAAAAGACTTTACGACAAATATGACATTTAAAAGGTCGCTCCCCTGTATGGACACGCTGGTGTGACTCTAAGTGTTGTTTTTCGGTAAATCGTTTGCCGCACTCATTACATTTATGGGGTTTTATACCCATGTGAATCATTAAGTGTCTCTTAAGTGAGAAAGGCACGGTAAAATTCTTGCCACATATTTCACACGTTCTATTATTTCCTCCAGTGTGCATGATCCCAAGATGTTTTATTAAAGCTTCATGATCCATAAACAAAATATTACATATTGTACAGCGGCATTCGATTATCTCCTCTTTACCACCTGAAGATTCAGATTCACTTTCGTCTAACGAAGTATTTAGTCCATTTCTGGGAGGAGCCACCACTGGCTCACTTTTGATTGACGATTGACTGGTTGATGCGGGGGCATTACAATATCAGTTTCATTTTCAGACTCTTGATGTTCGTGATCGCTACCGTGTCCGTCTTCGTGATCTTTGATTTCTTGTAAAATGTCATCTTTCATAGAATCAGAGTGAACAATGACATAATCTCTACCTTTGAGTCCCTTTTCAACTTTATGAACAAACAGAAGATGACGTTGAACAGCGCTATAACGTTGAAAATGTTTCCCGCAACACTGGCAGATGTATGGTTTTTCTCCAGTATGCACACGTTTATGTGTAATAAGATGTGTTTTAATACTAAATGTTTTACCACATTCATCGCAGCTGAACGGTTTATGACCATAATGGTTCTGAATATGATTACGCAGTGTATACAGTGTGCTTAATGTCTTTCCACAAACGTGACAAGTGAACGGAGATTCTCCTGCCTTAGCCATCTGTAGAAACATGTTACCTTCTCCCTGAGAGGAAGCTGATGTCGGTTCTTGATTATTCTCGCCCTCCTCATCCTCTTCTTCTCCATTTTCATGATTTTGCTGTGCCTGTGCTTGTTGAGAATGTGCTTGTGCTATTGCATCAGCCTGGGCCTGGGCTTGAGCCTGAGCTTGTGCTTCAGCCTGTGAAACTGCTTGATTCTGTGCTTGTTGTACTTGTGCTTTGGTCTGCTGCTGCACATGTGCATGTCGAAGTAACTGTTCTTGCAGCTTCTGTTCAAATTCAGCATCAGCAGATCTTGCAGTTTCAAGTCTTATTGGTGAAGACACACTTGTTGGATTAGGAATGACGATTGGTTGACCAGAATCCACAGTCTTGCTTAAGTCTATACTTTGCGAAGTAGGTGGAGCTCCCTCAGAATTAATCGACATAGATCTCTCCCTTTCTCTACTATGAAATGTTAGATCAAGGGCATCTCTATTTTCGTCAGGATTGGCTACAGATGGAGGTACAAAAACATTATGTAGATTAGGATCCCAGTAAGCTTTTTGTTCCGAAGTTGGACCATATTCCATACTCTTTGTTCTAGGACGAAGCATTTCTATACTTTGTGCAGCAAGATTTTGGTTAAATCTGAGTAAATCTGCTTCATTAAAGCTCAGTCTTCTCCGTAATTCCATGATATTTTGCTCCGTCAAACTTAACTTAGAATCAGGGGAGGATTCCATTTCAGCTGAAGTATTCAAACTTTCATTCATTTCTCCCTCCTCAGTTGATGACCTTTTGCCGTCTGCTCTTTGATGAACTCTTTGGTGAATTTGCAAGCTACTCCTCTGTGCAAACTTTTTTGGACAGAATTTACACCGATAAGGCTTATCTCCTGTATGTGTTCTCATGTGACAGGTAAGGTGTTGCTTCTCAATAAAACTTTTTCCGCATACAGAACAAACATGAGGTCGTTCACCAGTGTGTATCATTTTGTGGCGACGCAGAACAAATGGTGTTGAAAAACTCTTCTGACAAACATCACATGTGTGTTTATTATGAGTTTTGATGTGAGCTCTCATCTCTTCATAGGATGGAACCGAGACTTGACAGACGGAACATTTAATTTCTCCCATTTCTACAGATCCATCATCTTCCCCAGGGTCAGTTTTCTTGTGTGCTAATTTCTGAAGAAGGTTTTTAGTTAAACTAGTAAAGGATTCCAATATTTGGTTATTTGACATTGATTTGGAATCTTTTTGATTTTCTGCTATCGTGTTCGGAGGTAGTCCTTGTTGAAACTGCTGAACTGCTAATGCGTTGGCTTGGGCCTGTGCTTGCATTGCAGCATTCCATTCTTCCACAAGTTGCTTTTCCTTCTTAGCTTGTTCTTCTAGGGCTGCAACATCATTAGTTTGTGTCGGTCCTCCTTCCTGGCCAGGATAAATATAATTTGGATTAGCTAGAACTGCCTGTGATGTTAATAAATTCAACGAATACTCTGGGTGTGTTACATCCAAGCTGGGAGGAACTCGTGGAGGAATTTGAGGTATATTCAATGGACTATGTATATGTGTCTCCGTTTTCTCAGGTGCTGGTTCCGGTTGTTTGGTCGTGGTTTCAGAACTAGTAGATTCTGCGTTGTTTTCTCCGTGATACATATACTGATATTGTGACTGCTGATGTTGGTGTTGTTGCTGGTCGATTGATTCTCTTTCCGTGATAGTACTCAAATCTATTTCCTTCTCATTCTTTTCATGCTCTTTTTTGATAGCCCACGGCAGCGTTTCTAACGAGTTCACAGATATATGTTCAGGTCTTGGTTGTGGTACTGGTATTGCTGATTTTTGTTCATCAGATGCTTCACTGGTTTTCGGCCATGAACCTTCTTTGGTACCACCTTGTCCGTAAATCTGCATTGGATTTGGTGGTCTCTGAAAGAGCAACTGATTATAACGTTCCAGTAGTTCTGGGGTAATTCCTTCCTGTGCCAATAATTGTTGAGGAAGAATACTTTCCAATGAGGTGTTTGGAGATAACATAACATTTGGTGGATATGATAACTGTTGCTGTTGCATTGTGGGATAGCCTGGCTTTTGAGAATCTTCAACGATAACTGGTGAATCAGCAGTCTCGGTGCTCTTTGTAGAGTGATTTGACTTCGCATCGCTCTGATCTCCACCTCTTGGTGATGTTCCGGGTTTCTCATACTCGCCATTTGCTTCATGTTTCTTCTTGTGACGATAAAGTGTTCCATATTGAGTAAACGGTTTCCCACATACATGACATTTATACGGCTTTTCCCCAGTGTGTATACGGATATGAACAAGTAGATTATTGCGAGAATTAAGAACTTTTTGACAAACTGGACAAGCAAAACTGTTACTATCAATATGTGTCTGTATATGGTTATTCAATAAATTGTAACTTGGAAAAGTAATTTTGCAAATACAGCATATTATTGTTTCATCTTCAGATTCTACAACTTTTGGTGATGATTCATCATTTTTATTCATTTCTTCTTGACTGAGATCAATTAATGAAACATTCTCTGGCTCATTTTGAGGTTCTACTGTATTTTCAGCAGACTGTACTGTGACCTCTTGTACATATTCTGGTTGCCTGTACTGGCCATCATCTTGAACTGTCTGCTCCTCAGCCATAGTGTAAACTGGTACCTTTTCATTATGAACTAGCTCAGTTTGGTCCTCTTTGGAAGAAGGAGTTAAATTAAATGAATTATACAATGAAAACTGGTCCTCTGTCGATAGAATTTGAGTTTGTTTTAAATGGTTGAATTGTGCCTTCAGCACTGTATTTTCACGTATCAAAATCTCTAAGTAGTTTTTTAATGACACACCGAATTGATATAGCTCCTTTTTTGTATGAGTTTCAATGTGATCGTTCAACAACTGTAAGTCTTGGAAAAAGTTGCTACAAATTTGACACTGAAGCGATTCCATGTTGTTTTTTGTGGAATCGTTGAAATGTATTCCAATGAAATTTTAATGTTCTAATCCATTTTGTTCCACACTATTGATCAGCTACATGATTCTAAATGGTTGTTTTACATTGTTTAATTTTAATAAGGATCCACCATTAGAGAAAATCTTTGATTTTCCTGAAGAATCCTGAAAAAGAAAATAAGAGTTTTTTGCAATATACATTACAAATAAATGCAGTCAGGGTACAAATTATATTTGTAATTTTTGTATACTTGCAGATGTAATATTTACTTGTAAAAGTACTTGAGTAAGAATAAAATTTCTTTTCAATGTTTGTGAAATCTTCCCATACGCTTCTCCAAAATTTTGTTTATACTTTTATTTACAACCGTTGAAATTCTCAAACTAAAACACGCCTGAGGCATTTTTCTAAGTTGAGTAATTTTTTTTTTTTGGAGTTCAAACTTTTGTAAGACTTTTACAAAGAAATCTACTGAACACATATTTCTGAATCTTCTTGAACATGTTGTATGTAAAGCATTTAAGAATTGTTCCCTGGATGCTTTTAATTTCATTGTCCATGACATTGTACTTTTATAAATAGAAACTTTAAACCTAAGTAAAATAACAAAAATACCGAACTCCAAGAAAATTTCAAAACAGAAAGTCTCTTATCAAATGGCAAAATCAAAAGCTCAAACACATTAAACAAATGGAAAACAACTCAATATTTTTGACTTAGTACAGGCATTTCCTTATGTAGAAAATGGTGGATTAAACCTGGTTTTAAACTACACGTATTTAAGGACACTAATAGAACAATGTAGTCCATTATGTAGATGGAAGAAAGTCAAGAGAAGAAAATATGACTACCTATAACAATAAATACTAAAAATAATATAGATCAACAAGGTAGATAACTCTACCATAAAAAAGAACCTCTTACCTGTTCCAATAAATTAAATTTATTCGAACAATTATTATCCCTGACTGAAATAAGAATTAATTCTCATCAAACATGTAAGCATTTCAATGAGGATACATGTATATGACCTATAATGGTTTATTCTTTACTAATTGTGACTTGGATGGAGAGTTGTCTCATTGGCACTCATACCACATCTTCTTATATCTATATAAAATTTATTTAACCGTCTATTTAATATAAAAATAAGGAGATGTGGTATGACTGGCAATGAGACAACTATCCTCTCAAGTTCAAATAAAGTGGCTGTAAGCAATTATAGGCAACCGTACGACCTTCAACAATGAGAAAAACCTATACTGTATAGTCATCTATAAAAGGCCCCGACATGAAAAATGTGAAACAATTCAATTGAGAAAACTAACAGCCTAATTTATAACAAAACAATTTACGAAAAACAAATATGACAGACATGAATCAACGACAACCACTAAACTACATCCTGACTTAATGACTTGGGACATACATATAAAGAATGTAGCGGGTTAGACATGTTTGTGAGTGCTATTGTTTAGTTTTGTATGTTGCCGTTTAGATGTCTTTTGGTTATTTTTTGTTGTTTGCTTGCTGACCCATTGATGTGTAGTTTTTTTGTGTACATTTCCTTTTATTCATATATAATATAGAGTTAAAACTATATGCAGGATGTGCAGTGGTCCTTTTGTTCAGCACTTTTATTGGAAGGTTACATATATACATCATGTACATGTACATAAGGGTCTGGATGTAGAGGTCTTCAGTTCTATACATGTTTTCTTTAATTCTTAAGCCATTTTTCTAAATACTTTAAATTCAGAAATTTTTGCGTGCATTTATTATTGTGAATTTTTAAGAATTGACAAAATAGAGAGATTAATTATTGCGATTTTAGAAAAATCTGCTTACAGATATATGAATCAGATACCAGAATGTGAATTCTTATTATTGCGATACTAACCCAGATGCATTATTTGCATTAATAAAAACCTCACAATGATTTCTGCAATTACATTATTTTTTGGCAATTATTCTACATTCTTTATACATGTTATACACAAAGCAATTTTTTCTATATTCCTTATTTTGTTTGCCGATTATTTTTATATTTTGCTTAATTTTTTCCTCTATCCCTTCCCACCTATATTCACTATTTTCTATTCAATTAGCGCATCCAGATCCTCGCACATATCTACAAAATCCAAAAAATAAGTGCAAGTACTTCACAAACATGACAAATAATAATAAACAGTTTATTTATTTTGTATCCAATGAAAAATAAAACTAATTGTTTTGCGTTGCTTAAATAATTGAGGTCTCACAGAGTGTAGAAAAAACATGTGTCTGGCATACAAAATAAACTGCTTCGCTGAGCGCAGCTGGATCGCCATAAGGTCCAACCCTGAACAGTTGGGGCAAAATGGACACAATGTTGGTGTGAGCCAATGCTCCGTGTTGAAGGCCGTACCTTGACCTATAATGGTTTACTTTTATAAATTGTTACTTGGATAGAGAGTTGTCTCATTGGCACTCATACCACATCTTCCTATATCTATACAATATTCAAGCTTGATACAGGTCTGAATTTGGATTGTATTAAATATTTGACATATTATACATGTAGGTTTCTGAATAAATTTAGTCAAAGAACTTGAAATTGGTTATATGAATTGAAGTTATATTCAATTAAAGATTTCTTGCTGTTGTGCAATACACTGTGCTGTTGCGCAATACTTAGTCAATCTGTTGTCAGACTATAAACAAATAAAGTTCAATTAATTCTCAATGTCATATTAGAAATTTATGAAAATGTAAAGGAGCTTACATCAATAGATATAAACAATTCACCAAAGTTTCATGAGAATTGCTGACAGCATTTTGAGTTATTGTCCGAAAACTGGAAAATCCCCTTTATTAATAAATAAAACCCCATAACTCAGAAATGTAAAATGTAAAATTTATAAAATTCTGAGCAGACTTACATCAATACATATAAACAATTCACCAAAGTTTCATACGAACTGCTGAAAGCATTTTGATTTTGTCTGAAAACTGGAAAATCCCCTTTTTATGAATAAAACCCTGTAACTTGGAAATGTAAAATCTAAAATATATGAAAATCGAAAGGAGCTCATGTCAATAGATATAAACAATTCACCACAATTTCTTGCAAGTTGGTGAATGCATTCTTCAGTTATTGTCCGAAAACTAGAAAATCCCCTTTTTAATGAATAAAACCCATAACTCGGAAGCGTAAAATCTAAAATTTATAAAAGCGAAAGAAGCTCACGTCAATAGATATAAACAATTCACCAAAGTTTTATGCAAATTGGTTAAAGCGTTTTGAGTTAATGTCCGACATGTTGACGACGGACGGACAGGCGGACAACGGTATACCATAATCGTCCGTAAGCGGGCGTATAAACAAGGTATCATTGATAAGTTTTCACAGGCGAATTTAATTTATCGACCATTTAAAGTTACAGTACACAAGCACATGTAAGCTAAAGGTGTAAACAAAATAACTCTCTATAAATTTTGTGCATCAAGCGGCAAAGCCCTTATTGGGATTTACCTTCATCAGGAATGATCGAATCAAAACATTCAAAAGCCAAGGACAAATAAATACCTTAAAACATGAGGAGCTATATGATCAAAGGGATCTTAAAAATTTGTCAAAATTCCCTAAGGTCAGCTTTTGCCTGAGGGATGTAAATGTTTAGTCCCCAAATCAAAGTTGAAAAATCCGCTCAATACTACCCTAATAGGCCTTGTATAGTTCACTCTGGTACATTGTCCATGTTGTCAGCACCCCTTCTTGTCATGAGCAGTCAGGGACTTACTTAAATGAGTGATTTTCTAAATTTTCAAGTAACATTATGTCCATAAAGGTTGGAAGTAAGAGTTGTCTTTCTTTAATAATCACCTATTTAAGTAGTACAAATTAATCACTAGACTAAGTGATTTAATTCTATTGTAGCTTTAAATATAGAATACTAATGATCCAGGGACTAATAATGTTGCTAAAATTATCAGAACCAACATCTGTGTTGATAGGATGACCAGGTCATGTCAGGTGATGACCTTGTACTAAATCTAGGATAATGACATAAAATCACTTGTTTAAGTATCATACCTCAATTTCCTTCAAAAATCACTTCTTTAAGTATCATTATTTTAATAACCCCACTAATTTCAACACCCCTGAACAGTGAAATTTTGTGCATTTATTATTGTGAATTTTAAGAATTGACAAAATAGAGATTAATTAATTATTGCGATTTTAGAAAATCTGCTTACAGATATGAATCAGATACCAGAATGTTTGTTCTTATTATTGCGATACTAACCCAGTTGCATTATTTGCATTAATAAAAACCTCACAATGATTTTTGCAATTACATTATTTTTTGGCAATTATTCTACATTCTTTATATTTGAAGCAATTTTTTCTATATTCCTTATTTTGTTTGCCGATTATTTTTTATATTTTTGCTTATTTTTTTCCTCTATCCCTTCCCACCTATATTCACTATTTTCTATTCAATTAGCTGCATCAAGATCCTCGCACATATCTACAAAATCCAAAAAAATAAGTGCCAGTACTTCACAAATAATAATAAACAAACGGTTTATTAATTTTGTATCCATTGAAAAAATTAAAACTAATTGTTTTGCTTTGCTTAAATAATTGAGGTCTCACAGAGTGTAGAAAAAACATGTGTCTGGCATACAAAATAAACTGCTTCGCTGAGCGCAGCTGGATCGCCATAAGGTCCAACCCTGAACAGTTGGGGCAAAATGGACACAATGTTGGTGTGAGCCAATGCTCCGTGTTGAAGGCCGTACCTTGACCTATAATGGTTTACTTTTATAAATTGTTACTTGGATAGAGAGTTGTCTCATTGGCACTCATACCACATCTTCCTATATCTATACAATATTCAAGCTTGATACAGGTCTGAATTTGGATTGTATTAAATATTTGACATATTATACATGTAGGTTTCTGAATAAATTTAGTCAAAGAACTTGAAATTGGTTATATGAATTGAAGTTATATTCAATTAAAGATTTCTTGCTGTTGTGCAATACACTGTGCTGTTCGCAATACTTAGTCAATCTGTTGTCAGACTATAAACAAATAAAGTTCAATTAATTCTCAATGTCATATTAGAAATTTATGAAAATGTAAAGGAGCTTACATCAATAGATATAAACAATTCACCAAAGTTTCATGAGAATTGCTGACAGCATTTTGAGTTATTGTCCGAAAACTGGAAAATCCCCCTTTATTAATAAATAAAACCCCATAACTCAGAAATGTAAAATGTAAAATTTATAAAATTCTGAGCAGACTTACATCAATACATATAAACAATTCACCAAAGTTTCATACGAACTGCTGAAAGCATTTTGATTTTTGTCTGAAAACTGGAAAATCCCCTTTTTATGAATAAAACCCTGTAACTTGGAAATGTAAAATCTAAAATATATGAAAATCGAAAGGAGCTCATGTCAATAGATATAAACAATTCACCACAATTTCTTGCAAGTTGGTGAATGCATTCTTCAGTTATTGTCCGAAAACTAGAAAATCCCCTTTTTAATGAATAAAACCCATAACTCGGAAGCGTAAAATCTAAAATTTATAAAAAGCGAAAGAAGCTCACGTCAATAGATATAAACAATTCACCAAAGTTTTATGCAAATTGGTTAAAGCGTTTTTGAGTTAATGTCCGACATGTTGACGACGGACGGACAGACGGACAACGGTATACCATAATACGTCCGTAAGCGGGCGTATAAACAAGGTATCATTGATAAGTTTTTCACAGGCGAATTTAATTTATATGACCATTTAAAGTTACAGTACATAAACACATGTAAGCTAAAGGTGTAAACAAAAATTACTCTCTATAAATTTTGTGCATCCAAACGGCAAAGCCCTTATCGGGATTTACCTTCATCAGGAATGATCGAAGCAAAACATTTAAAAGCCAAGGACAAATAAATACCTTAAAACATGAGGAGCTATATGATCAAAAGGGATCTAAAAAATTTGTCAAAATTCCCTAACGGTTAGCTTTTGCCTGAGGGATGTAAATGTTTAGTCCCCAAATCAAAGTTGGAAAAACCCCGCTCAATACTACCCTAATAGGCCTTGTATAGTTCACTCTGGTACATTGTCCATGTTGTCAGCACCCCTTCTTGTCATGAGCAGTCAGGGACTTACTTAAATGAGTGATTTTCTAAATTTTTCAAGTAACATTATGTCCATAAAGGTTGGAAGTAAGAGTTGTCTTTCTTTAATAATCACCTATTTAAGTAGTACAAATTAATCACTAAACTAAGTGATTTAATTATATTGTAGCTTTAAATATAGAATACTAATGATCCAGGGACTAATCATGTTGCTAAAATTATCAGAACCAACATCTGTGTTGATAGGATGACCAGGTCATGTCAGGTGATGACCTTGTACTAAATCTAGGATAATGACATAAAAATCACTTGTTTAAGTATCATACCTCAATTTCCTTCCAAAAAATCACTTCTTTAAGTATCATTATTTTAATAACCCCCACTAATTTCAACACCCCTGAACAGTGAAATTTTGATCGCGAACAGTAGAATTTTATTACATAATCTATAAGATGAAACCTTGAATTTTACAGGAAAAATACTCCCACTGCTGGGAAAAATCTGTTAAGAAAGTATCAGTTAATTATGTAAAGCCATTTTATAGCATTTTTCAACTAAAATAGAATTTGCAGTTAATGATTGCATCAAAGGCATAAACCTTGCTGCTTAAAATAAGCAAAAGTTCATTTCTTTCAATTTTACTAATGAAAAGATATTATCTAAACCTATGTGTTTAAAATTTTGGTAAAACTACAAAATCACAATTTGTGACAAAACTTGAATTTGCTACTTAAATAAGTGATTTAAAATCACTTATTTCAATCAGTCACCTGACTGATGAGAATTCAAGTAAAAAAACTTTTGTAATTGTAGAAAACGTCTTATGATTCTCTGGTAATTTCAAATCGTGTGTGATTGTTTGCAGTATTTTCATGGAAAAACCTGTTTTCCATCATCAAAAAGAAGTTGAAAATGCTTGTAAATGAATCTAGAATACTCCTCAAGTGTTAAAATAAGTCAAAATCACCAAAAAAAAAACAATTTAGAAACTTGTGTATGTTTCAACTGGAAGTTCGAATAGCATGTGTAAATGAAAATAAATACGGTGAGAGTGTACGGAAAATCCGTATGTAATAGATATCACTAGAATACAACGAAAGTAAAACAGTTCCACCATTTAGTAAATAATGTTTAACATATCTTTAGCATTAATGTTTGAAGGATCTTAAGCTAAAAAAAAACACATGTGTCAGTATGAAACACCAAAATGGAAAGAATAACTCATTACGTTTTGTAGTTTATACATCATTATGCATAAGCTGGTTCCCGGTTGACTTCTACACTTTCTTCGTTTTGTGAAATTCAAGCAGATTCCAGTTTATTTTAAGCAATGTAGTGAAAAGAATCAAGAAATTTGTAGGGGCTGCTCTGGCTCCAAAAAGTTGGAGCCAGAAAATCATCAGCTGCTATATTTTGTCGCCAGTTTTGAAAACTTGGAGCCAACTTTAGAGCCAGCTAGAGTCTTCTACCAAAATTAAAACTATGTTCAATTTAAATTTCTTATGCACTCAGCCTGCACTGTACATCATTTAACATGTTACACTAAGGTAGTTTTGCATAGGGTTTATATACATGAAAAAAACCATGTGTACTTTTAGTCAGTATTTCATATACATGTATAAGAATTAAAATATAAAAATAAAGATTAAAACAAAGCAACTGTTTTTTCCACAAAACAGCATATTGTATGTTTTTATTTGAATGTGTATGTCTCCAAACAGTGACTAATGGGACTTATATAATGACTATTGTCCTTATAATTAGCTTATGGTCTGTATATGCTACAGAATAGAAAAATGTTTTAAATTAGAAAATAAAGAATAGAAAAAATGGGTAACTGAATGAAGAAAGAGAATAATGGGTGTTTAGATTTACAGAATAGTGAAAATTGTATTAAAAATAAAGAATACAGAAAATTATGACCAAAGCACCCTACCCATCCTGCTACCAAGACCCTCTTAACTTTGCCCATAACTCACAAGACCTCCTAAACATATAAATTCTTAAGTCAAGTATGTAGACATATCTTGAGTAGGTATCTCAATACTAGGAAAAATAAAATTGAGTTATCTTTCTTTATTCGGTGTGCTCCTTCTTGAGGATTATACACAGTACGAGTAGAAGTAAATAAGATCAACAATGGCGGCCGGTTTAGTTATTTTCGTATCAAATGTGAGGGCAGGCAAAGACAAATTACGTCTGAATTTGCTATTTTTTACAGAAAACAAGGAAAACGATGTTTTTAACAAATTAATTATGGTTATCGACTTTCTGTCAATTACATTTTCTTCATGAAACTACGGTAAACATTGCAAATTGTGTTGTCGTATGAAAATTTCTTCAAATGAAAAGACAAATGCCGACTGACCGATTCTATTTGAATGAATTAATGTTGATGATCATTAATGACCCATCCGATAAATGGATTACCTGTAACAACAGATTACGGCTTCTGTTGTAACCGTTGATTAGCTTGGGGTCGTAAACAAAGTCATAAACTTGTCGCCAGGTATACAGTCAAGAAATGAAAATTTTGACATAAGAAAATGTTGGCGCCAGAAATATCGCCAGCAACCGTATTTTGTCGCCAGATGAAATAAAAAATCGCAAATTGCGACATTAGCGGCCGTAGCGGTCCCTGTGTAGAGAAGCATTTAATTTTGAAATTTATAAGTTTATATTTGATATTGAATAAAAATTGCATTTTAATATGGATTAATTAGGTAAAATTATTAGTTTTGATGATAAAAGCGCTCTCTATAATTTCAATAACAAACATGGTGGAACATGTGGAACGTAAACAAACCTCGCGAGATTGATTTTTTTTCTCTTATTTTTTGCTTATTGTACTCTATAGTCTGCACCCTGTCTGGCAGGTTCAATTTTGGAGAATAAAACAGTGGACTATACAAGCCTGAATTCTGTAGTAAATTTGATATATCCAAATGGCTGAAAAAAAAGTACAACCTATAAATCTTTTGTACTTTTTCCTTAATGTTTTTTTCAGTTTGTTGGGGTCCATTTCATATATGAGGATAACAAAGCTTATCAAAATAAAATCATGTAAAATCTAACATAATTATGACAAACAAGAAATACAAACTTATTGTAAAGGGCTATAAACATAAGTTTTGCTCTGTAAAATTATTTGCATTTCAACAACATTTCCAGATTATTCGCTTATCTATTTTTAGAATTGTTTTTTGAAGAGCACAAATGCAACAGATAATGTGTAAATTAATGCACATAATATGAGTTAAATGCTACTACGCACATATTTTTAAATATATTTCAGGGATAAAAAGTATAAAATTTCAATTTTTTTGGTTTTTTTCTTAAAATCAGAAAATTTTGGTTGGCAGATCCAACCTTGCAATTTCTTTTTACAATATACCAGAAATGGGAAACCCTGTTATAGAAAATGGAATAATTTTTCAGGAAGGATCATATTTGTACATTGTTGTAGTGAAATATAAGTTTAAAAAAGTTGTCCTTTTAAACATGGAAATGGAAAATGGAATTATTTTAAAGCTTTTAAGCATGTTAAAGGCTTGTAACTTTTTTCATGAAAATATATACAGACAGGTAGGCTAATTTTATGCTGTTAAAACATTGTATGAAATATTTGGCAGAGAGCCTATTTAACTGGTGAAAAGTCGGGTTAGAAACTTCTTTCAGGGCTGCTTTACTCACAGATTTTTTTGGCATCGTCTCTAAACAAGAGATTTCATATTTGTCAAAGGTAGAGCTTTCAAACCCTTAAAATTTCCTTCCAAAGAAAGATTTTCTAATTTCATGAATTTAAAAAGTATATTTTGTGTCTTTGAAAATTTTTTAAAACATTGTGACAGGGGAAAATTTGAAGGTGCAGTTTATCAAGAATGTTTGTAAATCCAGTTAATTCAGCAAATTAGCAAACTATCTGACTTTGCATTATAAAAAAAAGACTGAATTGGTCACCTACATGTACTAGCACAATTTTTAAAATTTTGGTATAATTATAAATGAAAAACCTATATCACATTAACATTGTTAAAATCAAATATAAAATATTGATTTTTACTTAATCTTAAAAACATGAGCAGTGATTTTAATCATCATGCACAATATCTCAAAGTCGTATAATTAGGTGTGTCACATTTAATTGACATATATACCCTTGTGTGCAAATTTCTCCGCAAGTTTCAGCAAAATTTTGCCTCAGAATTAAATAAATCTAAATTTACACGTCCTTATTAAATAATGATCGTTGCTTGACGTCAAAAAGTTATGCGGAGACAGATCAATGGTCATTCGGAGACAAAATTCAGCTAAATACCAAAAGTGAAAATGCATCACTATACAGCATTTTAAGAACAATACAATAATTCAAAATTAAAAATATTTAATACTGCAAAAGAATCCTTTTTTTGATGGGCAGTGTTTCTGTCTGAGTAGGGTTGTCTTTATGATCGGTTGTGCCAAACTTGACAAAATGTCATATAAATGCATGTTAGCAGCATGCAAATTACTGAACAGGAAGTTTTTAAAAGTGTAATTTGACCTCATATTGTTGTCAAAGTGTATTTAATATCAACAATTTTGGATGGAAGTTTGTTTCGATGCAAACGCAATGCATTTAACTTGTTTTTAGTGTCATTTTTATAAAAAGTTAGTGTATGGGACAACCCATTCGTGTTATCCCGCCCATATGCATCTTTGATTGGTCAAAACATCGTTGGCATTGTTACCAGACACTCATATATATAATAAGTTTATCAAAAGCACATACCAAATTATGTTATTTTGTGTATTTTTGGACGCATTTTGCTTTTGAAATTGATGTCGACGCTTTTCTATCAGCCTCTGACAAAGGGAAGCAACAAAGGAAGTAAACAGTTTGATCTAAAATTAAAACGATGACGGTTAATTTTCCGGATTTTTGAAAACTACGCGAGTGTACGTAATAACATGTATATGTGTATTTTGTGTAATTTTTTTAATCAGTAAAGGTGATACAATACATGTGCTTTGAAAAATGGCAAAACAAGCAGTCGGATTTTTTCAAATAAGACGAAACATGATCGTCTTTTGTTTGACTATCTTAGAATTATTCAATCCAGCTATTAGAAGTGATAATTTAACTTTTATAATGAATTTCGGTCACGATCGAAAGCCAAGATACATGTACTCTAAATCATCACATAATGATAATAATAACACAATAAACAAACAGTTAAGACATGAAGAAAAAGAAAAAAAGAAACGGGTGTATAAAACACATCACCTAATTTATTAATCAATTAAATAACCAATTATCCATGATACACATAAAGCATACATAACTAAACAGATTTGTTTAAAGCTTTTAAAGATTAAATGGCCTGTTGCACACAATATCACCACATTAGCTCTGTGGTTGCTTGCTTAAATTAAAATGTAAAGTATTTGTTAGTATTATATCATTATTATAATGTTTTGACTGATCATTCAAGAGAAATAAAAAGGGGGAATATAAAAGAAAGAGAAATC
The DNA here is from genome assembly GCA_017311375.1 of Mytilus coruscus. Taxonomy (NCBI): domain Eukaryota; kingdom Metazoa; phylum Mollusca; class Bivalvia; order Mytilida; family Mytilidae; genus Mytilus; species Mytilus coruscus. Next base: position 74,388,622 of record CM029605.1, read on the forward strand.
AGAAAATATCAGAGTGGTCACCGTTAAACTAACCTAAATATGTATTAATTTCAGTTTAGAAATTAATTTAAAAAATATAAAATGTTTAAATTACTAAAAAAATCTTCATCTCCAAGATGGGGGATAATACGGGTTCTGCGCTCCGGGCTCTATTAATAGGGCTCCATTTGACAATGATAGGACTCCAAGCACGTCGGTAATACATTAATTGGCTTTTACCAAGATTCCTATTTTAGGTCTACAGCCTGACATATAAGAGGGTGTGGACAGGGGTAAGGTAACATGGGTTTTAAGGGGGCGGGAACCGAGGGAAGAGGTTGAGCAAAAATAGGGATATATACTTTGATTTTTTTTTTACGATTTTCGTCTAGGAGTAAGGGGGAATTGAAGTGGGAGTTGGGAGTAGGGAATTGGGAATCAGAGAGAGCCGACCCCCTGTCCATCCCTCGTATTTATAAACCATGTCACATAATAAGAATATAACTACCTAAATGAATAATATATGATTGCAAAATTTATAAAATAAAACAGAATAAGCCAACACAGTATTTTGACACAGACACTTGTCAAAAACAAGAACATCAAAGAAGCCAGATCATTTAATTTCACATTCAGATATATCGATGATATTCTTTCCATTAACAATCCAAACTTTTCAGAACCTAGTTTTATAACTTCCTTCATGTTTCAGAACCTGGTTTTATATATCAGCTTACTCATCGACACCTTTTTCCCACCTACCTTACTAGTGACCGATCCAAGGGAAAAGGGTGGGGTGTCTGGGGTTAAAACTAATTCTTTTGTATGGGGACGTGTAGATACATCAGAAGTTATTTTCATTACGTACAGTCGTGTTGTTTCTGGGATGCATATATTTGTTTGATGAGTTTGAGCTTTTGATATTGCCATTTGAAAGGGACTTTTTATTATTGTAATACAAGCAGTTTGTCTCTGATTGGCTTTCCAATAATATATCATCGAGAACTATAAAATAAGAAACAACAGACACGGCTCCCTCCGCCTCATTTTAGACTAATACCTCGAATATGAAGCGGTCATCTCAGTACCAGAATCTATGACAAACGAGACGATTTCAATCTTGAACCTATCAAATTCCCCCACCTTAGTAGCAGTATACAAACTTCACCTGCATATGGGATATACATTTCCCAACTCATTCGATCGTTATAATTCAAGAGCTTGCAGCTGCTACTCAGACTTTATAAAACGTCACCAGTGTCTGAGAAGAAAGTTGATGAACAAGGGTTGTGTCAAAGAACGTCTCGTCTTTTTTCTAAAAAAAAAATTCATTGGAAGATACCAAACCTTCTTGATAAATATTCCGTATCAACTTCACAAATAATACATGATGGTCTTGTAGTATAGCAATATTTCATAGTAATATTTTGGACATATGATCCAGATAGGAACAAAGGACAGATGAGGGTTGTCAAATGGTTCAACACTACCACATTTAAACAAATTAAACACTCTTTGTTTGCCTTCAGTAGCTGTATTTATTCTTTGATACGCTTTTTATGTTACAGCTGTTATCCTAATGCTAGCAAGTTAAAGGTTTGGTTTGCTTGCTTGCTTTGTTTGTATTAACGTTTTTTCAAGCATTGTAATTAACATTGACATATGAAAACAATATAAAAAGGCGGAGTTAAACTTGTACATTATATTTGAATTTGATTGAGCAAACTTAAATACAAACAAGCAAGCAAGCAAGCAAACCAAACCTTTAACTTGCTAGCATTAGGATAACAGCTGTAAAACTCTTTTTTTCTCTTTGGTGCTTGTTATTTAAGATGACCATGCCCTTCTCAACTATCATCATTATGCTGCTGACCCCGCGACCCAGTCGCGGCCGGTATATATAAAGGTCGACAAACGGTAATCAATAACAGATATATCAAGCTATACGTCGGTCTTTGTCATCACAACCTAAAAAGTGGTAACAAGAAAATGCTTATCTACTATCAAAGAAGACATTACTAATATAAGTATTATACAAGAAATTGTTTAAATATACGATGGTGAAAGTACTTTCTGCTCCCCAAACAACAAAGAAAGGTTAATTAGTTCTTTCGTTGTAGTTTTTGTAGCGTTCATGCAGTGATAAATAATAGAAGAAGAAAAAACAGGTAAAATGCATATCCTAAAAAAAGTCGGAAGAGAACCATTTTCGTGTTTTAAATACCCGGGACTGGGTCGCGGGGTCACCAGCGTAATGATGATAGTTTTGAATTTGCCTTTGATTTCAGTATTTTTGTTATACTACTTTTTCATGTACATTGACATATTGACTATATCACTATTGAAAAAAAAAAAAAAAAAAACACACAAATTTATTGTATTTTGTTTGAATAAATATTTTTTAAATATTGGCATAGGTTGACACCAATGTGGCTGATGAGATGCATTTTTGGTGTTGAAATTTGGCCGATGCAATATTTTTTTGTGTTGAGATAAAACATGTGAGGTAAATGATTTAAATGTTGCTTATGCGATACTATTTTTGCATTGTTGAAATTAATGCGACACAGTGACCAATGCTCTCAATATTATTCGTTAGCCGTTGAAATGCAACTGATGCGGTAAATTTTTTTTATAAGCCGTTGAATGGCGGTTGATGCGTTCTCTGTGCCGAATGTTGACGCGTAGCCCAGCACTCTTTGGCAAGGGTTTTACTGACGGTCGGAAGAAGATCTGTGGTGACCATATTTCTATTCCCTAGTCGCCTTTGAGGCAAGTCATCAATGTACTTAATAACTATTCAGGAATTTTGATTGATTGATTGCTAGACTGTGTATTTTCCACAAAGTTTCTTTTAACAGATGTTTGTGTTGTTTATGTTTATGCTTACGGAATAGCCCTATTACCATAAATTCCTAAAACATGTTATGTCTTTTTTACAAACAAGCTAGCAGGGTCGCACAATATGTACTAATTGGCCGGGAATACTATTCTATAAAACACAAATACATAAAACTCAACCAATATATTGCCGACAATAGTCCAACATTTTGCTTTTATGCGTATTAGTTAATCAAATCAGTGGGATTTTTTCTTGCACAAAAGATCTGTTGACGCCTTAAAAAATTGTATTGTTATAAATTAAAAAAAAAAGAGCTTTTAATTCTGGAAAAGAAGTAGACATTTTAAGTTTTGCAGAAAAAAGTTCAATTGAAAAATTACATTTGGAATTTTGTGAATTTTTACTGGGAGCTAGAAATAATGCCTCTAATCTTCCAACTAGAGCTGAATTGGGGAGACTTCCTATAGAATTTAATATTAAAACACAAATTTTATTATATCTAAAGAGATTTGAATGCTGTAAGTTAAATCCTCTTTTGAAAGAAGCTTACATATTTAGTAAAAAATTAAAACACAGAAGGAGTATATTCCTGGTTTACCTATTTAAAAAATATTTTAAGTGAACTTAATTTAGTTGTAACACAAATACTACAAGATACTAGTTCAGACCAAAAATAAATAATTCATTTAACGTTTATATAAAAACAAGATCTAAAACTACTTTGAAAATTTGATTCATTAGTAGATGCAAAACATTGATGAAAAAAGTAAACTTTATTTATATGAGAACCTTAAACAAAATCTATTTAAAGACTATTAAAGAACATCAAACTTTACTTACACACAATTAATAACAAAACTAAGAATTAGTGACCATAATTTAGATATAGAAAAGGAAGACATTCTTATATTCCTAGAGAGCAGAGATTATGCCTTAAATGTAACATATTAGAAGACGAAGAACACTTTCTATTATATTGTAAATTAAATAGGGAACTAAGAAACAACTTTTTTGAAAATTTGGAGTTAAACTTTTCTGTTAATGATTTATCTGATGAAGAAAAAGTTGATTTTTATACTCAATCCATCAACACCATCACAAGTAAATAAACTAGGGTCCTACATCAAAAAGTCATTTTTCAGAACTGAGGACAGGGGACACTGGACTATTTACTGTAATTGAATGATAATATATATAAATTTTAGTTATATTGTTAACTTATTTTGTATGTCACAAACTTAATGTTGTAAGTTTATACGGCAATAAATCACTGGTGGTAAGCGGATGGTCGTAACGTAAAGTTACGGTTAGCCAAAAATGGGAGACAGCTCTCGAGATAAGTTTTTCTTTTTTGATTTTTGTGCAGTATAAGGTTCACTTCAACCAAACCGCTTATCTCAAACACACGTTGATATTGAGCTAAAATTTGATACATAAAATCATTCAAATTTGCGTTAAATAGTCATTAAAAAATTCGAACATAATGGTCGTAACTTCAAAAACAAAAATGTTGAAGATGGTCGTAACTCTGTATTAAATAGATCAGAATAAGGTAAGTAAAGAGTTTTAAACGTGTCTTTCATGATTATACTGTATGATATTTTTCTGCATTTACATTATACAATGGAGAATAAAGCAATTTCGTTTACGGAAAAAGCAATAAATCGTTTAATGGCAATGAACAGGTATCAAGACTTTTGATAAAAATAATTGTCACTGCGCGACCAATGACACATTAATATTTTTATCAGATATATATGGTGACGCTCATTTGACTAAGGTATTAAATTTCATCATTTTTAAAATGTTTATCTATTGATTTATTTCTGTTACTAGGGGCCTCGGTGGCCGAGTGGTCTAAGTAGTTACTACTGTAATCACTAGCCAGTCAACACTGAGGTTGTGAGTTCGAACCCCGCTCGTGCGGGTGCACTCGACTCAATCTTAATTGACTAGGATTGTCAGTTTTCCTATCGAAGGTCGGTGGTTTTCCGGGCACTCCGGCTTCCTCCACCATTCAAAACTGGCCGCCACGAAATAGTAAAAGCAATTCAAAGTGGCGTTAAAACACCAAAAATCAAATCAAAAAATGAACGAAAAACAAATATGTAAAACAGCGTCCCTTTTGTCGTACATTTCAGTGTAGAGTTTCCCGTGTAAAACTGAAACATTTACATTTTCCCCGTAGAATATACTTAGTCACTCAACGATGTATCAGTAAATAGTTTTTAGAGCGATAAAATAGTAACTTGCAATGAATTCACAGTACAGGTATACCATATATTAGTCGAAAAATTGGACACCAGTAGGTCACGTTTAAAAATTACCTCATAACAAACTGATGTGAACATTAGTTATTTTTTAGGGGGTGGGGGAGGGGATGGTGACGCTCATTTGACTTAGGTATTAAATTTCATCATTTTTTAAAATGATTATCTATTGATTTATTTCTGTTACATCTTTAACCCGAAATTGCATTGGGAAAGGGCGAAAATGTCTGCAATGTTCCTGGATATCAATTCACCCAGGGCCTCTTGATTTTGCATTGCATCTAACACTGTCAGTGGGAAATTTAGTGTCAAAATATTACCTCCCCTGTAAAAACTGAAAATTTGATCTTTCAATGCTGGTTCTTGCAAGTATTTTAGGGTTTTAAACCCATAAAAAATAACTGAAAATATTGAATGTTAAGGTGTAGTCAAAAGCATTTTTGTTTGATACAAGTCAGATAATTTTGTGAAAAAATATATATTGTTCCTTAAAGAAACTGTGTAAAACCAGGAGATTCCAGAGGGGTAAAAAAGTTATGTTCACTAAGACCAGTATAATAAAAACCACACCATTATGAATTGTTTGGAGATGGAATGTACACAATATATTCAGTTTAATATAGTGGGTATCCAGGTTAGGGCAGGGTTGGCGCTTTCAAATTAGTTTAACCCCGCCACATTCGATATGTGCCTGTCCCAAGTCAGAAGCATGTACTTCAGTGTAATGGTTGTCGTTTGTTGCTGTGTATCATATTTGTTTTTCTTTCATTGTTTTGTACATAAATCAGGCCGTTAGTTTTCTCGTTTGAATTGTTTTACATTTGGCATTTCGGGGTCCTTTTTAGCTGACTATGTGGTATGGGTTTTACTCATTGTCGAAGGCCGTACGGTGATCTATAATAGTTGTTAATTTCTGTGTCATTTGGTCTCTTGTGAAGAGTTGTCTCATTGGCAATCATTACCACATCTTATTTTTTTTTTATATTGATGGGCAGCGGAATACAACTTACGAGGTCAACTAAATAAAAATAAACGAAGGTGATGGCTCATCCTTGCCTTTGGGTGTATTAAAACTGAGTAATATTTATGATACAACATTATACATGATTCTAAGTTTCCTGCCATATTTGTCAGTGAATAAACTAAAAAAATTGTCTTGTTTTATTTAAAAAATACAAACTCACTAGGGTAATTGTTCGAGGAACATTTCACTTTGTAGATACAGCCGGTCGAAACCTTATGTGTGGATATGAATTATTAAAAGAGTCAAAGTCAATCTCTCTCACCAGTGACCTAAAACAAAAAAAAAGCAAGCCTCCTGTCCGTTTTGGTTGCATAACAGTCAATTACTTTATCAATGGGCGTCTCCTTGTATACGTGAAGGATACATAGCCCCGAAAGTCGTTCGATTGTCATCGTACAACGCAGATATGTTTTAACCCGGCGCATGACACTGAAACTGCATTCAGCTGTGGCATTGGTCACAGGCATTGTCAAATCTGCGTTTGCATTGTGACTAGCAGAACACCCCGCAGACACAATATTCGTCTGCTATAAAAAGAGGTGAAATAAAGCGCAGGTGATGGGAACGAACGCCGTGAGTCTGAGAAGTGATATCGACTCGTTAGTTTAAACACTATTTTATTTTCAAAAGTGCACATAAGAAGAACTTACATAAATCCGTCTCCCTATATTGACTCGTTGACTTCTACAACTTTTTTTATTTAACTGCACAGCGCCCATTTCTCTTCCCCTTCACTCTCTCTCTCACTCCTCCCTCTCTCTCATCCCTCTAGCTCCTTTTATTTTTTTTTTTTTTATTATTTTTTTTTTTTTTTAAAACGATGTTGAAGCCTTGGCTTCCGAGCTTCCGCCTAGCTACGCTATCCGCATATGTACCATGTGTACATTTTGGTTCAGTGGTACTGATGGCTTTGAAGCAGTCCTCTTTTTCATATATATACATCGGGACTTTTTATGCCTTGCTATAAAGTACATGTATGGGGTTTGCTCATTGTTGAAGTGGTGATAAGCATTGTACGTAAGTTTCTTAACATTTGGTTGAGGCAAATAAAGTGAGAGTGCGGAAACGACAAATTTATCAATTTTTCCATTTATAAAAGGACATAACTCGAGAACAGTGAAAATGATGCCAGCCAAATTTAAACTTGGTCTGAGTTTGGTGGTAAGAAGCATTGTGTATAAGTTTCATAGCATTTCGTTGATGCAAAATAAAGTTAAATTGCGGAAACTACAAATATGCCAATTTTTCCGTTAATACGTTCGGATGTACAGACGTACAAGGGTTAAAATTAACGCCCACTCCGCCGCGCATATGACACGCCTGTGTATATCTTCGTATAGAAATAGTCCATTTATAAGACTAGAGTAGTCTAAAAAAAAGTATGGGTGTGGTAAGGGGACAATCTTCTGAAAGTGACAAGCAAAAAAAAAAATATTTTCTATGTAGCGTAATAGTCTAAAAGTGAGTCATTGTCTGTCTCTCATTTTTAGTTTTTCGTTTCAATTTTTGGCTTATAATGGGAGGGGACATAATTTTGCCCTCCCCCTTTTTTCGCCCGAGGGTCTTACGCATTAGTAGAAAAACTTTACATAGAAAATAGGGTTCAAAAACTATTAGCGCCAAACCTATCATATTGGAGTCACATTCACATGGGGGATGACCCATTTTTATTTTTTTATTCTCAATTAAATTTAATTAAATTTTTTAAATTCCCCACTTTTTAACGTTTTTTTTTTTTTGTTTCTATCATCGTTTGTCTTAACATCAAGAGTTGTGTATGACCAATGCCCCTGTATTCCAATTTCAAATAAATTCCAAAATGAAATTAAAAAAGTGGGTCCTATATCCTCTAGGCGCCTGTGGTGGGAAATTTTGTAGAATTCGGAAATTATGAGAAAGCACCTCAAAGAAGGGAATTACATGGTCTTAAAATGTAATTATTTTACAATTTCAAAACATTATTTTTTCATTAAAACATTCTCAAATACATTTGTCTTACTAATATATCAGAAGCTGTTCTTGTAATTTTTAACATTTAACATAGTTTTCATTTTATCGGCAGATTATAACGACATTCACCTTTAACATGTTAACGATAAGATTTGCGTCATCGGTAATGCTTGCGGTAATCTGGGTGGCTGAACGAGTTTCATTTTTCGTGTGTTCAACATTACCTTTATATCTTATATATATAATCTATTGTACATAAAATACATAATCAAGTTTTTTAAACGCACTTGGTTATTGTTATATAGGTGTATTCATGTTTATTTTTAATTTTATTTGTATGGTAACCTTGTTCTTGGCCCGTTACGTGCTTGTGGATGAGAGTGTCCAGAAGGAGGGAATACAAACTTTTACAATCTATCATTGCTGCTTTTTGTGCAATTTTTCCTTCATATATCGTATATTTAGGATAACACAATTCCAGTATATCATATGCACCTCACTTGCCATCTTATTGGCGACTAATTATTTATGAGCTACTGATCTGCATTCTCAAATAAATTTAGGTTAATATCCGAGTTCAACCGTAGAACGTGTATATTTTACAGTGTTTATTGTTTGCATCTATTTTAAGAAAATTTGCACTTTTGTTTTGACAGTTTTGTGAAACTATTAAAAATGAATTTTGTGCTTTGTTTTGACTTTATTATATTATTCATCGATTCTGGGCGATCCCATGACTTCATTCGATTTTATATAACTATATTTTTATATTCAGTTTCAAAAATTTTGTTGGATAAATCATATATGATAAATATGGCATTGTGTAATCCAATTAAAAGTAATAAGAATTGAATTTAATACATAAGTTAATGATAAAAGTGTCATCTTTCGTTCAATCATAGACATTGACTCTGAAACAACATAGATGAAATTCGTCAAAAACTTGACTCGTTTTTATCTTTATATAAACACATACATTGTAGAACTATCAAAATTTGAAAAAGTATTTGCAAAATCTGTCTGTTGTATATACCAACATATTTTAATAACTAGAGTCTTTAATTGGAAAACCGCGTTATAATAAGAGATTGGTAGTTGTTTGCTTAACCTCCAGTGGCAAATATTTCAAGCATATTTATGACGAGAGAAAAATAACAATTAATACAAAAAGTACGTCCTGTAATAGGCGGTCGACCGGGATGAAGGGCGAAAAATTTGGAATGCAACTGGAAATAAGGATATATTGGGTAGGACAGAAATTTGGCCTTGCAACAAGACCCCTCAAAAGTTGTTGCAAGGTACTTAGCGTGCAGAGATCGTGGCAATCCCTCTACACGAATCGAATCGTCGGATTAAACGTCCCAAATATGTCCCGGCGTGACTGCAAATGTATGCGTCCTGCACAGCAAAAAAGGACTTGATTAAACAAGCGTTTTACTGCCAATCGGAAGAAGACCAAGGGATTACCGTTTTTTATACATCAATCAAAAAGGAAAATAGTAATAGGCGTTTCTATATTATTATGAGACAGACTCTGTGTATGTATGTGCCTGTCCCAAGTCAGGAGCCTGTAATTCAGTGGTTGTCGTTTGTTTATGTGTTACATATTTGTTTTTCGTTCATTTTTGTACATAAATAAGGCCGTTAGTTTTCTCGTTTGAATTGTTTTACATTGTCATTTCGGGGCCTTTTATAGCTGACTACGCGGTATGGGCTTTGCTCATTGTTGAAGGCCGTACGGTGACCTATAGTTGTTAATTTCTGTGTCATTTTGGTCTCTTGTGGACAGTTGTCTCATTGGCAATCATACCACATCTTCTTTTTTATATCTAAACAAGAGCTTCTCAATTAAAATGAAAATAATTGGGATTTATCTAAACTTTACCTCTGATTCGCTACATAGATGAGTAACTCAGCAATCGTCGACTTAGGTTATCCAAATATATATCAATGAGTCTAAGATAAAGATACCCCGGGAACAGTAAAGTCAGAACATTCAGAAACTGACAACGAGGGTCGGTTGACATCTAAAACTTTACGGAAAAGCGATGATTTCAATTTTTCCATTGTGAACGTTCCTTTTGAGTGAAACGACATTCAAACTTAGTCTGCACATTGAATATATATATACGATACGATAGTATAGGGCTTGTGTTTCCTTAAAGAGGGTTGCTACTTGCAAGGACGCTGTGTTACCAAGGGTTTTAAATGGTCAAGTTGATTGTATTCCTTTGAAGGTTTTACGGACCCTTCGCCTTGTTTAAATGAGTTCGTGTTCTTAACAAACTTTATAACATAGCTTTCAGTAGTATATTAAAGTGCAATCTTTATTGGCTTTCGTAAGAACGGGGAAACATAATAGATTAATGTAAGATTTTGAATTTTGAATTTTGAATTATGAATTATGAATTATGAATTCTGAATTTTGAATTTTGAATTTTGAATTTTGAATGATCCTTCTCGGCTTTCGTAGAAATCAGTCTTCATTTCAAATTGACTTTAATTTACCACTTTACGACGACAAAACTACGCGACAGTTAATGATTCCTGAATGATAATACAAGAAAGGGCTTCATTAGTATAATTAGTTAAAGTATCTTCCTTGAAGGTTGTTTTACTAAACATCAAAACTGTATATTTGATAATTCTTCTTGATTTAATGTCTGTATATCGTAATCAGAGTAACAAAAAACGTTGTTTGCAGTAAACCATATATGACATTTACATGGTTATGTGCACAGTAATTTTATAATACTTTTGATAGAAGTTCGTCTCAATACTTAAGCTACAATCATCTTTGACGACCGTTTCATGTCGGTTACGACCATCATTGAAAATTGAAGAGTTAACGTTACGACCATCACACAATTAAGTTACGACCATCATATTCGAATTTTTGAATGATTATTTTACCAAAATTTTAATGATTTTATGTATGAATTTTTACCTCAATATCAACGAACTAATGATTAGTGTGTTTGAGATAAGCGGTTTGGTTGTAATGAACCTAATACTGCCCGAAAATCAGAAAAGAAAAAACTTATCTCTAGAGTTGTCTCCCATCTTTGGCTAACCGTAACTTTACGTTACGACCATCCGCTTACCACCAGTGAATAAATATTTGAATTGAAAAAAAAAAAAAAAATGAATTGAATTGAAAATATAAATTTGACAATGTAACCAATATTCGATTAGATTAACCTTTAGAAATGGGATATACAGTTTTTGTTATGGTAATTATTTTTTTATTGTTTATATAAATGTAATGGTATATAATGTATATGTCTTTCACTAATGCATGCCACATGTTGAGCAGGAATTACTTACCCTTCCGCAGTACCGGAATTCATCTCAAGTTTTTTGAAGTATTCGTACTTTTCAATCTTTAGTTTTCTATTTTATGGATGTTTTCGTGTTTTTGTTCCAAAGCTCCAAATATATGTTGATTTTATGCCGAATTGTATTGCTTTTTAACTAGAGGCTCTGAAGAGCCTGTGTCGCTCACCTGTATCTACTGTGGTTTTGGAAATCATTTAAATAAGGTTAAAATCATAATAAATAGTATTAGATACCCCAATAATGATTGAGACCAAGTTTGGTTTAATTTGGCCCAGTAGTTAAATTAAAAGCAGGTCATCCCAGTGTAGTTTTACAATAATTACTGAAGACCCCTTATCATTATTTAAATTAGTGTTCAAGTTGTGACAATTTGAAATTGTTTTTTTAACAATTTCCCCATAGACTTCTATATAGTAAACCCCTATGTTCTATTTTTTGCCATGGTGGCCATGTTGGTTGGATGGCAGGGTCATCGGATAAATTTTTCAAACAAGATATCCTACTGAAAATTGTGGCTAAGTTTAATTCTATTTGGCCCAGTAGATTACGTGGAGAAGATTTTTGTAAAAGATTACAAAAATTTACAAAAAATTGTAAAAATGACTATAAAGGGCTATAACTCCTTAAGGGTCAATTGACCATTTTGGTCATGTTGACTTATTTGTAGATCTTATTTTACTGTACATTACTGCTGTTTACAGTTTATCTCTATCTATAATAATATTCAAGATAATAACCAAAACTGCAAAATTTTCTTAAAATTACCTATTCAGGGCAGCATCCCAACAACGGGTTTTCTGATTTGTGTGAAAATTTCAGGGCAGATAGATCTTGACCTGATGAACATTCTTACCCCGATGTCAGATTTGCTCTAAATGCTTTAGTTTCAGAGATATAAGCCAAAAATGCATTTTACCCTTATATTCTGTTTTAGCCATGTCGGCCATGTTGGTTGGCAAGCGGGGTCATCGGAAACATTCTTTAAACTAGATACCCTAATGATGATTGTGGCCAAGTTTGGTTAAATTTGGCCCAGTAGTTTCAGAGTAGAAGAATTTTGTAAAAGTTAACGAACGATGGACGACGGACGACGACGACGGACGACGGACGTCAAGTGATGAGAAAAGCTCACTTGGCCCATTGGGCCAGGTGAGTTAAAAATTGTTTGGGTTTGAAGGAAGAAACTCATAGTTGACAAAATAAAGATTAGAAGATATGGTATGATTGACAATGTTACTGCTCACAAGAAAGCTATTAAACCAAGAGTTCCAAGTGGTGAGTTGAAATGATCCCTTCGTAAAGTTAACGAACGCCATCACAAGTTGGTTGACCGTCATGGAATATCTGTAGATGACGACGGATATGTTCCAATTGTCGTAACTACAATCCCGTCTTCCTTTCGCCGTATTTGACCTACCGAATTAGACCTACCACGGGGTTCGTACTTGCATGGACAACGCGACGGGTGTCACATGTGGAGCAGGATCTGCTAACCCAGCCGGAGCACTTGAGATCACTTCCATTTTATGGAGGGGTTCATATTGCTAAGTCTTCAGATTTCTATGTTTTTTGTGAACTGTTGTTTGTCTGTTTGTCTGTCTGTCTGTTTGTTTGTCTTTTTCTTTTTCAACCATGGTGTTGTCAGTTTATTTTCGACTCATGGGTTTGTATGTCCCTTTAGTATCTGTCGCCTCTCTCTTTTCAATACAGCATATATATATATATATATAAACACGTATTTATTCTAATTTTGAAAACAACATGTATTAGCATTGTTTAAATGAAGACAATACATTTCCAATATGATAATTCTTACTTTAATAAACAAATAGAACTATTAAAAAGCAATTTTCACAAAAAAGTTGAAACACAAACATGATAGCATCAGAGATATGATGGAAAAAAAATAGAACTTTTCATTTCTAGGAATAATATTTCTAACGTATTTGAAGTCTTTTTTTTATGTTAAATATTTCTACAAAGAATATATATGTTAAACTTTGTTAGCCCAAGTATTATTCCTATATTGAAGTCTTTACACATTTTCGTTGGTTGAAATGGCATGGAGACCTTTTCCTGTTGATTGCAAATGTTGTATTTTATCAACTTTTATCCTTTGATCAGCTGAATTTAATGCATCGATCATTTTTTCAAATTGTTTATCCTGTGGTTGTCGATGAAGTGCAGTTTGCAATAAATTTATATTTGCCATGAGGGTGCCATTCCCATATTTCTGTTGAATCGTCTCACATTGAGCTGTAGGTACATCCATGTTAACACATACTTGCAGGATTGTGCTAGGATTCATTAATTTGGATAACGCCAAAAGACCCTTCTCTGTAAAGAAATCTAAAATAGAGTTAAAAACATAAATAAATAGAATAGAAAATTTGATTTAAATACTTTCAATTTTTTATGTTGTTCTTAATATGTCATATATTTTCTTACTATTTCGCCGTTCAATTATTATTCCATGAGATTTAACAATCATTTCATCGTGGTTTTAAAATATAAATATGACAGTGCTTTAGTTTCAATACAGATAGTCCTAAATATTATTTTTTAGAAAAAGCCATACATTATTGTCTACCCAAAATTTCATAGCAATTTGTCTTCAGCATTAAATTTCTAATTGCAATTTTGGTAATGGTGTCTTCGTGTTTTCAGACAGAATGCGCTATCAACGCAAATAGAATTTTTGAAATTATTTATTCAAAAGTATGATGATAATTGGTACTTCCCAAGACTTCATTTTTTAAGTAACATATATTCAGTAAAATGTTGCAGTCAGCACCGCAACGCACAACTTAGTTCGTTTCATCATTCATATTGATTAGATCCCCGTATTAGAAAAATTCTACAGGAAGACTAACGCTTGTTACAGACATGACTCGACTGTAGTTTGGAATCACTGATGGCAAATTTACCTTTTATGAATTCATTCATTATTCAAGATCCCTTTTAGTCACAAGCTCTTGACGTATTTACATTCTTGGCTATCAAATATTTGAATTTAAGCGTTTCTGATGAAAGTAAAAGCGCTTCTTACGCATGTAATTTATAACATGTATAAGGCGTTATTATCATTTATTGGACTGCATTAAGAAAGAAGTGTTGACTGTTTTTGAATTTGGACCGGGTCATCAAATATACATACTTTTAATAGACAATAGCTTGATAACAATCGATATCTTAAATTATTAGATATTTTCGGTGAAAATTAAAATCTCTATTTTATGCTGCGATGTATTATAATTATTCCGTGTTCTGTTTTGACTATAAATATCATGGTATTTTATGACCTTTTGGAGGAAACAAAACTCTTTAATCGTATACAAATCTACGGTCTCAGCTGTTCACGCATGATGAAAAAAGCAAAGTCTACAAATTTCATTGTTTTGGATTACAACTGTTTTATATTCAATTGTCTGCTTAAAGAATTGAAGATAGCAAAGACCAATTAAAACCAGGAAGTCAACGAAATAAACATGGCAATAAATAACAATATTATAAAGCACAATAGACAACCGCAACAAATAACAACCTATACTTTTACCGAGATCAAAGACGTATAAACGAAGACAAGCAGAACATTAGAACAGATCAACCATGAAATAGGTCGTTATCAATTTTACGTGCGAATAAATATTCTACTTTACCATGTTAACCTATTATACCATTTGCTGTAAAGTTAAATAAGAGGAACCAGTAGTTCATCGAGGCTAACATCTAGTAAATATGGCTACTTTGCATATACAATCTAAGATATGAGAAAACACCAAAAAAAAAAAAAAAACAAAAAAAAACAACTGATGCAGTCGCATGACCGGGTGAGTGAACAGGGCTGATTTACATGCATCATCGGTCATAATAATCCAGAAACAACACCGGGAGTCCCAAAACGCGTACTCGCATTTGCTGAAGGAAAAAGAATAAATAGTTCAGAGTCTGCCCGCTTTAAGTAACAACAAACACTCTTACAAAAGAGGACTCAATTGGCAAACATTTCGGATTTTTGGTTCCTCAATGTTCTTCTTCTGTGTACCTTATTTGACCTTCATAACTTTTTTTTATTCGAGCGTCACTGAAAAGTCCATTGAAGACAAACGCACGTCTGGCGTACAACATTTTGAGGCTAATATCTTTGTTGAGTTTTAAAAGCAACCCTGTGTAATGAATCATTTCTTATCAAACATTGGTAAAAAATAAAACAAGTTGAATGGTTAAAAACGGCGCTTTCAATTGTATAATTTCCCTTGGAAAAAGACTTTTGATATTAGTCTCGATTTACATGACAGAAAAGCCTGTGTTTAGTGGAGAAAGTAACTTAATTTACACTGAGTATCTTATTATTGAATACATGTAGATGAATCAACAAAATTCTATAGAAATATACCGTTTTTATTATCATTAGCACATTCAACTGTACTGTCTTTTCGCTGTTGAGTTGATGGTCGATGATTATTCAACCCACAATATCTGTTTTCCAGCAACTCTAACTGGATTTTTCTATTCGGAGGGACTTTTTTAGTAGCGGCAGAATCATAGAAAATCTCATACAACACTCTGTTGTTCTCTCGAATAGATAAAACACCATAGCTTGTACCACATGCGCTCAAATGAACGAGGAAAAGTGTAAAATTGTCCCGTGCAACTGGAATAAATGACAGTTTCGGAAATTTCAGATTGCTCTCTTTAGGTATCCTAAACTTTCTTTTAACGTCTACAGTAATGATTGTCTTGTCGGGAATAAAGAGAAAATCTTTGCTGATCCACTCAGAGACAACTTTGTATCCATATTCTCTTCGTTTGTCGACAACCTCTGCCACTCTATGAAGGACCACACATTCAAGCATAATTGGAAGATTGTGGTGCCCTTTTTTGCCAACGAAAAACACAATTTTACACCATTTCTTAAACCCGTAAGACTCTTGAACAATATGTTAATTCTATGCTTGAAGTGCTTTGTGATTTCGGTGTTGCAACACACCCATATCTAAAACATAAATAAAACATATATTGAATTTTAATATTTTTGCCAGTGTGTGACCTATCAAGAGTATGATTACCTACACCTATTTTGTGATTCATATTTTCGATTAACCGTCCACTTCCTATTGGCATTGACGTCTTTTAACCATGGTGACTGCCAAGATTCAAATCATTTGCCTCACCAGAAATAAAATTCAAGTTAAGCTACTGCCGACTAATGGATAGTTGGTTGCTTAACGTCCAGAGGCAAATATTTCATGCATAATTAAGGTGCAGAGAGCGTGGCATTCTCTCTACAAGAGGCATCGTATTTAACGTCCCCATTCTAACCGGACGGGACTGAGTACTTGTACATCTCGCACAGCCAAACGGACTCCCCAATTTGGCAATGGTTTAACTGCCGATCGGAACAAGACCAATAATGACCATATTTCTATTCCCAGATCACCCTTGAGGGATAACTGTCGAGGCGAGCGCGCTACTACAAGACCAAAGAGACAGTTATGAATATAGAAGATGCATATACATGTCAATTTTCACTGAACTAGTACACATTTTTGTTTAGGGGCCAGCTGAAGCCCGCCTCCGGGTGCGGGATTTTCTCGCTGTGTTGAAGATCTAGACCCATTGGTAGCCTTGGGCTGTTTTCTGCTCTTTGGTCGGGTTGTTGTCTCTTTGACACATTCCTCATTTCCATTCTCAATTTTATGTACATGTATTAATCAGAACATTTGCAACAAGAATGTGTGGCCTTAAGACACGTGCCCCTTCACATGCTCATATTTACATGTTCAGTGCACCACTTAATCCGGGTCAAACTCTAATTTGGTATATAATTTTAAACGTTTTATATTTTTAACAGAACGGAAGAACGGACGGATGCAAAGACCAGTAAATATAATATCCCTTTGGTATCATAAGTTGGTCATAAAACTACAATGATCATCCTACTTAACAAAACTTCAATCAAATGTTCCGTGCATGTCCGGTTTTCCTACGTATTTGTATAAGTTAAACGCCAAACATGTTAGAAAAACAATTTAAGAGCAATGACGTTAAATTACGCATACGGTTGTACGGTCTCTTCCTAGAATCCATGCACCATAATAATTAAAGACAAGATATAAAAACATTAACTGATTGAGTAAAGTGTAATCATATTTCTTCTTGAAGATGCGTCCTCATAAAGTCCATTTGATAAAATTCTACGGAAAAATGACAAAGTACTATCAGAAAGTTGTATCAGTGATCTGAATTCCTACCTTTGACAAAAGTATCTTGATATAAATTATAGAAGTATGCTTTAAAAAAAGAAGAAGAAGCAAGTCGTGTACACCTTTTACATTCCGGCGTGTTTGAAACTCTTGTTTTAATCTTATAACTTTTAAATAAAAAATGAGAATATGATCTTGCTTTAGATTCCATTATTTTTATTTTTTCAAACTTAATTTTGATTTAGTAGCTTTAAGAATTCATCGTTTGAGAGATAAATATATGGGTCAAGTGAAATGACGAAGTAATGATTGGTGCATTTGATTACCGATAACTGAATTAATTATTCCCTTGAAAGGTTATTGTCAATGAAATCATCCCAAATTTAATAACAAAATATGTAGAGAATTAAAATAGCAGTTTGTGCTAATTTTTAAATAGCATCTGTTCCAACAAAGTATGTGTATTCAACGAGCCAAAAATTCATACAGTCTATGCTCCCCTCCGTCATCCTTCAATGCAATAGGCCGAGATACGGTCAGATAGGTTGGTTATGTGGAGTAATGTCATTTTATTGGAAATCTCTATCGTAACGTTTATGGGTCATCGTAAATTCCCCTTTTCTATTTTTAGATATTATATATAACTAGTCTGTCCGTTCACTTTTCGCGGGTATCGTTTTTCTCGTGCTTGAGACTCAATGTCCAGACTTGGATATTTAAACCTCGTCTGGACAATATTTCTTTAGATTGGGGAAAACTTTCGTACTGGTAAGTTGTACTTTAAATTTCATTTTATTCGCATTTTAATGTTTGACTTAAATATTTATTTCTTTACATTGGATATATTTTTTTTCGGTTTTCGAGTCAAACATTTCTAAATTATAATTTACGTTTCCATTCCAAAAACATAGAAGGAATTGTACACTAGCTAGATATTTTATGATTTCGGGTGTATAAAGAGATGGGACTCATTTTGATAGCTATATTTAGAAAGACAATTAATCCGACGGATATTTTAGAGTAACGGTCGTCAATCTTCGGAATTGTTGGTGCCTTACTCTGAAATGGTGTGATGCATATAAACACAGTGTTGGCTGCGTGGTAACATTTATGGTCACTTTAACCTATATTGTATGGTTGGGTGGCTCACCCAAATGTGTCAATATACATTTGTTATAAAAATTGGAGATATAGCTATCTATAAAACGGAAACACGTTAAATAAAAATCGCAAAAACGTTGTACGGAAAATAAAAATCGGGAAAAACGAAGCACGAAAATAAAATTGTAAATATTAAGGAAGTTCTTGGAGATCATGCAGTCATTATTAATGGACATGAAGACCTACGGTCATCTTTTAGCGTCCGTTAGTTGCATCTGATTTCCAAAAAAATATTATTCCTAGTTATACTCACTGGCGGATCCAGAAATTTTTATAAGAGGGGGCCCACTGACTGCCTAAGAGGGGGCCCGCTCCAGTCACGCTTCAGTGATTCCCTATATAATCAAAATTTTTCCCGCCAACGGGGAGGGCAGGCCCCTGCCCCTAAATCCGCCTTTGATACTGGTATTTAAGTACTTATAGGCTATAAATGAAGAAAAGCAGTTCATTAATACACAATTTAAAACAATATCCGGGCTGACTTTGAATTTGTCCCCGTTTACTTTTTAATCAAATGCGGGACAAGCACGAGAAATAAAGAGTACCGACACGAAACACAGAAAATAAATAAGGGGAAACACGAAGCACGCACATCGAACCAAACACGAGAAAACGAGAAATAAAACGTCAAAACACGAAAACACGTGAAATAAAAAGGACGAAAACGTTGCACGAAAAAAACCCTTTACCATCCTCTGAAATGTTTAATGAATTTATCGATATTTTCCAAATATAAAGAATCACTGATTTGTCCATGGACTATGTCACAAATTAAATGTAAGATTTTACGTCTTGCATACTGTGTGTCTGTTGTGTGTCTGTTGAAAACAATGTCACTAGTTCCATTTTTTTTTTCTAATTATGAATTTAGTTTCAACTATTTAATGGATTGTTTCTAGTTTATAATTTTTAAAGATAGTCCATTAAATAAAAAATATAGCATATAATTTTGTACATTATGTGGTGCATTTCTGTTTTTGTTAAGCATTAGTTGTTTTATGTTATTGTTCAGTTTGTATTCCTGTTTTATTCATCTGAACTCCCGAAAGCAAATTGAACAATATATACGGTGCTGGTTGATTTTCTTTTTCTGCATCCCAACATTTCCTTAAAATATTTTGAAGCTCGGTTGGTGGACGAAATCCTGCCTTTAAATTAGGTCGGCTTTTCTTTTTGTTACCTTTTTCCAACACTAAGGTTAAAACTTTTCAGTTCATCGATGGTGTTGATGATAAACTCGTATTCAGTGGGGTCATGTGGTAATGGTTGTGAAAACCCTGGACGGTAATACCATAGCTCATAGATTATCATACCGACACTGTAGACATCTGCTTCCTGGCTGGTTAGATCTCCTGAAAAAACTTCTGGAGCCATGTTTGCTTCTTTTCTTGTTACCTCTACCGAAGACTCTTTAATTCCTTTCTTGATTAACCCAATCTTCACCAGTTTCACTTGTCCGTTTGAATTTATCGGAAAATTAATTTTAACTTTACTCATAAAACAATAAACGAGGCACAGTAACATTTCATTTGCTCAATAATTTATAGTAAAATAAAAAGAGTTTAATTGTTTTGAAATTAGACTAATTTCATTATTTTCTTCGTTGGAATCAAACGGTCATTCCATTATTTTGATGAGTCTTAATAGCTAGCGGTAGTCATTTCAGAAAATGTATATGTACTGACGTTCAATAGTTTTCATTTGTTGATATGGTTCATAAGCATTTCTCGTTTTTTATATAGATACCAACGTTGGTTCTCCTGTTTAAATGGTTTTACACTAGTAATATTTGTGGCCTTTTATAGGTTGCTGTTCGATGTAAGACAAGGCTCTGTGTTGAAGGCCGTACTTTGACCTATAATGGTTTACCTTTACAAATTATGACTTTTTCACGCATTTTGTCTATCATTTGTATTTATGACCTTGACCTTACATTTCACCATGTTTTCAACACTGTTATATCACCGGTAAATTAAAAGATCATGTTTATGATGATGTTCCCTCTGCTATATGAATATGTTTTGATATTGTTGATTAACCGTTTATAAACAGTTGACAGCTAAACAATACTCTAAATACTGTGTGTGTGTGTGTGTGTGTGTGTGTGCGTGTTCAAAGCTGATATAAATTTATAGTCATTATAGATGATGCATTCATAAACACACAAACACACATACACACCCACCAAATATAAAGATGCATTAACGACATATATAAAGTTGTATATTGTGAAAAACTGACAAAATCAAACGTTATCAATCAACAGGACGAGTGAAAAACAGCTGTTATATTTCTGACTTGGTACAGGCATTTTCCGAACAAAATTGTGGGTTAAACCTGGTATTATATATACATGATATAGCTATTCCTCCCACTTACAGTATGAAAGTTGTTTATAGTTCCGTTATATTGAGAAAAAAAGGGTTGAGAAAAAAAAAAATGTTGCAAGGATCAAGCCGATATTCTGAATGGTGAGTTAGCGTTTTTGGTTTTCTTCTGATCTAATCTTCAGATTATATTTACGCATCAACTATTTTATCTTATCTCTTATCTCGTGGTTCTAAATTAGCAGGAACAAAATATTCACATTGTCATGGCAAGTTCTGCGCTTCCTTCATTCATGGAGGCAAATCAGCGAAATTTGAATATTTTGTTCCTGCTAATTTAGAGCCACGAGATAAGATAAAATTGTTTATGCGTAAATCAGACAATGATCTGGATAATCGTTTTGTATATCCTGGATTCTGATTAGCCGGTATACCGTAAGCATTTGCAAAGAGGAAACTGTTTCAAGTTTCTCTATTTTTGAATAATAGACCGTAATGTTATTAAATCAAGTACTTCTCGGATGTTTTCAACATGCCTTTTACATGCCGTACACTAGAAGTTTATATGTTTGGTCATGTTTATCAATCAATGCCTGACTTTCTGGTAAATTCTCAGTTTTTGTTTCTAAACTATTGCTCATTGACTCCAATTTGTGTACCTCTAGAGATTGCACAGTAAGTTTAATAACCTTAACCCGTCTTTGTTATTTATCGTGAGATTGTACACTATCCCGTCTATGTTACTCATCGTGAGATTGTACACTAAGTTCTATAACTTTATCCCGTCATTATTACTTATCGGTAGATTGTACACTAAGTTCTATAACTTTATCCCGTCTTTGTTACTCATCGTGAGATTGTACACTAAGTTACACAACTTTAACCCGTCTTTATAACTTATCGTGGGATTGTACACTAAGTTCTATAACTCAACCCGTCCTTGTAACATATCGTCAGATTGTACAGTCAGTTTTTCAACTTTAAACCGTCTTTGTTACTCATCGTGATATTGCACAGTTCTGTAACTTTAATCCGTCTTTGTTACTCATCGGGATATTGCACAGGTCTGTAACTTTAATCCATCTTTGTTGCTCATCGTAAGATTGAACAGTAAGTTTCATAATTTTATACCGTTTTTGTTACTCACCGTGAGTTTGAATAGTATGTTCTATAACTTTAACCTGTCTTTGTTACTCATCGGGATATTGCACAGTTCTGTAACTTTAATCCGTCTTTGTTACTCATCGGGATATTGCACACTTCCAAATATAAAGAATCTAAACTTTAACCCGTCTTTGTTACTCACCATGAGATTGTACAGTATGTTTTATAACTTTAACCCGTCTTTGTTACTCACCGTGAGATTGTACAGTATGTTTTATAACTTTAACCCGTCTTTGTTACTCATCGTGAGATTGTACAGTATGTTCTATAACTTTAACCCGTCTTTGTTACTCATCATGAGATTGTACAGTAAGTTTTATAACTTTATCCGTCTTTGTTACTCATCATGAGAGCATACACTAAGTTCTATAACTTTATCCCGTATTTATTTTGTGTTACTCATCGTGAGATTGTACTCTAAGTTCTATAACTTTAACCCGTATTTGTTACTGATCATGAGATTGTTAAGGGTCCAGCTATGAAAATTTGAATTACATCATGGCGATTCCAGT
>CM029605.1:74418895-74646057 GCA_017311375.1 Mytilus coruscus
ATGTTTATAATGTGTTTGTACTTGACAGACTATATAACGGATCTCATTATTCATATGCGTGTTTCAAGGATACACAATTTGGAGGCAATAAGGATTTCATTGTATGGAAACACAACGAATTTAGTACGTTTACCTTTTTTTACTAGTTGATTCTTTTTTATTTCGATAGTTGAACGAGGAAAAATTGAACTACTACTGGTGTTGTTCCGATGATCGGAAATAGTCGGAAATCAGTAGGTTGGTCCTGGCGATGTCGATAATCGATTGGGAGTGATTTCAATCGATTGTCGTTATAGTTTCCGGACTTTTAACATATTAACTTCCTGTCCGTTTCCGGTTTGCATTTTACATGCGCAGTCAAAGAAATTGTAACGAAAAATATCAGTCAATGACAATAACAATGTCAAACATCCTATAATCAAAGACATTAATTAGCAATTTCTTTCTTTATAAACGCGGTAAAAGCATTGACTATACAAATTGATCAACTGTTATTTAAAATCAATAGCTTTTTATGGAATACTTTCTTTCAATTCCGGTACTAGTCTTGTTACTCGAAAGTGTACATGAAATCATTCTGATTTTAGACAAAATATTTTGTTTGCTACATTAGAACGTGATTCAAATTGCCTTTTATTAATGTTTCATCCATTTGTTGCGTCAAAAACGTCATATTCCTTTCTAAATTGCTTGTCAAACATCGTTTATTTTTGTAAATTTTCCCGGTTTGTCCGCCATTGAAATATATACGAATCACGGATCGGATACGGATCAACTATGTAAGAATTCTGCATTCTTGCAATTATAAGTACAGATGCACGAGTGACACAGCTGACAGAAAAATAATGATCACAAAAGTGAAAAATAAGCATTCCACACGAATTAACAGACAATGGTTGAATCCCGTTAGTTAAATGTATATATTTCAATGCAAATGCATTGCTTTACGTTTTATTTTTTTTAAATTGCTTAAAGTTAAATACTTTATATATATATTTTTTAATGAGAAGCATTCAATTTTTATACAGCTATGTATTTGAAATTATAATGTGAGTAATACCATTGAAATTTAAAATTTTAGTGTGATTGTTGGTAATAAATATTGTAATTATAAGACAAAATATGTTCAATCTGAATCTGGATTCTAATTCATTCACTGTTTTAATTGCTAAATAAAATATGAAAAGGACACAAAAGATCAAATATGAACATATAAAACTCTGCAATGATATGGAATATACGCTGTAGACATGTAAAATGTGACTAAATGCATGATTTCATTTAAAAAAAGGGCAATGTATAATGATGCGATTATAACCGATAGTCGGTTGGTTGCTGTCAACCGATAGTAATAGATAATCGGTTGATAATTTCAACCGATTATCCAACACTACCTACTACACAACTTAAAACCATGATAGTGACACATATAAGAATCAATGCAAAGGACAGCAGATAATCACACTTTCTACACATATCATTGTGAAAGATTTAACGGCGATGTTCAAATATGACAGTGATTCATCACACAATCTACAAATATTACACATAACAGAATTGATAAAATAACAATGACACATCACACAATCTACACATATGTCAACAACGCATCATGCCATGAACAAATATAACAATAACACATATTTTACAACAATGACAGTGACACATAACACTATTAACAAATATGATAGTGACACATAACACTATTAACAAATATGACGACGGCACATCACACGATTAACAAACTTTCAGTGACACATCACACGATTTACACATATCCCAAGTACATATCACACAATCTACATACATGACAGTGACACATCACGCGATTTACAAATATGACAATGAAACATCACATTATTAACAATTATGACGATGACAAATCAAACGATTAACAAATATGACGATGACAAATCAAACCACTTACAAATATGACGATGACACATCACATGATTAACAAATATGACGGTGACAGATCGAACGATTAACAAATATAACGGTGACACATCACAGAATTTACAAATATGACAGTGACACCCTACACGATTACTTACAAATATGACGGTGACAAATCAAACAACTTGCAAATATGACAGTGACACATCACACGATTAACAAATAAAACGGTGACAGATCGAACGATTAACAAATATGACGGTGACACATCACACAATTAACAAATATGGCGGTGACAAATCAAACGATTCACAAAAATGACAATGACACATCACATAATCTACAAAAATAACAGTGACACCTTTCACAATTTACAAAAATCACATTGACACATCACATAATCTACAAATGTGACAGTGACACGTGACCTCCATATCACAATTGACACACCATACGATCAACAAAATAATATGACAAACAAAGCTAGATAAAACACCATCTCATTAAGAATGGAGTACACACAGTAATCAATTAATGCTATTTTCTTTTATATTAATAAAAATACTACTTCATAAAATCAAGAGCTTTTTATCAGAGTGTGACAGATAAACGAAAAACGCTGAAAAAAGCAACGAAACCAGACGAACTACAAACAAATACTATATAACTAGTTGCCAAAATATGCTATTGCAACACCATAATTCGAAAGAAAAACTCTGGTCATAAATTATAAAAAAATGTGTGCATACAAAGTTCTTTTTTTTTTTTTTAATAAAAAACAATGTTTACCAATAAAACCACTGTTTATTAATGAGTAATAATGTCTCTTCTGTCAATTAAAACTTTTATTGCTTTATGTTTAATTTCAATCATTTTGTCAAGATTGTTTTGTACTATAATTTAGAATTGTTCGAGAACCAACCAACTATTTGCGACGTGTGTATTGGCATTGATTTGACTAA
Source organism: Mytilus coruscus (assembly GCA_017311375.1). Lineage (NCBI taxonomy): Eukaryota > Metazoa > Mollusca > Bivalvia > Mytilida > Mytilidae > Mytilus > Mytilus coruscus. Next base: position 74,421,754 of record CM029605.1, read on the forward strand.
TGATTTCGCAAATAAAGGTATATGACTTTGTATAATATATAAACATTTGACATTGTATATCACTATAGTTACATTAAATGATATATATGCACATCGCTTTAGTTTCGCAGTTCAGTCATATTTCATTGGATTTGAAATAGTTCCTGTCGAGAGTAATTTTTCATTACAATTCAAATCAAATTCAAAAAGAGAGTCGAAAGATACCAAAGGGGTATTCAAACTCGTAAGCCGAAAACAAACTGACAATGCCATGGCAAAATAAAAAAGACCAAACGACAAAACGACAAACATCAGTTAATAAAACACAAAATAGAAAGGTAACGACTGAGCATCACGAACACCCCCTAAAAACAACCGGGATGATTGCAGGTGATCCGGAAAGGTAAGCAAATCATGCTCCACATTTTGCACCTTTTCTGACCACAAATCAAAGCGCTTCGACGGTGAAAATGTTAAAAGAATCATCTAGTTTATTTGTTATTGTTCGCTTTCCATCACCTCGAAATGCTTGCACTCTGAATATAACATTGTACAATACGGCATTTAAGAGTCGAATTCATTCTCAGAAATATTGTCAACCCTCCACCCCCTTCCCCACACAAAAAAATAAATAAATGTGCTACTTTACTTTCCATTTGGTTAAAAGTAAAATAGCAAAAATACCGAACTCCAAGGGAAATTCAAAACGAAAAGTCCTTTATAAAATGGCAAAATCAAAAGTTCAGACACATCAAAAACGAATGGAAAACAACTGTCATATTCCTGACTTTGAACAGGCATTTCTTTATGTAGAAAGTGGTGTATTAAACCTGGTTTAATAGCTAGCTAAATCTCTCACTTATATGACAGTCGCATAGAATCCCATTATATTGACAACAATGTGATAGCAAAAAAACCCAGGCATAATAGGTAAAAATGTCAAAAATTGGGGTACAGCAGTCAACATTGTAATATAATCTTTATCACTATAAAAACAAATAACTATTTCAACAAAGAAACACAATATGGCAGATATACACTCTATGGACAAAGTTCATAAGCAAAAATGACAGACAATAAAATTTCTCCTATTAATCACTTCCCAATTTTTATTCGTATGCACTTCACATATTGAATTTTTTTTATTTAGAACAGGAGGCATCTGATTGTAAGTATATTCAGTTTACAACTATTAATGTACACTCCCTCTGAGGCATCAAGTCAGTTAGGTGTCTGCGTAACTGTTTTCGTCCACGCAATGTCTATTCTAATTCTTTCAAAACCAATGACAACAACTAAAATAAAAATTTAAGGTGGTACATAACACTACAGGGAGATAACTCTGTAAAATTCAGCTGAACGTTTTAATCACGTTCTATTGATAAGGAAATATTAAGCTTCTCAATGATCAAAATTAGTGTTTGTCAAACTACAATATATCCAATGAAATTTTTCCGTTAAAGTGTGTGGTTCAATTTTTCTGAAATTTTTATATTTTTGTCAAAGGGTCAAAGTAAATATTTTGTCATAATTTTATGTAAATTAAACAAGCCAAATTAATTAAAGTCAAGGTGTTTGGTACCACCTTAAATATTCACACGTCTGGATTTTTTTATGATACATGTATACCTAACAAGCAAATATACAGTATACTTACATAATATATTAATTTTTTTGTTCTGCGTGGAACCATGAAAACTAAACCAAACAGGTTACTTTGACTCTTATCATCCTTTTTGCAAAAGAACATAGTAACCAAACAGGATCTGCCTTATATCAACATACAGCATAAAGAGGGATGAAAGATACCAGAGGGCAGTCAAACTCATAGATCGAAAACAAACTGACAACGCCATGGCCAAAATAAAAAGACAAACAGACAAATAATAGTACAGATGACACAACACAGAAAACCAAAGACTACAACACGAACCCCACCAAAAACTGGGGTGATCTCAGGTGCTCCGGAAGGGTAAGCAGATCCTGCTCCACATGTGGCACCCGTCGTGTTGCTTATGTTATTACAAATCCGGTAAATAGTCTAATTCGGTAAGTCACATTCATAAAACATGTACATGTATTTTAATCATAGGAACAAATATTCTAAATTAACGTAGTGTTCGATATTGTTTATCAATCACTCTGAATTTTCTATTTCATGTTAATTTGAACTTTATTGTTGTTTACTTTTCCTTTCTTTCCGTATAGTACTATAATTATCTCGTTTACATTTGTTTTATCCCAGTTACGAAGTTCGTTCATAAATGTGTGAGAAATGTAGCATGTGTACTAAATGTATTTATTTTGTGCAGACAATCAACTGCAATTCCTTTGGACGTGATATTGCTCAGCTGCTTCCTTTCTAAATGATCATACATTAAATTATTCTCCTTCTAACATAGTAACGGTTAGATAAGGTGTCAGACGGAAGTTCCTCAGCTGCATTTGAAATTCGAACATTTTCAAGGGTTCAACGGGGTTTTGTAAATGCTTTTTCCGTGGACTTTTCAAAACCGGAAAATCCGATAGAGGGGCGTCCGTTTGGCTAGGAAGGAAGGGTTTAGGTATGCAGACAATGCTAGTCGCAATGATGTAATTAAATCCGATAATACAGTCTCAGCACGTACAAAAATCCGTGCAATATCTCTCCGAAGTTTCTTTGTAGAACGTCTTTTCAGTTGAAGTTTAATTGAAGAATATGGATACAGTACTATCAACTTGAGTTAAGCAAATATCAATCATTTAATCCATTCATTGATCAATTCATCGGTTATCTATGCTAAGCTGGAGATATAGTGTCATTCAGCATCACTGATCTTGCTGAGTTTTGAGTTCAAGGATTTCAAACGGCTATTAATACCCGTAGAACAAGAACATCATTTAAACTTAACCATAGATGTTTCAGGTACTTTGAATTGAAAACTCTACAACTAGGTAGTGATTAATTCGAGAACTCTATTGGAATTGGTACGGTGCAATTCGTAAATTTCAGTAGACTACAGGTTATACTTTTCTTTTACAGCTTGCAGAATAGGTAATACAACTTGTTATATAGTTAAACGAATTAATACGGTATATGAGGTTGAAAGAAATACGAAATCCGTGCATATCTGTCAAACTAAAATAGTTATTTACGGTCACCTGTTTAATGTTTCTATCTGTTTTTATCAAAGCTTTGAATAAATAGAAGAATAAATATTAATAATTATTTAATATATTGTTTATAATGGTAAAATTGAAGTGTTCCATTCTGAAGTTGAAGGTGTCATCATGATTTTGTTAAACGTTAGGTGTCACATGTTACCATGGAGATACTTCATTTGTCGTAGCGACAATCCCGTCTTCTTTACCAAGATAAATAAAAGATAATATAATATTTTGTTTTGTTACTCCGATATTTTACTTGTGAGGTCGAGCCAAATTTCCTGTAACTTTTAATTAGTGTGTATTTTTTGGAAAAATTAATACGTTTTTTCAATAAATTTTCTCGATGTCACCTATAAAGACATATTTCAACGATGTTGTTTATTGTTCTGTGATATTCGAGTGGTACAAGGAGAAAGAAAAGGCATGCTAACAGCAGTTACATTATTTCTCTCCTGCAATTGCATTTATAATCATCAACCCTTTTAACTATAAAAAGACAATAACAAAGACAAGTGTACAACATTATAGCAATAATAACAACTAGTACAACTAGACTATTGTTCTAGAACATGTTTTCGATCCCTTCAATTAACAAACTATCGGTTTAATGTTACAACGACAATCTAACGCCAGCAGAGATGTTGTTTGATGATTCCCGTAATTCTGTGCTCGATTTAAGGATCAGTATCGCACAATGGTACGTCCATTCTTTAAATTTCAAATGAAGGCTTACATGTATATTTGGAACAAATGCAATAATTAATTATCTAATCATTTATTTATTGTACGTCCTTTTTTAAACGCATTTGAAGGCTTATATCATGAAGAAATTCAATAATTTATTATTTATTTATTATTCGATCTTTATTTATTTATTGTAGAATTCTTGGCTCCAAATTGCTATTTGTTTTTTAAACATTAGATTTTATGTTATTTGAACATTATAAGATGTGTATATTTTTACAGTAAAAAGCCAAGTAAGTTTTCAGTATTTTTTAGATATATACTTTATCCAGGCAGAACACAATACACACCAAGACATTCTCAAAACATTTAAAATCTAAAGGTCTTTCTTTTTTCTTACAAAGTATAATCTAGCCTTTACAGTTATCGAATGGCGGCCAAACGAAGTGTATTCTAGCCTTTACAGGTATCGCAAGGCACAAAAAAGAAAAAAAAATATATATTTTAGAACTTGTAACAGTTGACGGGCAAATTCCGAATTGTCGTGCATTCTATACGATCACTTGATAATTATTATTTATGACATTGCATTTAGGAATTTCGGAGAGACGAGGAATTAGTTTGATGTCCCATTAGTTAAATTTTATATTGTTATCCGATAAATATATAGCTCAACAACATTTTTTCTTATGTCTGAAGCAGTTATAAAAGAGAGTCAGTTAGTTTTTATTAAATTTTACTTTACTAGTGTAAATAACATTTTCTGCAAAAGTGCAAAGAAAAGTATTCAAAAAAAAAGAATACAAATGGAGCGTTTAACACAGCAACAATATATACATATATATGAATTACACACAATGTATAACATATGCATATAATATGTATTCAAACAATGAAAATGAGTTATAATTTTACTTTATAAATTACCGATTTCATAAATTAAATCAACACCATACTCCTAATGCTGAAATAAATCAGACCCCGATCACCTCTATGTTATCAAATAGGTCATTATAATTTGTCTGATTTTTTTTGTTGCAGTATTTTGTTGATATATCTATATGCAATGGGGGGCCTCGGTGGCCGAGTGGTCTAAGTAGTTACTACTGTAATCACTAGCCAACACTGAGGTTGTGTAGGTGCCTCGGTGGCCGAGTGGTCTAAGTAGTTACTACTGTAATCACTAGCCAACACTGAGGTTGTGTAGGGGCCTCGGTGGCCGAGTGGTCTAAGTAGTTACTACTGTAATCACTAGCCAACACTGAGGTTGTGTAGGAGCCTCGGTGGCCGAGTGGTCTAAGTAGTTACTACTGTAATCACTAGCCAGTCAACACTGAGGTTGTGAGTTCGAACCCCGCTCGTGCGGGTGCACTCGACTCCAATCTTAATTGACTAGGATTGTCAGTTTTCCTATCGAAGGTCGGTGGTTTTCTCCGGGCACTCCGGCTTCCTCCACCAATAAAAACTGGCCGCCACGAAATAGCCCAAAAGCGGTGCTTAAAAGTGGCGTTAAAACACCAAAAATCAAATCAAAAATCATATATGCAATGGACCCATTTTAAAACAGGAAACTCAATTTATCTTGAAATCCCGAAACATATATGGTTCCTTCGTCTTTACTTAATTATTCTCAATTAAACAGGAATCATACATTTATAAAGGAAACCAACAAACGTTTTGATCTGTAAACAAATAACGATTGAAATAATTTCACTATGTGAGTAAAAAATTCATATTGTTAGTATATATCTAACTAATAATGAATGCCCAAGGGATGCAAATCAATATAACAAAAGTAAATAATTTGATATTATGAGAATGTATTATAATATTTATAAAACAAAAACTATGTTATTTTGTTATGCAACAGCTTTAGGATGCAACATTCCTTATGTATGTCCAGTTAAGATACAGGGACAGCGTAGATGTCCAAGATGTCAAAGTTCCGATGGACATGACGAAGGAGTTTGTTGTAATGAGTAAATTTGTTTTCAAGTCAGCATTTTAAATTAAAGATTGTGTTTATGTTTGTTTATCTGCTTATTAATAAAATTCCCATCATTCAAAATGCAATTTCAAAATATACCAATATACCTGTTTGTAATTATTACTTGTTATGATGACGCCACAATTGATATTTTTTTCTTAATATAATTTTTAATTTAAGTTACATAAGATTAATTAGTCTAACATGATTTCATTACCAATTTTGACTTCATAAATATGGAGTTTTATATTAAGTTATCAATATCTACAGTGTTGAATGTTCGATTTAAAACAGTTTATATATATTGTGGGTAGCTCCCTAAAGTTCTTGTTTCGATATCAAAATCACTTCGTTAAGGCTTTTAGAAATTCGACCTTCTCGTCGCTGAAAGTATTAAACATACAAATACATTGATCATGTACGGGTACTAAATATAGAAAAGGGGAATAAGTATTAGGAAAAGGTATAAAAAAATTCCAACTGACACAATGAAAAGGAAATGTATCTACAGTAACAGTTGTGTAACTCAACAAAATGGACAATTTTTCACTAAAGCTAGATCGACGAGCTCAGGGATTGTGATTGTGTGTGTATATGTGTGTTTGTTTTAGACGTTGTAACATTAACAGTACAAATCTTACTGCACCATATGCACATTTCGACAATGACTGTCTCTTCAGTCATGCTCGAGGCCAAAAATATTTGGAAATCAAAACCCCAATACAAACTTTGAAGAGCTGATAAATCAAAAGACCTAAAGTATAGCCAAATACGGACAAGAAATCAGACCTTTGTACGAGGGAGATGTATTTCTTAACTTAACATGATTTCCAAACTTTAATAGCAGCAAATTTCAATTAAACAATAGCCGTATTTTATGCCAGTACCGTGGTAGGATGTGATTGTCCGATCATCAGTGACTTTGTCGCTCGTGTCTAATACAAGAAGTTTTTACCAAATATTGACTGTGATTACATGTAGTATACATTCGTAACATTTGTTTGTTTTTATAGTGATTAAGATGATAACACAATGTTGACTGCTGTAACCCTATTTTTGACATTTTTACCAATTGTGTCTGTTTGTTTTGTTCACGCATCGTTGTCAATATAATGGAATTTGATACGACTGTCATACAAGTGAGAGGTTTGGCTAGCCATAAAACCAGGTTCAATCCACCATTTTCTACATAAGAAAATGCCTGTACCAAGTCAGGAATATGACAGTTGTTATCCATTCGTTTGATGTGTTTGAACTTTTGATTTTGCCATTTGATTGAGGACTTTCCTTTTTGAATTTCCTCGGAGTTCAGTATTTTTGTGATTTTACTTTATACATGCTCGTCACTCCCGTACCACCAATCTTAAACGAGAACTCAAAGCCATTGAAGCATCTTTCTTGTACACCCAATTTTTGGCTCAAAATTCTATTAAAATTATTTGTTTAAACAAGAACAATTGTAGGATATCAGTGGCCGAGTGGACTACTTTATCATTAGCTCGTCAACACATAGGTTGTGAGTTCGAATCCGGCACGTGGCAGGTGCGTTCAACTCCAATCTCAATTGACTAGGATTGTGGGTTTTCCCACCGAAGGTCAGTGGTTCTTTATGGGAATTCTGGCTTGCTCCAACAATGAAAACTTACCGCCACGAAATAGCGCAAACGTGCTGAATGTGGCGTTTAGCATCAATGAATGAATCAACAATTGTATATCTCTAATGGTCTGTTATCCATGGTCGTTGTTCAACGTTACGACCTTCAAAACAAAATAAGGTCCTAGTATACAACAAGGATACATTTACTTGAGCTAGAATGTTGAATGGTTTGTGAAAATATATAAACAGGATTTGTTTAACATTATGAACTTCTGCTGGTTTCAGTTATCTTGCCGGTTTATATTGACAGCATTTTTGTGTATAGTATACGGAATTAATAAACGGTTAAATTCTAAGGTAAATGCTGACTAGTTCAGCATCGACGTGGACATACATCATGTAGATGTTCCTTATAAAATTTTTTTTTTTTTTTTTAAATTTTGTAAGCTAATTAGATTTTGTGAAACATTGTACTTTACGTAAGCCTGGTCTTGATATATTTAAAATATATGTTTCTTGTGTTAGTTTGGTTCGTTTGATTATTTCTGTTTTTAAACCATGCACGAAATTATGAACTGGTTTGTGTTAGGATGTTTCCGATTTATTTCCAAAACTACTGTATTCTCGCCATTTTATAAGATAAAGTTTAATATCCCCTATTTTTCTCCTTTTAACTATTTTTGCGGCATCATACATAATTTTTGTCAATTGATGACCTTAAAGACCGATTATTCTCCTCACAAACATAAAGAAAAACTTGATAAATGATTGAAAAAAAAATCGAATTTGCCTATGTCATTAAAAAAGAGAAAAGATCAAAAGAACACAATGATTTGAAAACCAGTACATATTCTAATTCCACCAAAACGTGGTAAAACATAGAAGTGCGAATAGGGGCATCACGTCAATAAATGATAATAGTTCAACAAAACACTAATTCAAGTTGTTATTATGACATGTTCACTCAGGAGTAACCGTATTAAGATTACTAATATATACTGTCACTCAAAGAAAGAATCAGTTCGAATTAATTTCAGTTTTATCTTGCAATATTGCCCCGTCGGACTTTATAATCACTTTTGTTTTTTCAAGGGTTTTTAAACATTCCAAAGGTTCCTTTTTCTCCCTACACAAGTCATTGGCGACCAGATTTTGATCCTATTTAAGAAAGACAATGTTTTAAAATGTGACGGAGTTGAGTACTTCAACCATCCCTACTTTTCAGAAACGATTATTAGAATGAAAAAAACAACATATTGTGAATAATGACAACTGAATTAATAACAGAAATGTCAGCAATTAGGGTTAGAACCACCAATGGTTAGGGTAAACTTAGTTGAAGTTTCTCAATTGTCAACTTGCCATTTCAATGTAGGAACATACTGTCTTATCCAATGTTTGAAAAGCAGGAGACCTTACAAACATGGTCTCACTCCTTTTCGATTTCCTACAATTTCCTTAGTTTTTCTCACTTGTTTTGAAAATTTATGATGCATTTTATGGTTGCTTTTATGATTTCATTGCCAGTTACGGAATGTCTGTTTTACAGATGATGCAACAAAGGACATTTTGGTCTAGTCGGAGCTACAATACTATCCTATAGAGCTAGATTCTGACATCACCGAAGAAACGTATGACTGTATTTTACAGAGATTGGCATTGAGATTCCCCTGTTAAATTATTGTTTTTAGCCAATTGTAAACATTAATTTTGTTAAATATATGTTGTAAAAAAAAATCCAAATAAATAATATCATTACCGAAAGAAAAAAGTAAATCGGAAAATAAAAAAAAAAACAAAAACAAAAACTACACAGAAAGCTGAATGCTAAGAATACATTACTATAATAAAAAGCAGGGGATAATTCACTAATTGCTGACTCCCCCGGAACACTCGTGTGTTAAATCCAAATTATATTAAAGTTATTGCTTCATTTCGCATTCAAGTGTTCAATGAAAATCAGTTTAAAAGATTAAAGCTATTTACTGAGCACTTTTGCAATTTATCCTCTGATATAGTTTATCTATCACCTCTAATAATAGATAATAGAATAAATTGCGCGTCAATACTTGCCTGAACCTGCAGTGGAACAGATTAAAAATGATTTGGACAAGTACGAGTTCGTGCCCTTAATGTTTTCATTATACAAATCATTATACTGGGAAAACGAACACATTGACGCTATTAAGTTTTTTTTTATATACACTGATAAAATAGATGAGCTGAGGGAACTTGGATAGTACCAGAGGAACTCAAACCAGCCTGAGTGAAATCTTAATTAAAAACAGTAAATAGAAATAGGAAATTGTAAACCAGTCAGCATCTTATGTTTTACCTATTTCAAAAAATCTTTTAAAAGTTGTTTATATAACTAGAGACACATCTGATCCAACATCATTTATGGTATCGATGTCAGTCTAGTTTTAGGATCTCTTATTCAGCAGATACTTGTCTTAGATATAGGAAGATGTGGTGTGAGTGCCAATGAGACAACTCTCAATCCAAATAACAATTTATAAAAGTAAACCATTATAGGTCAATGTACGGCCTTCAACACGGAGCCTTGGCTCACACCGAACAACAAGTATAAAGGGCCCCAAAATTTCTAGTGTAAAACCATTCAAACGGGAAAACCACCGGTTTAGTCTATATAAAAAACGAGAAACGAGAAACACGTATAAATTACATAAACAAACGACAACTACTGTACATGTCCATCTATTTGATCAAAACAGAATACAAACATCAAAAGGTTGATTTACAGGAGAAGTGATGTAAGTATACAAAAATCGTTTGACACAGTGTACTATAATACCTTATCATAACAATCAGATTTGAGTGAAAAAGTCAAATGATTTGAGTCCAATTCAACTGGAAGGAAAAAAATAATTTCAGAGGGCAGGAGACGAGGATGTTTAATATCCTGTTGATGACAATATATCAACTGTATTTGGTGTATTAAAAGATGTTAGTTGTAAATGTCTGTTTAGCAGGTTAATCTGATCTTGATATCACTACCATTGTTCATTGGTTAATTAGGTTGGTAAATTAAGAAATTGTTAAGAAACTAACGTTCTAACCCCTTAGGCAAAGTTGACTTCATATATAATTAGTTCGTTTTAATGTCCAGTTTGATCTTCATCGCTTCACACGTGTTATGCCATATACATCCTTGACATTAAAATGTTCGCAGGTATTAAAACCAGAAAAATAAGTATTGTTATAGAAAAAATAAAATAAGAGATTTCCTAAAAGAGGTGAAACTATTTGTTTATTTGATAAAGTGGTATGCATGTGAAAGCCTTTACTTCTTGAGTTCCTTATCCGTATTAATTATTTTTCAAATACATAATGTCTCTTTCAAAAGTTTCATACAAACTTATGACAATTTTTCATTCATTTCCAAATAATTTTCTCACATTTAATATCTAAAGCATTGTACATGTCACATTTAGCCGATGATCCTTATCACAATACATACAATACTTTGTATTTTGACTTTCCATGATCCATAATAAATATAGACAAATATCATTGTGTTGATTTTCATATGTTATTGTTCTACTGGAAATATTTTTATTCTATAGCTTTTCTTTTAATTCACATGTAACATGCCAAGAATATTCTTATATACATGTAATATATTGTGTATTACAATATATATACCAGTAAGCACATGCAGTTACCAGCCTGCCAAAATATGATGTTTGAATTATAATTCTCACTCATTTCACTATTTATGTAAAGATCAAAAATTAGCTTAATAACTGGCATATGATGAATAATGATGTGAACATTTCCTTTCATGTATTGATCTTACAAGAACAAAGTGCACAGTCCTTTCCTCTGATTTAATATTTTCATTTCATTGTCTTCAATGTTCCAGAGTCAGTTGAGTGTTCCTGATTAAGGTAAATCCAGAAAAGCGCGTCGGAGGCATGAAATTATTTCACGTGTTGTTTTTATTTTTTGAACAGTCGTGTAATTCTTCCTTTTTGTTGTCATACTGAACATTACTTCATTCCAAAGTTCACATGTGACATAGCATGACTTGTTTCATATTCAGCACTGTTATAGTTTTGTTATATGTCCTCATGCTTTTTCATTACACTTTCTTTTCATGCACAGATCTAAAGTTATCTCAATATATGGTTATAAATGGTCTGACAATTTCCCTGTGTGTGTTGATCTTCAAATGAAACAAGTGCTTATACTCTTTTTCTCCAAATAATTTTTCCAATTTTAGTTTGTAAAAACTATTGTAACACCATTGCTTCCAAGTCTTCTTAAAACTGAAAAAAATAAGGTAAACAGTTAATGGCAATTTAAAAGTTATTGGTATTCATGTCATGATACAAATAGAAAACTTCAGTTTAAATTTTGTGTTCTTAAATCATTATGGAATGAAAAGTAAACTTGAAAAAAATTCTGCATTGGTTTAAAATGATTTAACTGATATTTACCCATCACAATGCTTTACCAATTTGTTATTAATTATGACTTTATCAATATTCAGTGAATGTAACTCAATACATCAGAAAAATTATATACACCTAACATATGTGGGTATGGATGGTGTTTTACCGAATACATAATAATCATTTTAGACAAAAAGTGCAGAAAAAAAGGCTAAACAATTAAAGAATGAAAAAATTACCAATAAGAAAAGAGAATAATTGGGTGTTAAAAATATAAAGAATATAGAATAATGGGCAAAATAGAGAGAGAGAGAAGGGAAAATGGTATTAAAAAAAGAATAAAGAAATGAAGGACCACCATCAAGACTCTTACATAATAATATTAATGCTTACATTGTGTAAAAAGTAAAATCACAAAACTACTGAACTCCGAGGAAAATTCAAAAAGGAAAGTCCCGAATCAAATGGCAAAATCAAAAGTTCAAACCCACCAAACGAATGGATAACAACTGTCATATTCCTGACTTGGTACAGGCATTTTCTTATGTAGAAAATGGTGGATTGAACCTGGTTTTATAGCTAGCTAAACCTCTCACTTGTATGACAGTCGCATCAAATTCCATTATATTGACAACGATGCGTGAACAAAACAAACAGACACAATAGATGAAAATGTCAAAATAGGGGTACACCAGTCAACATTGTGTTATCATCTTAATCACTATTTGCTTATATTATACGATTTTATTTTATATATCTATGTAAAATCCACCCATAAAAGATGGAAGGTTTTAAGTACTGGCGTAAAATCGCGCGTTTGAAATTCGCACAGGTAGACATAAAATAATTTTGTCGTTCAAAGTATGACGGGATACATAAATACAGAGTCACGTAAAATGGATATATCACAAAAAACTTAACAGTAAAAGTAATATTAATAAATAAAATAATTGTGTAAATTGAACCTTTTGTTTGATATCATAGAAACTACATGACTTTAGGCATTAAAATGCCATTTTAAAATGTGCATGGTGTAAATAAATCTGCAGAAGACGTTACAATAATTACTGAAAGTTTTTTTCATACCATACCAGATTGTAAATAAACAAAAAATGATATATGTAAATTGTTTTAAGTGATGCTTGTCAAAATGTGAAATTATCTTCACATAGAAACATAGACTTCAAATACAAATTTTTCATAGTTAATCAATATAACAAATAAACATTAATCTAATGACTATAACCATAAAGGTTGAACAAATGAATAAAGAAAAAAATAAATGTACACAAAAAGGGATGATTTTAAGTGATAGTATGATGACTGTAAGATTTAAAACCATAAATGATTTTATTTTTAAATTATGACCATGATGATAAATAATAGTTCTAACATATCTTAACATCTCATGTGCCTGCCTAAGCAATTTGATTAAATGCAGGCAAGCTTTAAATATGATTGCATGCACAGTGCCATGTATGCATATATTTTTAACTATAATTTTCTTTTTTTTTTTTTTGGTTTTGTATTATGTTATACATTGGAATAAACACCATAGTAAGGAAATAATTTATTTTGCATGTGCAATTAGAGCAATTTGAAATATACCTAATAGATCTTAATAGGTCAAGTGTTTACCTCCAACATAAAATTCCAATCATGACATGCATCAGAGGCTAATTAAGGGGGAAAGGGGGGCGGTGCAGGCATGGTGCTCGAACTTTTAACAAAATTCCTTCCTTGCGTTGGATTGTTGATGACCATCATTGGCTACGATTTAAAAATATTGGACCCGCATCTGTGAATGGCAGGTCAGTCTGCAAAATGTCGGCATAAAGTTACTTAGTCAATGGTCAATGAAAATACGATTGTTATAAGCGAGTAAAATAGTTTTGACTTACATAAATTATTCATAGGAAGTTTGTCTATACAGACTGTAGAAGTCATGTTGACACCGAAACGTGTAACAAATTAGCCCCTTTTTAAGTAAACAATGCAGTTTTATCTACATTCATACTCAATCGAGACTCAATCATCAGTGAAATGAATATCGACGAACCTCGGCAGTAAAAGACTAAAATAATTTTAAACAAACTTACCTCAAAATATAAGAAACATCCTTCTATATTAACGTGTTTTTGTTGGACGGTTGACACTGACTTCTGTCATAACAAGGTGTCCGATCAGCTATTCGAGAGAAGCTCAAACTTGACGTCGACGAAACATTCTAGCCAAACACGTGTTGCATAATTTAGAAAATGACGACAGATTTAATTTCGATGAAAATCAATGACTATTTTTCAAAAAGTGCATTAACCTGCCTGCGTCGGGTATGAGCGTTTCTGATGAAAATAAATCTAAAATAGCGGATGAAATTTTATGCTATATTTGTTTTTTATGGTTAAATCGTTTAGCAAATACTATAAGCAATACGTCAAATATACTTGGTGCATTGAATTTTGCAAGGCGTAAATATCTGGAGGGTTCCACTGCCATTGACCTCGTTTTGATGGTTCATTGGTCAATGTTTAGTTTTTATGGTTAAACCATTGTCAAATGCTATAACCAATATGTCAAATATATTTCATGATTCAAATGATTGCAAGGTATACAATGTACATATCTTTCACACAGATTCATTTGACATTGACCTCATGTTTATGTATCTGTGGTAATTTACTGATGTATGAAACCGACATATACTTTTTGATATACAATTCAAAGTAGACCAGAATATTTTTTTATACGAATCAAAGTTGTACGCGGACTGTTTATATCAACATGATCAAGGAACTCGGACATTTTAATGTATTGTATTTTTCTATGAAAAGCGGTCATAATCACTGATTTATTGCCAAGCTTTATTTGGCCAAACCTTTCAGAATTTTGGGTCCTCAATGCTCTTAAACTATGTTCTTTATTTTGCCTTTTTATCTTTTTTTAATCGAGCTTCACTGATGAGTCTTTTGTAGACAAAACGTACACATTTTTTTATCTTGTATATATGATGATTTTATTTATTTAGCGTAAATCAGATCAGACTTAAAATTAACTTTAGAACCTTTAGAACAAATCTTGTTCATCGGAGCTGTTAAAGTGTGTGTGCACTTTTGTGAAGTACATGTTTCACAGTTAATTTCAAAAGGAAACATGTCTAAAGCTAACTTTTTTTGGTAGTATTAAAAACAGTTTGAGACCAATTTTTTTTTTGGGTACATTTGAGTCCAGCCCTCCAACCCGTGGGAGCAGTCAGTAAGCCGGTTGTAATTTAAATTGTGAACTATTACATGTAGTCACTGAGGGCATCATCATCTCAGAAATCAGTGAGTCGGTACTGACATGCTGTGTATCGAACCTTTTCCAAATTCTCCGGTTTCCAGTCCCTCAGGCGTACATTGAGTCTACCTTAGATGGATTTGGTTATCATAATTTAAGGTCCTTATGGCAATATAGATGTTTGCGTGTTTCAGTAATTAAACATCATTGGATTGCAAATGTCAAGTATTCAAACTAATTAGCACTTATATAACCAAACATCTGCATTTATAATGTGTCTTTCCATGGAAAGTTTGTAAATCTTCTGGAAGACACTGAAAAAGACGCGAAAGATTCCAAAAGGATATTAAAACTGATAAGTCGAAATCAATCTGACAATGCCATGGCAAAAAACGCCAAATAACGAAAAGACAAAAAACAACAGTATACAAAACGCAACAAGCAAAAACTACAGACTGAGCAACACTAACATTACCAAAACAGGGCGTGATTTCTGTTGCTCTGGAAGGGTAAGCAAATCTAGTTCCACATGTGGCACCTGTCATGTTGCTCATATGAGTGCAAACCAAGTGTTAAGTAATAGATCTTATTTACAATTTATCAATACGCACGATATCTCTTTATTAATCTTTTTGTTTGGTTGATTTGTCAGTAGAACATTTTAAATGCAATCTGCAATATTGATGAAAAAATGGGGGGAAAAAAGATAATTGAAAAGTCGTTCTATTTAAGAATGTTTTGTTCTAGTGGTATACATGATCAATCTATAATCACATATAAAAGCCATACAATTATGTAGGTATATTCTTGTTTGATTATGTGTTCCATTTACAGAAAATGATTTTAATTGAGTTATTTCAGTATCATCTTGATAACATATTAAAAAATATATTATATACTCTAGAAAATATAACTGGTTGAATGAAGTAGTGTTTTCTAAATTAGTACGTATACTTATACATACCAACCAGATATACGATATTGGAATGTCCCTCAAAACGAACATAATTCTGAGATTACCAGATTGGTTAGATGACATGATCTGTTCAATTACAATGATCATTGGATACAGTGAATGAATATTACCAGAACGTATCTATTGAAGTTTACATAAGAAGAGTTGGAGATACCTTTGGTCTTTTTGTATAGTTTAATCCATTATTATAGAAATAATTTCTCCAATTTAATGGTCCCATGGTTTGAAAAAACACCAAATGATATTCAAAGCAGTTCCTCTTGTAATGTTATGCTCTATGCTATAATAAAATCTGTTTAAATAAGAAATTCTCAGTAGCTGCTTCGTAATATAATATGATATGTTTCCTATTCTATAGATTCGTTTAACAGGAAATGCTTGACACTATCAATGTGAAACCTCGTTTTAGTATACACGCTGTCCATGACAGAAATCGAATGAGGTCGTTACTTGAAGTTAAACTTAATTAACTATTTCATAGCCTTTAAATTTGATTTTAACAAACTCGCACCAGACATTCATACCCACAGGAATAAACAAATTAAAGGCAAAGTCTTGCTGTAATACTATCACCGTGCATCTTCACATTTCATACAATAGCATCTTAGAGAATCGTAGGCCATCGGTTTGAAAAATTGAATCTACATATTTCTAAAAATAACAAATTGAATAACATTCTATTTTAGCAGGTTTCGACGAGTGACGTTTTTACCTGAAATTCAATAGGATGCTCTCCCTTCTCTTTATCGTACAATTATACAAATTCCATTGTAAACAAAAAGCAAACCATAACGTTAGCATTTCTAAACCATTATGATTGATTGGCCGATCGATAATTGTTTTACGCCGCATCAGCGCAAAAAGGCTATAACCAACTTTAATTCAGAAAAAAACTAACAAAATATTGTAAATTAGAAGGAAAAAATGTTTGTCCTAACGGTACGTGCAGTCAACAGTTTCACTATCAACATAAAAAAAAATTAAGGTTAGCATCCCCCAAAAAAAGCTTAAACAAATATTCATATTTTAGGTAACTAACAGTGACCTTTATTTTAAATAATTTAGACATTAATTAAAACTCATCTAGTTTCATTTAATTACATTAAGTCAAGTTACCATCTGAAACAAATTTTTAAAATATGTCTATTTCTTAGTAACAACAAACACTTAGCCAAAGTTCAGGGTTCTCTCTGCCACAACTGTTTCAAATTTATAATTAACCAAAAAGGAAAAAATAATTTGAATAAATAATCAATAAGTTCGTGATTTCTTTATCGTTTATGCACTCTAAAGTTTTATTTTAAATTTAAAAATGAACACTTAAGTTACAATCCCAAAACCAACTTAAAATAATTTTATTTGAAAAATTTAAAGTCGACCTTCTGATGCAAAATTAATACGATTTTCCTGTAATCTATATTCTCAATATGTACAAGTGTCATTATTAATCAACTGAAAACTAAATTACTATTTTTTCGAAATCATTTTTTGATTTGAGAATCACTGGAAATAAGGGTCTTTTTTGTCATTTTGACGAAATTCTTTGTAGACGAAAACTGGCATACAAAATGTTAAGCCCGGTATCTATGATAATTTTATTTATGGCTTACTATACGTTTCGGGTTTTTCCCATTTTTAAAGGCCGTATGGTGAATTATATTTACATAATTTCACTTCATTTTGGTTTCTGGTGATTGTTTTCTCATTAGCAATTTTGTCACAACTCCTTCATATATAAGGCTTTGTTAGTTTTTTATATACACTTTTAACACCTGTTATATTTTTGTTCCTTGATTATAATTAACACTTTAGCTGATTGGGTGATCACATCAATGTTTATGTGGTAATAAATGAGTAACGGTACAAGTTTAGTGACTAGATGCGCATTTTGACAATTAATGTTTCTTCAGTGATGCCCGAATCCAAAAGTTTGAATATGCGAAACCTATTTCAGTCTTAGGCCAATTTCTATTATACTATCAGAATTGTCACTGGAGTCAATTTCTATTATACTATCAGAATTGTCACTGGAGTCAATTTCTATTATACTATCAGAATTGTCACTGAGGCCAATTTCTATAATACTATCAGAATTGTCACTGAGGCTAATTTCTATTACATGTATTATACTATAAGAATTGTCACTGAGGCCAATTTTTATTATTCTATCAGAATTGTCACTGGGGCAAATTTCTAGTGTACTATCAGAATTAACTGGCATGCATGTATCAATAACATTTCCTGTCTCCAGCTGGGTATTTTTTGTATTTTGTAAATAAGGTTTATTGTGTGGTCATTGAATAAGAATTTTATATTTTTATCAATACTTTTTACAACAAAATCCATACTATAAATTATTGTACAAGTTATAGGTGAATTTTAGTAAAATTTTGTACAAATTGTAATTTGTACAAGCATTGTAATTTGTACAAGCACTTTTTGTACAATTTATAATTTGTACAAAGTAAAATACAAATTATAATTTGTACGATTTTTTTGTACAAATTATAATTTGTTCAAAATAACTTGTACACAACATAAACATTATGTTTGTACTTGTTGTTATTCATGTTATTGGATTTAGATGTCAGTAACTGCATGTCAGCTCAGATCTGTACCTTGTGTTTTTTGTTGTTGTTTTGAGTGATGTTTAAAGTTCAGTTTGTGTTTTGTTAGATGTTTTCTAATTTGTATCGATCTGATGAGGTATGCCCTTTTCAACTGATTTTTATAGTGTGTTCTTGTGTTGAGCCGTTTCACCATTGTCACAGGTTAGGGGAGGATTGTCGCCTTCAAACATGTTTAACTCCCCCACATTATTTATGTGCCTGTCGTTCATGGTTGTCGTTTATTTCATGTCTGTCATATTTGTTTTTCGTAAATTGTTTTGTTGATAATTAGACCCTTAGTTTTCTCATTGAATTGTTTCATATTTTTGATGTTGGGGCCGTTTATAGCCGACTATACGGTATGGATTTTTTTCATTGTTGAAGGCCGTACGGTGGCCTTTGACTGCATACAATCACTTATTTTACCTTTGGTGGACAGTTGGCAATATACCAAATCTCCTTATTTTTATATAATACAAAGGTTGAAGCGCTGATAAAACGGAAAAGGACCCAAAATAGAGACAAATCTGGTCAATGATTTGGAGATAATGCATATAGGAAATATATTTCTTCATTTGAAATGTTAATACAGGTAACGGCAAATTTCAATCAAACAATATACACATTTTTATGCTAGTTCCGATTACTGGGCAGGTGATACCCTCGAGGACTAACCGATTTAAGACGTAAATTTACTGCAATAGCTATTCAAAGCACTGGTTAACTATGAAATGAGTATATTCGACTTGGACTTTCAAATTAAATCTATTTGATAGCATTTGCCAGTTTTCCTGTCAAAGCTCAGTAGTTCTCTCCCGGCATTCTGGTTTCTCCAACCAATATAATATTGCCGCCATGACATAGCTTTTTAACGCCATCGAATAAACAAACACACTAGTTGAATTGATTACAATGCAATGCAACCCTTCTAAAAACAAACTTCATACCAATTTAGTTTTTTGTAGGTTTTCGGTTTTAAAATACATAGGTCTAAATAATTTCCGATGTGTTATAGCTTAACATTTATACAGTAAACTTAAATTTGTCAATCGGTATTCCCCTGTATTGATTTAAGAAACTAAAGCAACTTCAGAAAAATGAGACAAGTAAATTGGAGACGCTTTTGTAAATAATCATGATAATTGCCAATTCAAAATATGCGTTTTACCTCAAATATTGTTTTTCATTATCCATATGTATTTCTCTTTACGATTAAATAATTATCTTTTTTATTTCTTGTATTTGTACAGGACTAGAGGAAAAACACGTTTCACTGCTTGTTTCCTTTCAATTATTTTCAGATTTTAACTGCAACCATTTTAGAATCCGCCAAAATATTTCATCCCGAATTAAGAATCCGCCAAAAGAAAAAACGCCAAAAATTTTTCAATACTTTGTTCCCCCTATATCGCGAAATTTCACTCCCGCGAAAAAAACCCTTTATACGGTATATCAGGTAGTATTAAAAGAAGTGATCAATATATAAAACTCATTTTAAAAATATTGGAAACAAATTATTACAATTTCTTTTTTTATCACCTTACCCGAAAAGTTAATGTTCTTTAAAAAACAAATAAATTGGTTTAGGCAACGTAACTGAAACAATAATCCTTATCAAACGCACAAACACATAAAGTATACAGTTCCAATTTGATACCATGTATTGTATAATTTGTAGAATAATAATGCTTTTAGCATTGAAAAAGATATTAGCAAAAGTTGGAGACATATTTCACGATCAGTGGGGATCTTCAACAGACACTATTCTTTTTCACATAGCCAAATGTTAACACACACACAAAAATACTTTAAAGTGCACTGCACTTATTCCTTTCATATTCAACGATCAGAGGGGATCTTTAACGGACACTATCCTATTTCACATAGCCAAAGGTAAACACACATAAACATACCTTAAAGTGCACTGCAGTCATTCCTTTCATAAAGCGCAATGAGGATGTAGATTTTTTTATGCGAAGATCGATCTTCTCATTTACATACATGTACTAGTATTTTGACCGTCAAAACGCTGTGACTGTTTATGATATTTCACAGATCCTAAAAATTAAACTTTCAACATACTTATTTATCACTTTACAATAATATCACATGCTTTTTGACTGCGTCAGTTTCTCTACGCTAACTAAGAACAGTGTATCCGTTATTTAAGTAATAACAGTTTCTGTATAGTAAGGCTAAGTTATTGTGTATGGATTGTCAGAATCTATTCATATTTTGTATGCATCAAGAACTCGTTAATCCACACTTGCATATCAGTAAGCGAATATATCTTGTATTGATAATTAAAGATAAAACCATTAAAAAAAACCCCTCTCAATTAGATTTATAAATGTATACATATAAAGTTCGAGTCCAATAAACAAAAACATTTCATAAATTCTCGAAATGTGGTCTATAGAATTCTATTTTACAAACACTAAAAAATACATTTACTGTTCCTTAAACCATTGATGTCAGGCCATCCTACTGAAAATCGTGGTTTTTTTATCATGATCAGAAGGTTCATAAATTGGTTTAACTAATTATATTTATTTGCTTGTTTTAATTTAATTTAATTAATATGATTTAATTTAGTTCTTAGTTTTTATTGAGGTAATTTCAGGCTAAACCTCGAAGATGTTTACTTCACATTCATTCAACCACTCGTTCAGTCTTAGGTAGACGCACACGACTTACACATGTGTTTAACGGCAAAGCTTTAAATAACATTGTCTTTGTATGTAAATCGTACTATGAGTGTCTTGTAAAAGAATTAGGAATAAATGAGCACTCAGGTAATCCCACATACAAAACATATCATTTGACAAGGATGAGATTTTGGCGAATCATAAGTGCTTCATGGCTTCAATGAACATTACATTGAACAAAAATTGGAGGACTTACCTTGTTTGTATCGGATACCTAAACTTCACAAAATTCGGTACAAACAACGGTACATTGCCGGCTCATCTGCATGTTCGACTAAAGAATTGTCCATTAGATTGACAAAAAGTCTGTCCGCAGTGAAGAGGGTCTTCAGAAATACTTCGAGACTATTTACTCGCGTAGTGGTATTAACCATATGTGGATTCTTAAAAACTCTAAAGAACTTCTGGATAATTTTAAATCTCGATCTTTTTCTGAATTAGTTCTATCAAAACTTTTGATTTTTCAACCCTGTATGCCACGATTCCCCGTGTGAAATTAAAAAATCGTCTAAAAGAAATAATCCACAATGCTTTTCAACATAAGAATGGTAGCATACGCTATAAATTTATTACTTTGGGATACCATACGGCATATTTTGTTAATAGTGAGCAAAAAGGTAAAACATTCTACACCGAGGAACAAGTGATCAGTATGCTGGAGTTTCTTATTGACAACATATTTATTGAATTTGGAGGTAGACTTTTTCAACAAATTGTCGGCATTCCTATGGGAACGAACTGTGCGCCTCTCCTTGCCGACCTCTTCTTATTTTCATATGAATCGGAGTTCCTTCCGACACTTATCAAAAACAAGAAGATCAAAGAAGCCAGGTCATTTATTTTCACATTCAGATATATTGATGATATAAAAAAGAAGATGTGGTATGATTGCCAATGAAACAACTGTCCACAAGAGACCAAAATGACACAGAAATTAACAACTATAGGTCACCGTACGGTTAATGTTCTTTCCATTAACAATCCAAACTTTTCTGATTGGGTTCCATTAATATATCCTCCAGAAATAGAAATTAAAGAAACAACAGACACGGCTTCCTCCGCCTCATTTTTAGACTTATACCTCGAATTTGTCATCTCAGTACCAAAATCTATGACAAACGAGACGATTTTAATTTTAAAATTATGAATTTCCCCCACCTTAGTAGCAATATACCAATTTCACCTGAATATGGAATATACATTTCCCAATTTATTCGGTATTCAAGAGCATGCAGCAACTACTCAGACTTTGTAAAACATCACCAGTGTCTGAGCAGAAAGTTGATGAACCAGGGGTATGTCAAAGAACGTCTCGTCCTTTTTCTAAAAAAGTTCATCGGAAGGAACCAAGACCTTGTTGATAAATATTCCGTATCAAATTCACAAATAATACACAATGGTCTTGAAGTATAGATTCTGGGTACTGACGTTGTTTATCGTCCTTAATAACGTGTTATAGTATTCTTTTATTTGTCTTCATGAATATTACTTTTACTGTTTAGTCTGTTTTTGGTGGTATCCATTTGACGTGGCTCTGTACTTATACATCCCGTCATTGTGTTATTGTTCTATGATAATTTTTGTATTCTTGTCTTTCATTTTTGCTAATATGCTTTGTCTGTATGCCTTTTTGTGTTTCTTGGTTACATATGACGTGGCTCTGTACTTATATTTCCCGTCATTGTGTTATTGTTCTATGATAATTTCTGTATTCTTGTCTTTCGTTTTTGCTAATGTGCTTTGTCTGTGTGCCTTTTTGCGTTTCTTTCTTGCATGTGACGTGGCTCTGTACTAATACATCCCGTCATTGTGTTATTGTGCCATGGTAAATGTTTGTTTATATATCTGTTTGTTTTATAGTGATTAAGATAATAACACAATGTTGACTGCTGTACTCCTATTTTTTTTACCTATTATGTCTGTTTGTTTTGTTTACACATCGTTGCCAAGTCAGGAATATGACAGTTGTTGTCCATTCGTTTTGTGTGTTTGAGCTTTTGATTTTGCCATTTGATTAGAGACTTTCCGTTTTGAATTCTCCTCGGAGTTCAGTATTGTTGTGATTTTACTTTTAACCCAAAAATATAAACTAAACAAAAAAAGGAATGTCTAATACAATAATGTCATATGATAAAAAGATTTATCGCTATTTTGTGCATTTTCCTTTGATCTTTTTAGTGATAATTTGTCATATCATGCTACTCGCTTGAGATGGAAAATTATCGCTAGAAACTAAGGAGGCACGTGGCGTTGCTAATGAAATTGACAACGTCGTCATAGGTAAAAATAGCGATAAACAGATTATCATTGGTCATCTCAACTCAATTGCTTTTCTCGCTTTCGCCGTACCGGCTCAAGCGAGAAAATCAATCTCGTTGAGATGATCAACGATAATCTATAAATACAAGTTTGTATGTTTGTGTTTTACACCATGATATGTGTTCGAACAAATACAATATTATAAATAGAACTTACTGAATCATCATGGAAACCTATTTAAGGATTAGAAAAATCTAAACAAACACTGACAGCGCTCTTAAATGACATAATTAGAAAAATTGCCATTACCTACTTATACAATATATCTCAGGCAGTTCGGGACTAGACTTCGCGGTTAATTATTTAATGGATTGTTTCTAATTTACATTTTATAAAGATAGTCAATTAATTGAAAATAAATAATACGATTTTGTACATCATTTTTTTCTCTTTGAGTTCATTTTTTTTTAGCATTACATGTTTACATTAGTCTTGTTGTTGTTCATTTTCTATCGGAACTCCCGAAAGCAATTTTGACAAGTCAGCTGGCAAAGGTCTATTTCCTTTATCTGTATGCCAACATTTCTTTAAGATATCTTTTAGCCGGATAGGTGGACTACTACCTTCCTTTAAATCAGGTCGACCTTTATTTTGATCATCTTTTTGCAGCACTAATGTTTCCAGTTCGTCAATGGTGTTAATGATGAACTCGTAAGTATTCGAGTCGTTGAGTAATGGTTGAGAAAACCCTGGCCGGTAATACCATAGCTCATATATTACCATACCAACACTATAGACATCTGATTCACTGCTTGTTATATCTCCTAAGAAAACTTCTGGAGCCATGTTAACTTCACTTCTAGTTACACACGCAGATGGGTCTTCAATTCCTTTCTTAGTTAACCCAATCTTCACCAGTTTTACTTGTCCCTTGGCATTTATCTGGAAATAAATTTTTACTTAAAAATAGTAACAAGGGGTACTCACAGTTTTTTTTCCTTAATAATTTATTGTTTCTGTCGTTACAACAAAGTGGTATGTCCATAAATTTGATGTTTGGACAATTTTGGCTGAAGTCAATATTTATAAATTGGCAAAAACGTGTAACTAAAGAAGTTTTAGTATATAAGCTGACAAACCCCGAATCTCATATACATTTAATTTCATACAGTGATACTCTCTTATGAGATACAATTTTTTAAAAGCTACCACGTTATTTAAGTCCAGTCAAATATAAACACGAAGAGCTTCCTCTCCATCATCTTTTTATATGTGACAACATACGCAATTAAGGTTGTTATTATATATACTACATGCTTACATGTCTGTCCTTTGTTATTTACTTTGACCTTGATCTTACCCATACTGACCCAAAATCAATACTGCTCGCTTTCTTATTAAATGTTAAAATATGCCCTAGTAAGTTGTCATATCATATGTTTAGTAATTCATTAGCATCCGGAGACCTCTTCAGCACAAAGTATGTGTATTCTGTTAGATTTTGGTAACTTTATATGTTGAACTTACCTTAATGAACTCAAAATCAATACTGATCTACTTTGCATTTTATTTGACCATACATGTAGGTCTATGTAAATTTTCAATCAATTTTTCTGCACAAATATCGGTCTATCTTTGATAACTATGATCTTGCCATAATGTATAGCCGTGTATTAAAAAATGAGCATACCATAACATGCATAATATTATCAAATTTATTTGCTAAAAAAGACAAGGTCATGTGTAAGACCTTATTCCTTCTACTATATTGTTTTATGATTTTGATATCTTAAATTACCCGGTAAATGCAAGCGGACAGGTTTACAATACTACATATTCTGTTTGTGTGCAAAGCTTGTATAAAGTCATGATAGATAATAAAATTAAGAATGGAAATGAGGAATGTGTCAAAGAGACAACAACCCGACTAAAGAGAAGAAAACAGTCGAAGGCCACAAGTGGGTCTTCAATACAGCGAGAAAATCCAGCACCCGGAGGCGTGCTTCAGCTGGGCCCTAAACAAAAATGTGTACTAGTTCAGTGGTGATGCATTTATAATTGCAAGGATTTTAAAATTACATGTAATTGACATACAGCAATCAGAAACAAGTAAATATACCATTATGTTCTCAATTATAAGGTCGCGGTGAACAAAACCCTGATTGTGGATATACTCCAAACCATCACATATCCCTTCTACTTTTTCTTTAACAAACTTCCATGAATTCCTACAATATGTCAAATTTCGGATGCTACCACATGGTATTGGGTATTGTTTATTGTAGACAATGTTGTGTAAACTTTCCTCGCAAAGCTCCATAAATATTTGTAAAAATCTTTGTTCATGGTGTTTTCGGAATGACAAGCCAATAAGCTGCATGATATTAGGATGTTCCTTAAGTTTCCTGTGGAAAAATACAAAGTAAAAAGATATGCTGAATGGAAAAGTTTAAATACGTTATATGATTATTTATACATTATTCAAGTAAATATGTTTTATGATTGTCAATGCCATAAAACCGAAGATATCAACGAATACATTCAAACAGGTACAGGTCAACGTATGCCAATCATTTTTATGTAAAATTCACATGAATGTATGCAGGTTTGCTGAATTGTAAACAAAACATTATATTTTCTGTAACTAATAACGATATAAACCATTACTTGACAAAGCATTTTATATATATATATATTGATATAGATATAGGAAGATGTGGTGTGAGTGCCAATGAGACAACTCTCCATCCAAATAACAATTTATAAAAGTAAACCATTATAGGTCAATGCTCATTAGTTACAAAACTATTGACTTCAAACCCAATTCATTTCATAATTCATATGATAGTTAAAAGTATCGAAAAAGTATTGCATGTGAATCAAACTAGAACTTAAACATCTTAAACGATGCTAGATAGATTTGATTCTTTAGGTGGATTTCAGAATTGCGATGATTACCTTAAACTGTATATTTCTGATAGCTGTGTGTCATTTTTGAATTCGTTCAATGGCATTTTAAAAGTTTTAACAGCACCTTGTAGTTCCTTATCGTCTAACTGACACTTTGCCATGTATACATCAGACGATTTACCATTGGCTATTGGACTCGTCATTACAATGTTGTGAATGTATGGTGATGCAACCTCACTTTTTGTAAAATACTCTAGGAAAATAAGGTCTAGTTTCCCTAACAGTATTTGACAATCACAAAGTAAAGGTACAATTTTTTTTGAAATGTCAACAACAGAACGACGATCATTCATTATATCTTCGATAAACTTTTTCTCCGCATGTAATACTTGTGGCGCCACAAATTTACATATGTCATTAATAAAACCTAACTGTTGATCCAAAAACGGTTTCATCATTTCATTTACTTCTTTTTGATTTATCTTATTTTTTATAACATCTTCTGTCCATTCTTTCATGTATTTGATCTTGTTAGCTCTGTACTTTTCCAAACTTCCTTCGTTGTACCCGAATCTGTACATCGCCCACGATATACCCCCATAACCAACAGTTAATGCAATCCCAGGATAACCTAACAATGCCGATGGACTAGCTATAAAAGGTATTATATTGCCAATACCAGGATAACGTGATACAACTGACAGAAAACTTAAAATTTGACTGCTGGATTCATATTTTGTCAACGTTCTGACTAGTGGAGTGATTAATTTTAAGTCTTCTTCGATGATTTTGAATTCTTCTAAAAGAACCTGCAATATTTCTTTGTCGACCAAATCTTTATTCTTTAGTCTCCAGTCGTTTATTTCATGTTTAATTTTCTCTAAAATATGCTTTTTGGCTTTCTTTCTTATGACCAGGAAGTCCTTTTCGTCGTCTGGTAATGTATCCCATTCCCATTTCCAATGTTCCGTTGCTAAAGACTTCAAGTGATTAACTATTCTATGTGATATTTCGTCACATTTAAATGTAATGTTTCTAATTGCGCTTTCTTTAATCTGCAAAAAAAAAAATGAGAGCACGAATGACGATCTTGATAACCAATTGTATATTTGAGTAAGCTTTAAACAAAATCAAATAATAATTACATATTTTTATCTTTTTTGTCCTGTTCAAACCGCAAAATTGTTTCGTATAGTAGTGTTACGATGTTGAAAATTGTATAACCTCAAGTTGCAAATAATATAGTGAATCAATTTTTTTAGACCAGTTAAGTGTTGTTTAAAGTTCTGTATTCGTAGCGTACGATATTGCAGTGTTGAATGATTATTGCTATCAAGATTGCAATATTGAACTTAAGACAAATCAGTGACGCTCAAATCACAAAAAAAAAAAAAATATCAGGCTAAAGAACGTATGATGTTGAAAAGCATTGAGGTCCCAAAAAACCGAAAGGATTTACCTGTATTCCCGGGGTAGAAATCGTTAGTATTTCATAACGTAATTTTTTTCATAAAATAGTACAATAATCTTATTGACTTAATTTTGCACGCACTTGACAATCGTAATGAATGACAAGATAATAAAACAGACACTCTTTCCGAAGAGCTTGAGTGCTCTGACGTAATAATATTTCCAGCTGTATATATTTTTTCAAATTCAAATTCAAAGTTTTATTGCCATATAAACTTTACAGTTTGTGACATATAACAACAACAAAAACAAATGAAGACAATAACTAAGTAACTCAATATATATATATACAAATTCAGGTAAATATTAAAGGGTCCCCTGTCCTCAGTTCCATAAAACATGACCAACCAAGTCCTAGAACACTTTCAAAAAAGTCTAAAAAGATTGTAAAAATTATATAAAAGGTACTTGTCACACATTGAATCATAATAATTTGACTTAAAATTGTTCAATGAAAACGTTTGCACGATTTTGAATGTAACAAATAAGTAAAACTCTACGTTTTCTATTAACGACATTAAATGGAACCGATAGATTTGTCCCAATTTTCTACTTGAAGAGACAAATTGTAACAAACTGATTTCGACATTTCTGTCCTAAACAGAAAATTATCGTTCTAAAAAACATTTTCCCTTAAAAATAGATAAATACATGGATAACAAAAAGTAAAATCACAAAAATACTGAACCCCGAGGAAAATTCAAAAAGGAAAGTCCCCAATCAAATGGCCAAATCAAAAGTTCAAACACATCAAACGAATGGATAACAACTGTCATATTCCTGACTTGGTACAGGCATTTTCTTATGTAGAAAATGGTGGATTGAACCTGGTTTTAAAGCTAGCTAAACCTCTCACTTGTAAAGGAGAAAGAATAAACATCTGATGGGGAAAAAACGTGTAAAATTTAAAATAATATAGCATTCATGATCATATGCATAGTATATTAGAAATATATTTGTCAAAATCGCAACCATGAAAAGAAAACTAGAATCGGTACTTGCAAATTAAGGATTTACTTTTTTTTTAAGATTAGATGACATTCATCGATCAGTCAAATTCGATTCAAACTCACGACGCCATTCTGTCAGAGTTATAGTAAAAATCGTGGATTTATCGGCTGATCAGACAGATCGGCCGGTTGAATTTTCTAGAGCATTGAACTAGACTACATCTAATGTTGACCTCATAAAAATTATGTAATCTTAATTATGTTTAATTTGATGAAAATGGCGCCAAGGGAAAAAATCATTAATTACATGAGACGCGGAGGATACCGAAAGGTACATTCATACTCATTTGTACAGAATCTTTTATTTTCTACCATTCAGCAAATTTGAACCAATGTAATTTTAAGTTTATGATGGAAGAGAAGTGAAATATCAAGATGAAACTTAATCTAGATCTTATTAACATGATAAAAGAATTGTGATTATTGTTAATATATAGACATTTCATTATCAAACACGATCAGTGCATAAAACAGATGAAAAAAAGATGAAATAGTGTTTGTTTTTCATTACAAAAGTGACACTTTCCGTTTGAGCGATTCATTTTTGTTTTTAAATTTTTCTTCCGTGTAAATTATATTTCGGAGTAACTTCCATTGAAGTTGTTTAGTTTTCCTGTTAGCTAAATTCTTATTTAAATTGTCCTAAATACATGTATCTCCCCATGGTAATTCCTTCCCAAAATGTAAATTCCACTTAAACTGACTATTTGGAGTTGTAATAATCACATAAAAGTATCGAATATCTTTCAGGCACAATTTTTTGGCATCAACGACAACTCCATTTGTTGTAAATTGACAAGAATTTATTATTTTCATAGGTCTATCAGAATCACTTTGCACGATAATATCTGTTTTTAAAAGTTCAATTTGCTTAGGCGTTAACGAAGCTTTAATGCGACTTTATTGTGCTATCCAGTTCCTTTTATCTTTCAGCTTCTTAAAAATTTCGAAAGAAGTTTTAAGGGATTTATCGTTTAAGTCCTAATATCTTTTTTTTTATTCAACTGGAGGCAAAATTTGCATAATTTAAGGCATGACCCTTGAACTTGAATTTACAATTGCCAAATATTTTTTCTTCTAAAAGGTCCTCTTTGGTGACGGATTTTTGATTTTTCTGCAAGTCAGTCCAGGAAATCAAAAGTTCTTTATCATAGTTGCATTTGTATTTGCCCAAAACCTCTATTTTCCGAACAAGAACATATAAAAAAATCTGTATTCTATTTTTCGTCTAGTGACGTTAACCAGTATTTAACTATTGCGTCTTTCAGACCAGCATATATTAAGAACAAGTCAGACGAACCCAGGATAGTTGAAATTTTCATCTTAATCTTAAAACGGCATTGAGATTATTGTAGTCCATGGCTGAAAAGGTTACACTTTTAAAACGATATAAATGTGATCGTTTCTTTTCCAAAATGATCGCCTAGTTTCAAATACTGAAATAAATTACAATTTTCTAGTGGTTTATCGTAAGACATTAGGTCATTATTTATTCAATCCAATTTTTTTAAAAACTTTTCTGTGTTTTTCGTCACAAGAAACGTTCAAAGTAAAAATTGAAAACAACATGTTATAAACATAATAAACTTCATGTGGTCGTAGTGCTTTTCTGGATTTGCAATCATCAGGGACACTCAAAGCCGAATATTTGAAAGCCGAGGATGTATAAGATCCCAAACAGTTGAAGAGCTATATAACCAACAAAAGACATTAAAAATAGCCAAATCCATCTAAGGTCAACTTTGCATGATAAATGTTCTGTATTTAACGTGCACATTTAGTATTCATTTATATTTCCCAACAACCGATTGCAAATTCACTGTATATCTTCCATCAATGTGGCTACGGTAATGATGATATCCTTCAAAGCTAAGAGGTAAACACAAAATATTCGCCCGTATTTATATAAATGTGAGAATTGACGAAATAACAAGTACTAATAGATATAAGAAGATATGGTATTAGTGCCAATGAGACAACTCTCCATCCAAGTCAAAATTTATAAAAGTAACTTTATTTTATATTGTTTTACCTAGTGGTGAAAACCAACTTGAATAATACTTTCAAATTATAGCCTTTGTATGAGATCGATACAATGATATATTGACCTGAAAGAAGTATATTGACTGAGGACGAAGTCCGAAGTCGATATACCTCTTTGGGTCGATATATCCTGTATTGACCTCATACAAAGGCTATAATTGTTATATTATTTCCGAACATTTTCTCTTTTATGATTATTTAATTTTGTTGGAATTTTATAGATACCATATTGTCTCTTTGACAATAACAAAATATTAGTTGTGATTTCAATAATTTTTGATGTTTATTTTGTATATCTCATGTACTTGAAGATTATTTTTTGTAGATAATCGATCATAAATATACACTTTTCAAATACTTTCAACAATATCTTGAAATTCATTGGACGACGTTTCAAAGTATATCGGTTTCAAGATATTCTAAAAATATCCGTGCAATATCACATTTCTATCCGCCGTTTTCAATCGACCATTGAAAATCAGTTTAACATGTGACTATCCCTTAACGAATCAGTCAAAATATAAGAATTAATAATATTATAAAAATACCTTACTGCAAGCTGAAAAAGCTATTACAACGACAGTTTGTTTTCTTACTTTGTTGATCACATTCTTTGGAATGTTGTAATCAAATTGTATAAAAATAATTGTATTTCAGCTGCATGCTTGTTTTATTTTCACAACTATATTTAGTTACAATACGATTTCAAAGAACGTGCTATTCACTAAAATGTGATTTCAGTATTAACGGATTCGGAAGTTTAAAAATCAGTTTTTACCTTGAATCATGGTATAGAATGCAAACTTAATAATTGTGCCTTTCCAGTGCTATTCCCACGTGTAGTTTTACTACAGTTCGCTTATTATTGAAATTAAATGTTGGAAAATGGCAAAAACATGTTATGTTTCCAACATATTTCCTATATGCATACTGATATAAAAAGAAGAGGGTGTGGTACATGTGGTATATTTACTGTAACAACTCTCTATAAAAAAGTATGATATATAAGTAAAACCTTTGTTGAATAAAAAATTGTAATAAATACTTCTTTCAAATGTTTTTTATCAAGATGTTGCAGTCGAGCCTGTGCTTCTATCATTTTCCCCTCTTTTTCCGTAATGGACATTTTCGATGCGCTTAATTTCTCCTGTATTCTATAAGTAAGTTTTTCAGTAAAAAACATTTGCCATCTGTAATATACACATTACAAATGTTGTGACCTTAAGGTTAAGCAAACAATGAAAGAAACCAATAAATCAATTTGCAAATTATAAATCTTTTACCGTATTTTAATGAAAATATAATGTTGCAATATGAACTGTTCGAAAAATATTTTATTCTATAATTTCAAAATAACTTATTGTATTGTGACTGATATTTTTATGCCAATCTTCAATGAAAAAGTATTCGCGTCACATCGTTTTGCCATACTTGACTACAAGTGTAAACGAATTTAAAATAAGTCATTGATTCTGCAACATAACATGTCTGGTATCATTCAAAATCTTTAGTTCTCATAAAGCCCACGGTTTTAATTATAGATTATTTACTTGCTTCTGCAGAGTATTTCCATCTAAATTATGTATGTTGTTTATTTGACTTGTTCCTGTACTATGAGATTAACAAATCAGATTTTTTTTTAAAAGCTGTAACAATATCATTTATAATAGAAATCAAGCATTAACGTTTAGTTCGAATGTCTTAATTTATTAGCAAAAAGTACGATTGCACTGTAAAAAAAATATTATGTAGACATGTAGTTATACTTCAAATGAAGTCAGTGTATAAAGATTTGTTTTAACGTTACATGCATTGCTTTTATGATTCGTCATTTGTAAAAGATTTAACATCTAGTTTGCAGTCAAAGGACTCACCTTGCATGTCTGACAACTTTAGCTTCTAAAGTAGCTGAAACCATTCTGCGGATCCCACTGACAAAGTAATCATAGTTTTCTGATGGTGACCCACATTTTTTAATTTTTTTTTTCTCCTGTAAAACATGTTTTCGGGTATCAGATAAATAATCATATTATTATGAGACCCTTAACTTGACTTCATACAGGAACTTCTTAGGAAGAAAGATAAGAAGTTGGCAATATCCTTTAACTCTACGTTCCGCTATATAGATGATGTTCTCTCACTAAATAATACAAAATTTGGTGACTATGTTGAACGAATCTATCCCATCGAACTAGAGATAAAGGATACTACAGATACAGTTAAGTCGGCCTCATATCTTGACTTACATCTAGAAATTGACAATGAGGGTCGATTGAAAACAAAACTTTACGACAAAAGAGATGATTTCAGCTTCCCAATTGTGAACTTTCCATTTCTATGTAGCAACATTCCAGCAGTATATATCTCCCAATTGATACGATATTCCCGGGCTTGTGTTTCCTATCATGATTTCCTTGATAGAGGATTGCTGCTCACAAGGAAGCTATTAAACCAAGAGTTCCAAATGGTGAAGTTGAAATCATCCCTTCGTAAATTTTACGGACGCCATCACGAGTTGGTTGACCGTTATGGAATAACCGTTTCACAGATGATATCGGATATGTTCCTTATTCGTAACTACAATACCCTTCCCTTTTCACGAATGTGACTTACCGAATTGGACTATTTACCGGATTTGTAATAACATAAGCAACACGACGGGTGCCACATGTGGAGCAGGATCTGCTTACCCTTCCGGAGCACCTGAGATCACCCCCAGTTTTTGGTGGGGTTCGTGTTGTTAAGTCTTTGGTTTTCTGTGTTGTGTCATCTGTACTGTTGTTTGTCTGTTTGTCTCTTTATTTTTGGCCATGGCGTTGTCGGTTTGTTTTCGATCTGTGAGTTTGACTGTCCCTCTGGTATCTTTCGTCCCTCTTTTACATTATAGCAAAAAAAAAACGTGAAAGAAAAACATTGCCAATTTTCAATCAGATTTTCTCGATGAAAATCATGCACATGATTCTTTTAACAATGTTCATTTTGTTGATTGAACGGTTGCAGTTCTGTTAACAAATTGAATACAAAAAAGTGTTATGAAACTTATGTATCAGGTTTTGTAATAATAATATTGATTTTCAGTATTTCAATTAACCAATTCATTCAACCTTTTTAGGCGAGCTTCTATTGTTTTACACCAGAAAATAACTGGGGTTTAATTCAGGCATGGGTAATGCAAATTTGTAATTGTAATGCATGGTAATGCATTACATTTTTCCAAGTAATTGCATGTAATGTGTAATGCAGAAATGTTTGCATTACATGTAATTGTAATTTAATGCATTACTTTAGAAAAAAAGTTGTGTAATTTAATGCATTACTTTAGAAAAAAAAGTTGTGAAATTTCATGCATTACAATGCATTACATGGCATTACATTTTTCACATACTATATATCTTTCAAAGATTGTTGGAGATTTAACTAAACCAAATTTTAGAAAGAAGGACCTTACTGTAAAGTATTTTGTTGTTGTCAAAACATCAATGAATACCTTGTCATGAAAATTGACCATTGTCATAAAACACTAGTTAGTTTGTTTTACAATCAATCTTTTCACCATTTTGACACTTGGTCATAAATTAAGCTCTTTGTTTATTATTCAATTAATAGGAAAGAAATTCTCAGTTAATATTTTTGATTGAATTGTATATTTATAAAAGTGAAGTTAACATTAGTTAAACATGTTAAAATAAATATTAAACTTCATTTCTGTAATTTCTTTTAGAGAAAAACAGAGATATATACCTTGAAACCCTGATGATGTTAAAATGTAATAGTTGAATTGAACCGTCTTTTTACTTGATACTTATATTTGATATGTATACAGAACAGTTATTGCAAATGCTAGAATCTTTTGTGACTTCATGTTGTTTTTCAAACTGTTTGATTTTTTTCACTTTTAAATCATAACATTTACAAATGTAATGTGTAATTCAATGCATTACTTTGCAAAAGTAATTGTAATTCAGTGCATTACTTTGATAAATGCATGTAATTGTAATTGTAATTTAATGCATGGTTTTGTCAAAGTAATTGTAATATAATGCATTACATTGCAATGTAATTCGCCCCATGCCTGGTTTAATTGTATCATCAAAAATAATCCTGCAGGAATGTCCTTTCAACCTTACAATCCTTCTCTGTGTGCTCAAAATTCCATTTCTTCATACCAGTATAATGGAATTACTTTGCATACGTTTTTTAACACATGATAACTTATAATGTGCTGATTTTTCTCTGATCTATATTACAAATGGTAAGGGTGTTATCTCTCAAATAACTATTATAATACATTTGTTTCAGTCTGTCAGCAATATAGTTATTGTATTAAAACGTATAGAGTAGTAATTTGCCTTTAACGTAATTCATTTGATGTCAGACCTCAAATAAACTTTTAAAAGGTGTCCAAGACATGGATATAATGTGCCGATACATGTTTGCTGCTGAAGACCTCATTTTTGTGGACTCAATTCTTATCGTGATCTTTGAAATACAAAATATTACAAGTGTTATTTTAATGAGTGGCAGGTATTCAACAAGATAATGTATTTTCCTTAGCTAGCTTCCTGAACAAAGGAAAACGTTTCGATCCTGCTACCCACATTGTGCGCGATATTTTAGTGGCTTGTGATAATTTCATACTATACGTGTGATTCGTATTGATATGAATCGCTATGCATACACTATATGCATTATCTAATATGTATAATGCATTACCTTTGCAACGCTTAGTTTAAAGATCTGTAAACTTTCATCAAAATTAGGCCAATCGGACTTTAACTTGTTAACGATGAATTGAAATACTTCATCTTGTTCCTTGGGATGCACTTGATCCCACTTATTACAAACAAACATGGTTGTTTCCGGTCTAAAGTCATGCATGTGTCCATTTTTCTGCTGCTCAGTCAGGTGTTCGATAATTTGCAGTAGCTGAAATTAAAAGTCCTTTTTTAAATGTTTTAAATTATCAAAAAAAATATCTATCATTCAGCTTAAAACTCTTTAAAAAGTTTATCATTACATATAGGAAACTACATATTATACGACAAAATGAATTTGGAAGGAAACTATATAATTACAATACATATTATCTCAAAGTGTATCGTTATTTTAACCGAACTAATTACTGATGTGTTTAAGCATGACTTTATCTTTGTGAATTCAAGACATATTGAAAATAAAATATCTATCATTCAGCTTAAAACTCTTTAAAAAGTTTATCATTACATATAGGAAACTACATATTATACGACAAAATGAATTTGGAAGGAAACTATATAATTACAATACATATTATCTCATTGTTCCTTAAGTGTATCGTTATTTTAACCGAACTAATTACTGATGTGTTTAAGCATGACTTTATCTTTGTGAATTCAAGACACATTGAAAATAAAATATTCATACATTTTAATGCTTCAAAATTTGCCAAAAAGAAATTGCCTTGTATGCAATTCTTCATTTCAAGTTTTTTTTTATCCAATTTTGTTAAATTATATTGGAAGAACTAATCCGCAAAAAGGACAGTTTAGGCATTATGTGATATTTGTATTATTTTTATCATGTAGAATTTATACTACAACAGACTCCTTGAAAAGTAGTTTGTACTTTCTTCCAAATCCGTCCATATTATTTATTGAAAAGGATAAGTCATTGCTATCAAAATTGCCGTTTATACAGCATTCGATTGGGAGGTTGTCACCTATGCTATATTTCGTCTGTGATTATCAGGTGTCAGTTTTGATCCCTTTTTTGTTCTTAATCTCATTCTAAGCTATTTAGAATTTAAAACATTATTTTCAATTTTCTGTTAGTTTATTTACATCAAACCTTTGTTTGGACATATAATCCATCTACGATTCGTACTGATATCTTACAAAATCAGAAATATCAAATTATTCCACCTCAGCAATGAATGACGCATATTTTTTTATTCGATATCGTTTTTGGTTCACCTTTTAATTTTCTGTTAATGTGTTCCAATGGTTATTAATTTAATCACTTCTCAGTGAAGGATTTTATATAATTAAGTTTTCTCATAACAAACATGTGCAAACACCACTTGATTATTTTGGAATTCAAGCTTATCTATAAATAAAATTTCATTGAAATGTTCGAGTCTGCGTTCGAGATCTCATTACGAAACGTAGCAAAAGATATGGATAGGATCATGTCTATCCGTTTTAAGTCCATACTGTTGTCCGTCCGTCGTTTTGAATACACTAGTGTCTACAGGGCTACAGGCTAAAGGGATTTTGGTATAAGCAATGTCAAAAGTAAAAATAAACAATGTTTCGGACAAATTCTAAACTGAAAACGAATATTGGAGACTCCCATGCCCACATTTTCCAATAAAATGATAAAATTAGATATATATCTAATGCTTTATATGTCAGGTTGATATTGCAAAATTTCGAAAATTGACACATACCAAACATTTTAGAGTAATCTCTTTTAGAGCTGGAACATTTAAAGCCCCTTTTTGTATGTTCTCCTTGTGTTTACTTACCCAATCATCATTTGTAACACCACCTGCGTTCCCCGCATTTATAACGTAGATAAATGCAATTGCATTTGGCAGATATTCGAAAAGCCGTCCTGTTTTATTTTTTCCAACTCCAGGAGTGTCCACAATTATAGCATGGTTCTACCATTTATGAAAAAATATTTAAAACTCATCTAGTTGTTTAATACTTGTATTTACTATTGTTAATTATGTTATTGTGTGCTTCAATAACCAATCAAAACCCTTATGTTCAACTTATAAACCAGTATGTATAGATAATGAATTTTCCTCGATATTCATACGTTTAAATTTAAACAAAAATTTTGTTGGGGTTCTTTAAACTGAGTTTTACAGTGTGTATTACTGTGTGTTTGTTTAATTTTTATAGGCTAGAGGTATACGGGAGGGTTGAGATCTCAAAATACATGTTTTACCCCGACGCATTTTTGCGCCAGTCCCAAGTCAGGAGCCTCTGGCCTTAGTGTGTCTTGAGTGTTTCTTTAGTTTTAGTTCATTTATAAGTTTAGGAGTTTCGTATGACGTCTATTTTCACTAAAGTAGTACACATTTTTGTTAAGGGGACAGCTGAAGTCTGGCTCCGGGTGCGGGATTTTCTCCCTG
Organism: Mytilus coruscus; assembly: GCA_017311375.1. Classification (NCBI taxonomy): domain Eukaryota; kingdom Metazoa; phylum Mollusca; class Bivalvia; order Mytilida; family Mytilidae; genus Mytilus; species Mytilus coruscus. Next base: position 74,459,950 of record CM029605.1, read on the forward strand.
TGTTGAAGACCCATTGGTGGCTTTCGGCTGTGTTATTTTACTCTTAGGTCAGGTTGTTGTCTTGTTGACACATTCCCCATTTTTATTCTCTATTTCATCATCTCACAGAATTGGATACACTATTAAACATAAATTATATCATGTTTTCAAAATATTCGTAAATTAATATCTACATATCAAAACTTACGAGATATAAGCAAACACGTATTTTAATGTTTTAAATCAAGAACACATATTTCTAAATATTTCAGGTCCATTGATATAAATAGTTTTCACAGAATGTATTAATTTTGGTAATGAAAGTCGGTTGATGAATGAGTCTGTTAATAAATTTCGAAATCATTAGAAAACTAAGGTTTCACTCCCTCAGACAAAGTTGACCTGAAATGAATTTGGCTATTTTTTTATGTTTTCTTTTGTTGTTATATTGCGCTTTAACATGTATATAACAACAAAAGAAAACATAAAAAAGTAGCCAAATCCATTTCATTAACATACAAATTTAGAAGAGTTTGTTATAAATATTGTTAGTACAAAAGTACAGACTACTCGGCTGATGATATCCCCGGGGACTAGTAGTCCACCAGCAAAAGTATCGACCAAGTGCTATAAAAATTAAAAAAACAATACGTTATACATTTCATGCGTCCGAAGATAAGAAATTGAAGATGCTAATCAAACGCAAGTAATGTTGTATTCTTTGTAATTTTTTAGAAAAATACCTGTAACATTGGAATAGGTAAATATATATCAACATATTTGCAATGATCAGGGTTCGACCTGCTGCCAACATATTTTTCCAGAGTATCTTCCATTTTTTCTTCTTCGTCTTTTGTAAAGAGAATTACTGTTTTTTTATCCTCATAATCCGTTAAAACTATTTGCCTGTCCTCGCTGTTTCGTATTCTGCAAATTGTTGTAGTGCATGCTAGTTGTCTCTCTGGTAAAATTGATGTTCCAACAAGGAGATTGATCAAACTACTTTTACCAGCCGATATTTCTCCTAGAAAATTGTACAAACTTGAAACAATAAACAATGTTACCATTTACGTTCATTTTTCAGTTGTCGGAGCCTACATTTGTACTGTGTCGAATTAAATTGGTTTTGTATACTTATAAAAAGAAAACAATATATCATTAATTTCATCCTAAAGACACAACCTTGCTCATGTTGCTAGACAAATAGTATGATAAGTTATTATTTAGTAAACAAGAAGATACAAGATGATATTTCAAAATGATAGCATAGACGTTTTAAACATGTAAGATATAGTATTTCATTTTTGTCATTTCAATAGTATACATTTTGATATACATGTATCTATTTCTTTAAAGTAAACACTATTTACAGAATAAATGAAGAAACATGAATATCTCGATAACGTATCCTAAGTAGTCGGTATTAATGTAACACTCTCACACGTGTCCATCCCGCAAAATTCTATTTTATCAAAAAATATCTACAAAACCGTATCTCGCCCAAAACTCTCATCTATAAAACAGATCCATCGATTTTTAGATTATTATTCGCCAAAACGTCATCACGTTTAGACTAATGTGACGACTGTGACATCAGTAAGTTTTACAGCAGATCCAAACAAAAAGATGAGATTGAAGATATCGGTTTTCTACTTAAGGGAAATGATAAAAACCGCTATCCAAAGTATTCAATACAGATTTTTTTTTTGCACAATTCCCATAGTTTAACAGAGGGGCGAAAGATACCAGAGGGACATTCAAACCCATAGATCGAAAATAATCTGATGACGCCATGGCTAAAAAAGAAAAAGACAAGCAGAAAAATAATAGTACACATGACACAACATAGAAACTGAAGACTAAGCAACACGAACCCCACAAAAAAAACTTGGGGGATCTCAGGTGTTTCGAGATAAGCGAAGGTAAATCAACAATGGAAACTTCAAATTGCATAGATGGTCAGAGGTCAAAATGTTAACTGTGGCAATACACTACATACTGCTCAGAGTCTGAAAATACCATATTTTGTACTCAGAGCACAAATTTTACTTGACAAGACTCTACATAATCTCGACAGTACTTATATGTACTTAATTGTACTCGACTCTGGTCTCGACTTTAATAAGTAAGTCTGATTCAGTACTTGATAATCTGGTCATAGTCTGAAATTGTCTCGACAAATGCCCGACCAGTCTCGACCTTTCTCAACTTGTCTCGACCTGTTTAGACTCAGTATTGACCTTTAAATTTAGTCTCGAATATTCCATATCAGCCCATCTTACTCAAATATATATTGATCTTATCAAATTCCAGGTGATCTTGTAGATCGGTTCACTGCTGTCAAATTTTATTTAAAGGTAGAAGAAATAGAATTTTCAGTTTTGATTGAATTCAGATAGTAGTTATTATTTCTATAATTTTTTCCAAACTACTTGGATTTGTCATAAAACTATACAACTATCTATAGTATACATTGATCTTCGAGACTGCCAAGTTATTTGTTAGTTTGGTTTATTGCTGTCAAATTTAAGTATTCAATAGATAAAGAAAAAAGTGAGAAACCGGATAATCACCATTGATATTTTTTTTATGACTTTTTCAAATGAACTTGAATTTTCATCAAATTTTTCAGCCATCTTAATTATATATTGATCTTACAGAATGCAAGATTGTTTGTAGTTCAGTGTATTGCTATCGAATTTAAGGATTTCATTAGTAGGCAAAAAAGCTAGAATTTTCAGTTCGGACTAAATTAAGAAAGCCACATTTGCATTTTTTATAACTATTCAAAAACAGTTTGAATTTTCATCAAATTCTACATCTATCTTAATTATATGTTGATCTTACAAAAGACCAGGTTATTTGGTTATTTGGTTTATTGCTGTCAAATTTAGATATCTAATTTATAGGTATCTATACATGTATATCTGAATTTAGTCAAAACTGATTTTTTTTGGCATTTTTTACCTATTAATTGAGTCCTTAAATGGGACAGCAATAAACCAAACTACCAAACAACCTGACATTCTGTAAGATCAAGGTATAATTGGGATAGCTGTAGAGTTTTAGAAAAATCCAAGTTGATTTGAAAAAGTTATTGAAATAATTAAAGGTGAGTATATCTGAATTTAATCAAAACGGAAATTTCTCGCCTTTTTACATATTAATTAAATCCTTTAATTTGACAGCAATGAACCAATCTACCAAATTACCTTAAATTTTGTAAGATCAATTTATAATTGAGTAAGATGGGCTGATTCAAACAAGTCGAGACTACATTTCTAGGTCAAGTTTGAGTTTAGACAGTTCGAGACGGATCGAGACTGAGTCAAGACTGGTCTAGATAGGTCGAGACTGAGTCGAGACTGCTCAAGCATTTGTCTAGACCTTTTTCGATTATACCAAGACTATCGAGTACTCAAACAGACTTATTAAGTAAAGTTTAGACAAAAATCGAGTAAAGTTAAGTCCAGTTAGGTACTATCGAGATTATAGCGAGTCTTACAAGTAAAATATGTGCTCGACCTAACTGGTCGAAAATAAAATATGGTGTTTTTAGACTCTGAGCAGTCAAATTGGCCGTCCAAAACAAATACTTTGAAAATAACGCAAAATTGTCTGTAGGAATTTACTATTGTTTTTGTCACAGATGGATTTACATAGTATAAGTTCTACAGAAGTGTAAAAAAAATATGTACATGTACCTCATAGTTAAGGATCTGTTACCCTTAAGAACCCCCCGTTTAAAGTATAGTCCAAAGAGAATAAATTCTCTGGCATTGTAGTTTTTTTTAGTCTCATACAATGTAATCAACATGCATGTGGACCGAATATCCACACCATCAAGTGTGTTTAAAAAAGTAATGGCAAATTCAGTTTTTGACTGGATTAACTATTTCACGAAATAAAAAGGTAAGATGATTTTATACTGTCTGTAGACAAACAAAAAACAATTAAAAAAAACATTCATAATCACTCGTTTGAACAATAAACATACAAACAGAGGCAAACCAATTGTTATCGAAAAAAATTATATAGAAAATTAGGAAAAGATAATGTACGTGTAAGGGAATTCAACATAAGATTGAAAATTTAGCCCTGCCTAGATCCAATGTTTGTGCATATTTTTCTAGCCCTTGCCCTTATAAGGAATTAATCTGTTTCTGTGTATTAAGTAAAATCAAGTTACAGCAGTAAATAATTATCAAAGGTACTAGGCTTATAATTCAATACGCCAGACGCGCGTTTCGTCTACATAAGACTCATTAGTGACGCTCAGATCAAAATAGTTAGAAAACATATACCAAAATATTTAAGTTGCACATGGAATAACATGTTATGTAACAGAGTAACAGCAACCTATATATCAGTTAAGGAACTGTTTTTGAAAATGATGAAATATGTTTTCCTAAAGTTTGACATACATCTGAACTTTAAAATACAATCAATTATATTTAGTTAAAAGGTAATTGATTATCTTAAATATGATCATTTGTAAATATCAGCATATATGATAATAGTTCACATTAGTTTGAAGTGTCAACAAAGGACTCATAAAATACTATAGAAACCACTTTGTCGAAATTTTGACAAATTAAAGTGTCACATTTGTGTATTACAGAGTATTAGGTGGAAAAAATTGACATATGTCTGATTATGAAAACCCCTACACATAATTTGAGTTCAGCAGGTTATGAAAAAAGTGTCATTGTAGAAAGTTGTCATTTATAACGTACATCAATAAGCATGCTTTCAACTCATTTTATACGACTTTTTCAAGGAAATAGAAGCGCTTCATTTAAACAATAAATGACCAAAATATGCCAAAATATTCTTATTCACATGACTTTCATTGTTGTCTTTTATAAATAGGTCAAATAAGGGTTAAAGTAACGACTTAATTTGGACACGCTTTGGCGTCCTTCATCAACTAGACATATTTTGGAGATCGGTGACGTCATAAAGACACATTCAAAATTGGACACGTTTGCGGAGATGAACTGATTGCTGAATGCTACATATAATGTTGTGAAAAAAACATATAATAAGTACCTCTTATTTCGTTTTAGTTTGATTTCTTTTTCTTGTACTTTTTAGCATTTTTGTTAACTTTGTCTATGGTGGTTTATGTGGTTATTTTTTTGTTCATATTACTTTAAAGAAGTTTTAAATAGGAATACACACCTGCTACAACAATAGGACATTCGTTATCAACTTCTTCTCTCTGGTGGTGTATATCCAGGATTTTATTACCAAATTCTGTTGTCATTACTTCCCTCAAACTTTCATCCTTTTCTAGTATTTGTTTTATCTGAGTGGAAATCTCAAATAGTCTACTCTTTCGTTGATTATCATCGTTTATGATTTCTCCAAGTGCAAATTGAGCATCAATATTCTACAAAATAAACGTTTTCCTACTATTTTTCGTTAAACCGGTAAAATCCTAAGTACAGAACGTGGGATGTGATTTAAAAACAGATATGATTACAACAAGAATATTCTAAATTAACTGTTCATTAAACTTTGAATTTTTTGAAATACTAAGGCTTTTCTAACTCAGGAATACATTACCTCTGCTGCATTTGGCAAAATTTTCAGGAATTTTGGCCTCAATGCTCTTCAACTTCGTACTTTATTTTGCCTTTTTAGCCTCTTTTGATTCGAGCGTCACTGATGAGTCTTTTGTAGACGAAACGCGCGTCTGACGCTAATACAAAATTTCAATCCTGGTATCTATGATGAATTTATCTAAAAGTAAGATGGCCTTTTAACTTTAAGCTTTAAATAAAAATCACATTTATTGACCTACGCGCCCGTGTTGCAATAAACATTATATCCGGAGACGAACAAACTACTTATTTAGTGCCATTCTTTATAAGAATCAGGCAATTGTAAAAAAAGTAAAAACATGGCTGACAAAAAGCCCACCGACCTAACCATCCTATGTTGAAGTTAAGTTCATCCTGAGTTAGAAATGGTAGGTTTTTTTTTTTCATTTCTGCGTGTCTGGTAATTCGAGATATCTCAAGATACTTTTGGTTAGAGTGATAGCAAATTACGGAGTTAGCTTCCCTTAATTGTTAATTTCTAGTGCATTTCTACCAAATTATATCTTGAAATACCAGAACAGGAATAGGAAACGAATGTTATATTCATGCACCATTATACATTTTGAACATAAATTAATGTCAAATTGAGTGGGTTTTTGATTATAATGTCTCCACCACTGCCCAATTCTTAAGCAGATGGCACTTAAATAATCATTTTCATCTGATCAGACAAGAGACCCTACAGTTTGCAGAAGAAACGTCTTAAAATATTTCGCTTCCTGTTGTAGCATTCAGAACATTCTTGATAAATAAAATTATGAATAAAGCAAATTTACCGAGGAAGGCTTTGGAGCAATCCTTCTATTTATTTATACAAAACTAACATTAACTAAAAATAATTCGTCAATAGGTCATTCCTTGTAATAAAAATTTGGTAGTATGCCAAGTATAGCAGAAAAACTTTACAAGAATTATCAGCGAATTCTTTACTTAGTATGTGTCTGTCGTTCTTAATTATATTGACAATACCTTTATAAAGATAATAAGAGTTTTACAGAACAAAACTAATCAAATACAAAAAAACATTGGTTTAAACTTTAAGGGCATGCGATACAGTTTTAATCTCACGGTGAATTTTTGACGAAAATGTAAAAAGCTATATTTTGCCTATACAAATCAAATATGTAATAGAAAATATATCAGCAATAGACAGCAATATCATCCATATAAATGATATTATCGATGAAAATGGAGTCTTTTCAGAAAAATTTATAAGTTTAAAACTAAAAATAAATCAAATTGGATAGCTGAATTCTCAAGATTAAGAAAAGCAATTCCAAAAGAATGGTTAAAAATATTAAAGGAAGAATGTTCAATAAAACTAGTGTTTTAACAAATAAATCACTATATATAAGTGAAAAAATAATTGCAAACATAAACTAGAAAAATTAGATTCGAAGAAAATTTATTCAATCTTAATAGAATATGATAAAGAAGTTCCAATAGGGTATTATAAGTGGAATAGAATCTTAAAATGTGAAAACATACTAATTGAAGCTCAATATATGCAAATATTTATTCACAACTATTTAAAAGATAATAAACTGAAAATGTGCAGATGGAAACTATTACACTTTATTCTTCCAAACAAAGTTTTATTAAAACAATGGAAAATAAGCCATAACTCTACTTGTAATTTTGTAACCTTACAGAAGACTATAAACATTTTTTGTAACATGCCACTTTTAGATGAGTTTTGAGGAAATATATAAGATACTTGAATTAGTTAAGATTGGTAGACACATTTTCACTGAAAAAATTTAATCTGGGGATATAAAATTCATGATGAACATTATTATGAAATAAACTTTTACTTACAATTATTGTGTTCACTATATACAAAATACACTATTTGTCAGAATATAGAACAAAAATATCAATATATATAATGTTTTTAGGTCAGAATTTAAAATAGGATTATTATTACAAAAAAATATATTAATATTGAAGGAAAAGGATACTAGAAAAGATATATTCTTATATTTGACAGCATTGTTATATTATTGTCAATATTGTAATAATATGTGTATTTTACAGAACTCCTTGTACTTAAATTGTTTGATAGATGATTTTTTTCTTATTTTACAAATTATTTCAATGAGTTTTGAAAGTGAAAGTACCTCTTCCCCAAATCTATATACTGTAACTTTAGATTATACGTAAGATATGCAAGTTATGCTTAATATATCATGAGAACAAGATTCTTATGTAAACATACCTTCCGTGGCTAATTCATTTAAATTTGGCAAGCACGTGGTGAAAGCAATTAATCCACACAAAAAAATAACAAATGAATTTACCGTTATACCGGACAACAGAGAAATACATTAAACCACAAACCATATTCGGAACACGCTTAAATAACCCGTTATTCTGTTTTATTCTCAACATCTATCAGATATATATAAAGTTCATATTCAGAGTTATAATTGTAAAATTATAGAAATAATGTATTAAAGATAAATACTGTACTAATGATAAAGAATGTATTAATGACATATAATATGTAAACTAACAAAATTAAATAGATATAAGATATAGATATAAAATATACTACCTGAAGATACCCTGGTCTTAAGGTACTAACATACAGGGATCTTCACTGTAATAGCTGTACCAGTGAAGAAATCTGTTAACAGCATGTGATATATTGTTGTTGAATAAAAAAAAAAAAAAAAAAATATATCTCATGTGCTGCTTTTTGAGATAAATTGGGTCGAACTTTTAGACATTCACTCAAAATGTCGGTCTCCTGGATTTTCGATCCTTTGGACAGACAGACCCAACTTTTTATTCAAAACTTTTGGATTACCTTTTCTACATAAATAGGTCCTGAATTTTTGTAACAATACTTCGATATATAATTATTTTTATTAAATTTTCATGATTTAAGAAAAACCGCCCTTTTTGTTGTATATACATCTGATTTAAAAAATCCATCGGCGATTTGGTCTTGAAAATGATTACAGATAATCTTCAAACATAATCATGCCATTTGTCATTTTAAACATTTTATTAGTTCTCGATTAAGATCAGTAGACAAATGCATCTTTTCCCGGTATGTCATAGTTTAAAAATAACATTTGGCGTTAGCAACGTAATTATCTCCCTATAACTGTATCGTATGCCCTTAATTGTCCTTCGGATCTGCGGATTTAATACTGAGCATACTGTATTCACGAAAACGGTTCGTCATTAGAGTAACCAATACAGAAGAAGTAAGATGAAGACATTGTGAATAAAAACCAAAACTGTTTCAAATAAGCACGAATCAATACTTTATACAACCCGTGTTTGAGAAAGTTCCGCAAAACATACATTGTAAGAAATCTTATAATGGCAGACTCGTATATTGTACAATATCTCAGAAAATTAAAAAAAAAGATAATCTATTCTTACAATTGATGAAAACCTAGCAATATAATAAAAACAATCGATTAGTTTTAAAATTTCATGTCATTCTCAAAAGAGAGGAAGACGCCAAGTGGCAATCGAAAGTCACATGTACAATACAAACAGCACGGCCTACGACCAAAAAAAAAAAAAAAACAGCAATTGAACACCTTAAAGACTAACCTAAATATTGAGCATCACGAATATCATAGCAAACCAGGGGGTTTCTGCACTTATATGCTTTGTTTACTATCGATATCATTGATTTGTTATATCCATTGATTATACATCTTCTATTAACTGATAAATTAATGTCTTATGACATCACCAGGTCATGTTTATTCTCTTACCCGAAGTTTTGACGTTTTATATAATATTTTGAAATGAAAACAAGGATTTCTGGAAAAAAAAAACTCTTTCATATTTTTCAAATAGTACCTCAATTTTCAGGCATTTGTTATATACAGTTCTATATACACATATATATATTGAATTTATTCGTAGTATTTTTGTTTCATATTCAATATATAACATGCCTTTCATAAGCATTTGCTCCTTTTGTGTCTTCACCTCTCAAAAAATAAAATTCATCAGATGCATTCGAACCAAAAGTTAATGAAGCCAAACTACACATTTATGAGCTGCACTACCAATAAAGCATGAAAAGGCCAGTTTAAATTGTCTTAACTTCTCTGGCATAATGGTATGCTAAGTTACGATAATATAGAAAAGTATTATTAGGTCAATATCGTATGACTGACATGGATTGATCTGTGAATTAACTGATCGGTGGCTTTTTCCTGATTGTGACCATTTGCTTGAATGTGGATTGTCGTTTGGCTATAAATGCAGGAATAGCAGGCGATGCTTTGGTTTTCTGTATAATTGTGTTTTTGTATATATTGTTTTTCCTGTGATTGTTGTTCGTTTTTTGCCATGTCATTGCCAGTCTAAAGAGTCTGATCTCCCTTTAGTATCTTTCGCCTTTATTTGACCCTTTCGATGTAACCGATATCACCCTTTTGGAGTTTATGTGATTAAATCAGTTGCAAATGTTTGTTTTTGATAGTTTAATGAGATTTTGTTTCGATTAACGAGATTTGAACATTGGTAAACTACTGCCGCTTTAACTTGTCACTCAGGTTTTTTGTGTAATGAGAAACGTTAGGGATCTTACGAACGGAACAGAAACCGTATTAGTCACCAGTATTTGTATGGTGTTTATTCTGCTGAATATTTTAATATGTATTTGTAATATTTTCGTCTTTTTACAAATTCTTTGTATTCTATATTTTCCTTGAGTAATATTTGTGATTATCTCTTTTATTTGCAATTCCTTATGTTTAAATTAACAATTCAGATTTCTAGAAGTAAGTATAGACGTAAAATATTAAGTACAGAAATCTATTGTAGAGGAAAAAATAATTAACGGCTTACTACTAGTCATTGAAAAATTAACATAATCACGAAACAAAACGTTGATAAAACACACGTACTAATGTTATTTGATACCAAGTTAAACTACGATTGACCTAGGACTCAAATTTCCGGATTCCATAGAATGTTTCTGTGACAATATTGGATTATCAAAAATGAAAATTACCACTTGACGTAAAGCATACCACGTGCCATTCATTCATTGAAGATAAACATTTCAAAAAAGTTATATCATGTATATGAAAACAACTTTCGTTTAAATGTGAAATGGAAAGGGGGCGTGGGATCATTAACATCTCCATCGAGATTTTTATGAAATTAACAACTTTCTTTTAAGTTTCAAGGACCGCAAGTAAACTTTCGGGAGTTCGATTTTCAAATTGTACGATAAGTTGATTTCCCAAAATTAACTCCTTTATCGGCCGCTCACGCATTCCTAAACCCCAAACAACACAATACCACAAGGATGGCTTTGTGGAGTAAGTCAGTCAATAGAGAATTTTAAAAAAATACATTGTAGTACTAACTAATGTTGATAAAGAGACGATATCGGTATATTGAAGTTATCCATTCATGCCATTATATTAATTTTTTTTTTGTAATCCGTTGTTAATACATATCACTATTACTTTATAACGAAAGATTAAAGTTTCTGCACGATTATGATATTTTTCAAACATTAACACATTGTCTAAATCAATATATATTGTAAAAGAATAACATACTGTTTGAGGGTGATTGCTCGATACGGAAGCCATTTCATCTGTCTTAGTTTGATCATTTACGATTTACGTCATCATCTAACTGAAAAAAGTAGTTTGAAGATAATGCATTTAATGTATTAACATAGTACACATTGTCGTCGAGCTGCATGACATTTTTGAGCAAATGTCACATCCCTTCTTCAAAAAGAAATTATTAGGAAATTAAAAACCAATTGTTTAGAGAAGAATTGAAGGTCTTTCCACAATTGAAGTTCAAAATCATTTATAAGAAGTCACTTCCGGTTTACTCAAAGTTACTACTGGCGTCAAGTCATGGGTCTCTTCATTCTGATTACTAAAATATGGTTTCTATGTACTTTTGCCTGAAATAAAAGAGATGATTTGCTACTTTTGGTTAAGAACTTGTCACATCCGGTCTCATATGATAGTTTTTTTTTTCACATTGATTCCAAAAAATATATGGTATCGATAAACTATTGTCTAAAACAAGAGAGATAATTTGCTACTTCCGGTTTACAGAAGGTCATGTCTGGTTTCAAATAATAGATTTATGCATGCCGATTAAAAAAAATGTATGGTTTCTATATATTTTTCCGTGAGAGAAGTGCAAAAATTGCTACATTCGATAGACTTCCAGTTGACATTTTTCAAGGTAAGAAGTCTCCAAATCTAATGCAAAAAACCTGTAGCTTTATCATGTATATCAAAGGTTAAAATCTAGAACGTCATATGATTGATTGATTGATTGTTGGTTGCGTTACGTCCAAGAACGTCAAATGAGATTTGACATCAATTTCAATGCGATAAAGGAAGAATCTCAAATCGATACACAATAGTCTCTGCTATGTATGTTTCATGAGTTATATCTCCATTCAACTTTCCAGGGGAGAATGCTCCTATCAAAACGGTACATGTACCCTTTCGACCAAATTCTAAAGGTACGACATGTCGCAACAAGCAACATGGACAATTTGGTAAAAAGTTTTGTCATTATTTAGTAGGGTTTGTGAGGAAAAGCGAAAACAATCAAAAGTTAAAATTTAGGTCATGACCTCGACCTTTTACCTTGACCTCAAATTTTGTATTGTGGACCAAGAACATCAAATCAAAATACCCTAGGTCTCTATAATTTACAGTTCATGAGAATCATTTATATCTTACTATGTCAAATACAGAAGGTGAAATAGCTCTCATATGGAGTCTCCATATCCCTTCGCACAAAATTTAACAATACATCCCGAGGATATAACGTGTAATTTGGAAAAGTAAACTTGTTGATTTCTTTAACGGTTGCGAAGGAGTAGACATAGCATGAAAAATAGTTTACTGTGAGATAACCCTCACAGGGGAAAGTGTACGGTTACACAGGGTTAACTGCAAAAGCATATACATTGTTCGATATCATGCACGAAAAATATTTTCGATATCTTGCGAAAAAAACAAAAAAATTATCAATTTCAAAAAGTGCTGGTAGAATAAAAAAAAAAATATCAGAACAAATCCAAAAGGTCTTTCCAAAGGAAAGTGGAAAGCCCTAAATATAAGGTTTTTATAAATAACTTATTGATGGCAGACAGAATATCTAAATGTAACTGTTGGTATGTCTTTAGATAATGCATTTGTTTTGTTGTTTAAAATCATTGACACCGCATAGTAAACACGAGAATGTATAAGTACATGTACCCATGTAGGTAAATAGATACAAAGTTCTGATCATTTTTACATAAAAACTACCGTTATATTCTACAATGTGAGAGGGTATTCATAAAGGATGTATACCAATGTCTTTTCAATTGACAGTCAATTTCGCCGTATGCTATAAGAGGGTTTATTCTATAGACGAATGGGGATTTAAAGCATCGAAAGGATTTTCAATTTTCTAAAAGACCAGGAACGAAAAAAATCAACCATGAATCGAACCATGTTTGCTTATGGTATGGTGACATTATAAAATGAACACATTGTAACCTTTTAGCTTGAACATGTACCTTGTAAATGATAAATAACAGATGGCACAAATAGGTGTATGATGAAATAACGACTAGGTACGTTGAAGCCTTATCAGGTCACCAGAATTAGATGAATCAGGACTAGGTATTTGGAAGCATTAGTCTTCATGTTTAAAAATATCTTTTTAATCAAATTAGAAGTTTAGTGTCATTATAAAAAGAAAAATGGAATACATATTATATGGTTTGTAGAATAAAGTTCTTATCCTTTTATGTAATGAAAACTTTGCAAAAATCGATTGGTTTATAATATTGATTATTGTGACGTTAGAAATTTCAAAAGAAGTCGAAAGATTACGCTACAATGGTAAAAAGTAAAGAAAATTATATATATTGATGATCTTTTATAAAAAAAAAAAAATAAATAAATGTTTTCACAATAACTTTTACAAAACATTAAATTAGCATGGGAAAGTTGCCTACATTTTTCATATCACAACATATCAGCAGCACATGCATGTTAGTTATATGTTCAAATCAAATTCAAATACCCTAACTCTAAGCTTTATTCTAAGATAATTGCCCTCTTTTAAACCATGGAAAATTGAAAGTTTCCCTTTTGCGGGTCTTTCCAATTTTCTGTAAACAGACGTATCGATTATTTTTGTTTGGATTTATTTTTTCAAAAGAAAAAAAAAAAAAAGAAAAAGACCAAAAAAACAAACAACAGTACACAAAACACCGCATGGAAAACTAAAGACATAGCAACACGAATCTCACCAAAAACCGAGGGTCATCTCAAGTGCTACGAAAGGAAAAGCTGAAAATCCTGCTCCGCGTATAGCACATGTAAGTCACATTCGGGGAAAAGGTGGACGGGATTGTTGTTACGACGATTGTAACATATCCGTCGTTATCGGTGAAAAAGATATATTCCAGCTATCCAACTCTTGATGGCGTCAGTAAAATTTACCGAGTGACTAATAGCTTCCTTATGAGCAGCAACCTTCTATCAACGAAATCATTTGAGGAAATACAAGCCCTGGAATATCGTATCAACTGTGAGATATATACTCCATACGAATGCGCTGTTGGAATGATGCTAAAAGAAATGGAAAATTCACAATTGGAATTCATTTTTTTTGTCGAAAAGTTTTGTTTTCAACCTACGCTCATTGTCAATATTCTTTATGAAGCAAAGCAGAACCAACTCTTTCAAGAATTCCATCCAATATATCCCTTGGAATTAATGCCCAGACCAAGTCAACGTATGCATTGATAATCTTTCTATAACAAAAATGCATGAAGGAATATTCTTACAAACTTACTTAAGAGACTTATCATTTTTTGGATATGTGTTTTTTTTTTATTTGTAATGCTTTATCATTGCTTCAAAGTGATGCTAGAACATGTTATACGTATTCGATTTCTCACTTTTGTCGTCAGGTATTCAAGAGTATAACTAATAATGGGGATTCTATACTAATAAGTAGGGATTCAAGTGTATACTTAATATTAGAGATTCAAGAGTGTACTAATTAGTAGGGATTCAAGAGTATACTTAATAATAGGAATTGAGTGTATACTTAATAATAGGGATTCAAGTGTATACTAAATAATAGGATTCAAGTGTATACTTAATAATAGGGATTTAAGAGTATACTTTATTATATGGATTCGGTTGAATACTTAATAATAGGGATTCAAGTGTTTACTTAATAATAGGGATTCAAGAGTATACTTATTAGTATGGATTCAAGTATATACTTAATAATAGGGATTGAAGAGTATACTTAATAATAGGGATTCAAGTAGATATAAGAAGATGTGGTATGAGTGCCAATGAGACAACTCTCCATCCAAGTCAAAATTTATAAAAGTAAACCATTATATGTCAAAGTACGGTCTTCAACACGGAGCCTTGGCTCACACCGAACAGTAAGCTATAAAGGGCCCCAAAATTACTAGTGTAAAACCATTCAAACGGGAAAACCAACGGTCTAATCTATATAAAAACGAGAAACGAGAAACACCTATGAACCACATCAACAAACGACAACTACTGAACATCAGATTCCTGACTTAGGACAGGTGCAAACAAATGCAGCGGGTTTAAACGTTTTAATGGTACCAAACCTTCACCCTTTTTCTGAAACAATAGTGTAACATCACAACATAGAAAGTGTATACTTAATACTAGGGATTCAAGAATATACTTAATTATTGGGATTCAAGAGTATTCATATTGCTAGGGATTCAATACTATACCTAATTATAAGGATTCAAGAGTATACCAAATGATAGGGATTCAGGTGTATACCTAATGGTAGGGATTCAAGTGTATACGTAATGATATGGATTCAAGTGTTCTAAACCATGTAAACATTAAACACAAAATCTTTAAAAAGATCATAGACAAGGGAAAAAAATAAAATAACACAACATAATTTTGAAAGCGGGACCAAAATGTAAGTCAGTATTCAAAGCCTTAGACAATCGGAGAAAAACACCAATTTAATTGAATGTGTTAAACAATGACAGCCATCCCACGTCCATGATAATGTATAACTACATCTCAGTTACTGTAGTAAAATATATTCATTCGTTTGGGATGGTTAACATGCCTAGGTATATCGGGATTTTTTTGTCAAGAATTCTACATTTGGGGCTTTTAGATGATCCATTTCAAAATTTGTATTCAAGGTGTAAAATAAACTTGGTTTTAATTAGAAGACTATTAAAGTCTATCGCTAGGTGGATACCGCTAGTTTCGTCATTACAAAATACAAATTTTACAGATCAAGAAACACATTTTCGAATGCAGCTTTTAAATGTCTGAAAACATATATCAAAACGCAGACATCCTCGTCATTTCGATATCTATTTGAAATAAGAGGCTCAATAAAGATTAACATTATATTTTTGTTTAATGTTTTGTTATTCTGTTGTCATTCATTCTACAATTCATAATTTCAGATTAACAGTTTCGCAATCTTTTTTCTATATTTTCCAACTTGGGTTTCATTTATGCATTCGTTTTTATAAAATCAATTTTATACACATCATGTACATACCTCATTCATCTCTTCTTTCAGATATAGAAACCAATCACATATAATATCTAAAGAAGGACGTCAAGAAATATTTTAAAAACTAAAGAGTGAGGTTATGTAATGAAACTGTTGTTATCGAGAGAGTATTTATTTAGCTGTCAAGATTAGTTTGATATTATGTCAGTTAACGATTTTATCTTAAAACGAGTGAATACGTTTTCATTTAGAATGGATTCTACTTAAGATAAGAATAATCATACCCTTTACAATATTTATTGTTAAAAGGATATTTAAACTACAAGAAAAATTAATGAGTCAGCAACCAAACGACACAAAACAAATTAAAAAGTCTCTTTTTTACCTGATCATCAATACAAATAAAATGATTGTTAAGTCGTAAAAGTAAACTGCAGCGATATTGTATCACTTCCATTTAGTAAAATTGTCAAATATGCAAACTTTTATGGATTCTGTCAATAGTGCAACACACATAAAACCGTAAAATATGGTCTGCAAATTGTGGTCGGTCACGAAGTGATGATCCACTTTAATAAGCCTATTCATAATTTGTTCCTTTTAGATTATCACTATATTTTCAATTGTTTATCTCGTTGATGCTAGCTTGTTACCTTTAAAAAAATGCGTGTTTATTATTTGTTCAGTATATACATGATATATCTAATGAAATAGGGATGTTTGTTTTAAGAGCACATGCGCTTTTTTATATTTGTTACTAAAAATGTCAAACGTATTTAATATGGAAACAATTCAGCTGTTTACACTCACAGAGGTTTAAAGATAATTGTTTAGTTACAATGTTTATACAATATACAATATCATTCGAATATTCAATATTATGGATTCTGTCAATAGTGCAACACACATAAAACCGTAAAATATGGTCTGCAAATTGTGGTCGGTCTTATATATACATGTCAACAAAAAAGGCAAACCCTGATAGTTGGTGTTTTACTTGAAACTTATAATAAAAACATTTGATACCATTATATAAGTATTGACCCGTTAGTCGTTTTTTAAAGTATATGTTTTTCCTATTTACTTGCATTTTTGATAAGTGTAATGTAGTAGCAATTTGGTTGGCAACTGGCATTAATTATTAAACAAGTTTATATATTATTGAATCTGTACTCATTGTTATTGACTTTTTAGTTATAAAAAAGTATCATCCAGCCACGTATCCCAACATTTCAGTAATGGTATTCATTAACAACTGCATTTCGACAGAAACTTCCATTTTGATTCATAACTTTTATTATACTAAGGTCTAAAGTCCCTCAGACAAAATTGACCTCGAAGGTTCTGAATGAACTAACAATGCAGTTTAGTTTTGTGGTCATAAGTTAGCATATGGCTTAATAAACTTTTTCTTTAAGCGCACTAGTACTTGATGAAGGCTACTTAAGACATTTGACAAACTATCACTATATTTTCCTTGTTTATATTTCCGTCATTAACAAGAGTAACTCTCATCTAATTGTATGTACAAGATATACTTGTTTTACCGCAATGATTTGCTAAATGTCAATATGTCCTCTGAAAACACAGTACTGGATAATATCAACTGATTATAAAACATAATTGGCAAATAAGTCTTACACACACTAATATAAATTGCAAAAATTCTCATTGTAGAATAATGAAAAAATTCAAACATTTTTACAACGATGGTATATAAAATAGTGTACATCAAGATCTATGTGATATATTACTGCATAGGACATAACGTATGAATAGGGAAAAAACTACAGGTGAACTGCAAAAATTTTTCAATAAACAAACTGTCTGAAAGCAAACATATGAAGTAGTGCACATAAGAGAAGTTGTCTCAAAATTACGGCTCGAAGTTAAAAATATTTATGTTCACTTCCTTAATCGTTGAATTAAATGAAAAACACATAACATTCATGTGATTCATGTGATTGATAATGAGAAATTCTTGTAGTTTATTTTGTATTAGATAGCAAATAACATGGAGTACATTTTTTTGCCTTAGCCCAAAAATACATTCATGCACCATACAATTCAGTGACAAAATATACAATTTACGTGTGATAGAGTTTACGAGTGGGGAAATTAAATTCCTTAGCTCCAATTTTAAGGAGTAAACGCCTTTTTAAAGGAATGTAATGGTTTATAAACTGGACCAAGTCACTCACAAACATAACATGAAAGTCCATGGGACTTTTATTAATTTGTCAGTGAACTGGTCCAGTTTATACACCAGTGAATTCTTTTAAAAGGCGTTTAATCATATAAATTGTCATTGTTGTCAGTTTGTTTGATAACACATTGCAAGGGTATTATAGCTATAAGTGACAGAGTGATTCCAGTAATTGTTATATATCTTATTTCAATATTTACGGTACTAAGTCAGGAAATTAACTACTTTATATATTGTTGCGTTTGATACGTTATCATTACATATTGTTCTGAATAAAAATAACATTTCAAAAGAATGCACAATCAAACTTTGAAATGATAACATTATTTGCAAATCACTATTTGGTTATATATAATGTATATGTTAATGTTTTATTTGTCGTTTAAGGCAGCGACGAATGTCAGGTAAAATGAAAGGCTGACCATAGGGAGGTCTTTCTTCAGGCAATCAAGACACCTAAATGTGTGAAATACGACAAGACAAGAAAATCTTAAAATCTGACTTACAGTTAAACCTGTAGTAAGCAGTCACTCTTCAGAGTGTCAAAAGTTTCCATATGAGAGAGGTGACCTTTTAAATGAAATTTCGAATTATTCAGATTTGGACATCACCCGCGGTATGGATCGGGGTAAAGTGTTTAAATGTTTTCAATAGATAGAGGTATCTTTATTGCGGTAGTGAAATGAAAAAAAAAAATAGTGGATTCCTGCGCTGTAAATATGAATAAAACATTCATGGAGATATAGGTAGATGATATTGTTTTGAATGGAAACGGAAAGGTATGGAACACGATGAATACACCTTCCATTGAGCGATCTTCGTTGTAGAAATGATCTGATTTTCATATTGACTTCGAAACTGAACTCATATAATTTTCGTTATGATAAATCAGTTAGTTAAAAACATTAAAATGATTGTTGTCAAAAGTTGAAATGACTCTTTCATGCAAAAATGGGTGACCGCATATCGACCGCGTTAGATAGGTGACAGCTACAACGAGTTTAATTAAACGTTTGAGAGAGTCTAAAAGTGACCGTTAGAGGCAATGTTGACTGCGTAAGCCGTCAAAATTACTATTTTCTGCAAAAAATTGCAGGAAATTGATATCCATTTTACCGATCACATTAAAATGGGGTAATCTTTTCTGCTGTGTTTGAGAATAACAATGCCACTTGCTCAATTATAAGGTGAAAAAACTCACTAATGTAGATAAGTACGTATGAAGATATGAAGATATAGTAATGATCATTATTAAGTTACCCGACTCTATAAGAGTTGTTCTCGTCCTAACATACATGCAATATTTGAAACTGGACGCTAACCAACCATCAATTTCGATCAAAAAATGAAGTAAAGGATTGTTTCTGCACAAAACCTTTAACGATTATTTACGATGGAAAATTGTATAGAAGCCCCAATTGGCAATAACATACGAATACTGTATGTATCATATTACGTTTTAGCAAACTGTAGTTTGCATTATTATCGGGGTAAATAATGACCTGATACAATCATGTAACTATTTATTAAAACCGTGTTGTTACTTCAAAAGATTGACCTTTCGTTCTGTGAAATAAAACTTAACTCCGTATATAAATCGATTGAAGGTTTTTAAAGAGACACAATCACAATTAATAACTTACCATTATTTTATGGTTTTCTTCGTTAAACTTTCTCCCCCTAGAAATTACGCGACGGATTTTGTTATCTTTGTTTTTTATCTTCTGATAATATAGTATGTACATTTTATGATTACATCGCATTTAGTTCAAAATCAGTATCAAATAATCGATACATTTCTATCAATCTTCTATAGATAAAAATATCTCTAACCTATCTACATTGAAATTTAAATATTAAAAATTGTATACAGTAAGATACAGAAATAAGAAGAGTAAAATAAACCTATATCCAATTTCGCCAAAAAGTTTCTTTCTCTTTTTTTTTTTTGGCAGATCTTTTAAAAAATCAATACATCAGAATTTTCCTTTGAGTTCGGTAAATGGATAGGGACAACATTTTTTAATGTGATTAATTAAAATATAAGTACCAGAGCAATTTTCTCTTGAAATTTTTTTTCCGCACATGCGTAGTATGGCCTATTTTTTTACATTTTTTTTTTCGCATCTGTGCAGTATCGCCACTCCTTTTATAAATTTTCCGCATCTGTGCAGATACGATTCGGTACCTATTAATTTTGCTGGTCGGTCTTTGTTACAGATTGACAGTACATTTTTACACATTTGATTAAAAATACCTCATAGAAAACTGCATAACCACTTCTGTTCATAATTTTATTACTGACATATATTTTATCCATTTGACGTGACTCTGTACTTATGTATCCCGTCATACTTTGAACGACAAAATTATTTTATATCTACCTGTGTGACGTCAAACGCGCGATTCTACGCCAGAACTGAAAACCTTCCATCCTTTATGGGTGGATTTTACATAGATAAATAAAATCGTATAATAAAGAAGCAAAATGAGGATTTTAAATTTGTTGTATGCCTTTTTGCCTCTTTGTTACATTTGTTTGTTTTATAGTGATTAAGATGATAACACAATGTTGACTGCTGTACCCTATTTTGACATTTTACCTATTGTGTCTGTTTGTTTTGTTCACCCATCGTTGTCAATATAATGGAATTTGATGCGACTGTCATACAAGTGAGAGGCTTAGCTAGCTATAAAACCAGGCTCAATTCACCATTTTCTACATAAGAAAATGCCTACACCAAGTCAGAATATGACAGTTGTTATCCATTCGTTTGATGTGCTTGTGCTTGTGATTTTGTCATTTGCTTAGGGACTTTCCTTTTGAATTTTCTTCGGAGTTCAGTATTTTGTGATTTTACTTTTAGTCAATCGAAATACTTATGTTAGCTTATATAGTCATTCACTATATTATCAGGAGGCAAAATAGTAGAGAATTTATTAAAACTAATCGTTCTACAAGGTCCCACTTTCACAAGTTTTTTATAGTTAACAAATTCACACAAACCGGAAGACATGTATGGTGCCGAAAGAATAGTAAGAAAAGGAACAATAGGGAATGTTAAAAAAGCATATTATCAAATTTCAGGGTACAGCAGTTCTAAAAATACATTAAAAAGTAAAATAACAAAAAACTCCGAAGAAAATTCAAAATGGAAAGTCCTTCATCAAATGGCAAAATCAGAACCTTTGTTGGTTTCCCTAGTGACTCTTTTACAGGATCTGCTTACCCTTCTCGAGCACATGAGATCACCTCCGATATTTGGTGGGTTCGTGTTGCTTAGTCTCTAGTTTTCTTGTTTTGTGTGCTGTTGTTTGTCTTTTGATCTTTTTTCTTTTATTGCTATGGCGTTGTCAGTTTATTTTCGACTTATGAGTTTGAATGTTCATTGGTATCTTTCGCCTCCCTTTTACAAGCCACGGAATTTCAAGGAGAATGAATAGTGTTTGATTTATGAACGCAGTAATTTATAAAGTAAAGCTATATATCAGTTTCATTGTTTGAAAAAAATATCAGACCTATTTTATAAATTGTGTATAAATTTTGGTAAGAAGTATCAATATACATTTGGTTACTATGTTAAACTTACATGCTTTTCTTTGCTCTTTTTGGAGAAAATGTTATTTACACTGGTTAAAAGTAAATGACAAAAATACCGAACTCCAAGGAAAATTCAAAACGGAAAGTCCTTTATCAAATGGCAAAATCAAAAGCTCAAACATATAAAACGAATGGAAAACAACTGTCATATTCCTGACTTAGTACAGGCATTTTCTTATGTAGAAAGTGGTGGATTAAACCTAGTTTTATAACTAGCTAAACCTCTCAATTGTATGACAGTTGCATAGAATAACATTATATCGACAACAATGTGTAAGCAAAACAAACAGACAAAGTAAGTACAATAAAAACTGATTTTCTTTTAAAACAGTTTCAAACTTAAACAAAATTTTTGGTGAGCTATGTTTTCATCGAATAACAATATATCCAATGAGACATCTAAATTTAAATTAGGATTGTAAGTATACTTAACTGGATTTGGTGTCTACTTTAATACAGAATAAACTCGAATAAATGCAATCAATCTGTTTTTGTTGTTGTTTTAATTATCTCTTCTGTTTCTTATGTATTTATTATCGTATCTCAATAATTTGTTTTACTGTGTTGTTTTGTTTTGTCTCTTGTGTATTAATCACATCTTTTTTTCATTCACATTCTTCAATCTTTTTCTTCCTACGTTCGGGCGATATATAATTTGTTAAATGCGTTTGTAAAAATATACCAAATAATATTTAATAGTTACTCCTCTATTAACTCAACGCTTTGATAGAAATAGATAAAACCATTAAAACAAGTGATTTGGAATAACAATGTTGATTTGGCGGATATGCACAAATTTTGTATTTCTGTCAACCTCATATATCATATTAAATCGTCTTACTATTTAAAAAGTTGTCCTACCTATTCTGCAAGCTATAATAATAAAAATGCAACATGTTTGAAATTCGTGAACGCAAAACTCAAGTAAGATCAGTCGTTTCGACAGTTTATCTCCTGTTTAGCGTACATCACAGTTGACTAACAGATTAACTGATGGTTGGATGGATGGATGGATGGAGGGATGGATGGATGGAGGGATGGATTGTTATTTGCTTACGGTCCAGTTCCTAATATTTCATGCATATTTCGAATGAAAACAAGTTAATAAAATTAAATAGTTGTGACCTGTGATGTAGTTCAACCGGTTCGACTGGAACGATAATGGATGAAGGTGGACGAAATTTCAACTGCTACTGTAAAAAAAGACGTTTTAGATAGGGGAGAAACTGTAAGAGATTGATAGCAAGCAAGGCATTTTTTAACATAAACCGTGTGTAGCATTTAATTCTCACATTCCGACAAAATCCTTCCCTTATTGCATAACTTTTACTACCGGATTGGAAAATTCCAAGATATGTTTTTGAACCTCATTCAATCTTATAAATGTAAATTGTAGCTGGAAGGCTCTATCTGGCACGTTAACTATGTCAAAAAAAGAATAATAAACATGATTTGAAAAAGCTGAGCGATATCATAATCATAGGAATTTCAATTGATTTTCTGCACAAAACAAATACATCTAGTCAAAGGACTACATTTCTCACACATTTACGAAAGAGCTGCAATAAAACAAGAGTAAACAAATAATTACAGTACTGTACGTAAGAAAAGCTAACGTAAACAACAATAAGGTTCAAACTTTACAAAAATAGAAAATTCAGAGTGATTTATAAACAATATTGATTTATGGCTATTGAACAGCAGTATATTACTATTGCCTTTATTGAACACTACGTTAACAATATTATAATTTTGAATATTTGTTCCTATGATCACGATGATTGAAATATGTACACATGTTTTATGGGATATATGTTTCACAGATGATAGCGGACATGTTCCTAATGTCAATGAATGTCGTAACTACAATCCCGCCCATTTTTTCCCCCGAACGTGACCTACCTAATTAGACTTATTACCGTGTTTGTACTAACATGAGCAACACGACTGGTGCCACATGTGGAGCAAGATCTGCTTCCCCTTCCGGAGCACCTGAGATTACCCCCAGTTTTTAGTAGGGTTCGTGTTGCTCAGTCTTTAGTTTTCTATGTTGTGTTTTGTGTACTATTGTTTATCTGTTGGTCTCTTTTTTTTTGGCCATGGCGTTGTCAGTTTATTTTCGACATATGAGTTTGAACGTCCCTTTGGTATCTGTCACCTCTCTTTTATGCCATATGTTTTTATGACGCAGGTGCTAACCGATGAGCTGCTGAAGCTTGCGAATTAAATTACTTGTCACCTTGCTTTTGGCAATAACATATAGAAATATACGTATATCGAATGTTCATTTATAAAGTTTTACGGAGAGAAATAAAAATAACTGTAAAACAAAAGAATTTCTACTGCCACCATGTTGCTGAAAGGTTTTCAGGGCCATAGAAGATAGAACCATATCGACCAGTCCACCATGTATGTTTGCCTTGGGAACGCATTAACTATGATGTCGATAAAGAATACTATTAACTTGTTTCTTTACAATATATGTCGATCAGAAACTAGCACTAAAACCACATGGCACCGTGATATTTGTAAATCGTGAGAGGTATCACTGAATTTTTTTTAGATTGTGTGACGTGTCACCGTCATATGTGTTAATTGTTCGATTTGTCACTTTCATATTTAATAATCGTTTGATTTGTCACTGTCATATTTATTTTTCGTGTGATGTGTCAATATCATATTTGTTAATCATGTAATGTGTAACCGTCATATTTGTTAATCATTTAATTTGTTACTGTCACTTTTGTTAATCGTGTTATATGTCACTGTTATATTTGAAAATTGTAGGATGTTTCACTGTCATATATATCTGTAGATTGGTTGATGTGTTATTGTTATGTTCGTTAATCGTGAGATGTGTCATTGTTATATTTGAATATTATGCGATGTGTCACTGTCATATCTGTAGATTGTGCGGTATATCTTTGGGATATGTGTAAATCGTGTTATGTGTCACTGACATTTATGAAGATTCATTTTGGATATTTTTAATCGTGTCATATTTCATTGAAGAATCGCGCGTATAGAGTATGCCTCGTATTATTGATGTTTTTTTTTAAACTACAACTATGAACAAAAACATATATCATTATTATTATTGTTATTATTGTTGTTATTATTATTATTATTATTATTATTATTATTATTATTATTATTATTATTATTATTATTATTATTATTATTATCACCATCATCATCATTGTTATCACAAACGCGTATGGTATAAGCCTGAAACATATTAAATGAGGAATTGGATGGGGTCCTTCCTTTCTATACATTCAATCTTTAAATTATTTTTTCATGTTTCTCTGTTTGTTGTATTTTTGTCCATTTTTCTCTATCTTCTATATGTGAGCATCCAATTATTCTCTATCCTTTATATGTAATCACCCAATCATTCTCTATTCCGTATTGTATTGTCCCATTTTTCTGTACTCCTTAAATTTGTCGGCACATTTTTCTCTAACCGTGGTTCATTTCGCTTTATTCGATAAACCTCAGCAACAACCTCTTTTTAAATGCGTACTGATCAATAATAGGCTTAACATATTATTTTTTATGTTGATGTACATGTATTACAGAGCTGGTATGACGTAAGTTGCTCAAACGATCTGTTGGTCATGGAAGGGAAAATTTCTAGCATGTATGTATTAAGATTCATCAATTTATTCTAACAAACGAAAATATTGTTTGCTATATCAATAAACAAAAGATAAAATGAGCTCAACTGCGACAAAGGAGATGCATTATTGGTCATATTATAAAGAAATATACATGTATATTATGTAGTAATTTTTGGGGCCCTTTATAGCTTACTGTTCGGTGTGAGCCTAGGCTCCGTGTTGAAGACCGTACTTTGACCTATAATGGTTTACATTTATAAATTTTGACTTGGATGGAGAGTTGTCTCATTGGCACTCATACCACATCTTCTTATATCTATATAATAAACAATTGTGTAAATCAATCATTATTCGTAGTTCTTTAAACTTCAGAATAAACGCTTTTGTAAGACATTTTGGTGTTTGATCAAACATTGCGACATCTTGATTTTCAGTTTTTTGAAGTATATGTTTGTTTGAATAATGCGATATATAATATGTTAAGAATATGTACAAAAAACTGAAAAAGTCACTTTGAAATAAACGAGTTTAATATAATAAATATATAAATATTATGGAACTATTAGGGACAATACGTCAATGGGATAGAATCACAAAAACATATTCTTTTATTATGATATTTATTTACTCTCAAAAAGTTAAATTTTAAGATCTTAGAATGCTTGGGAAAGTTTGAAGATTTATCTAGATATCTGGAGTGGATACATATCGGAAGGTCTGGATGGGGTCCTTTATTTCTTTAAATGTTTACGTCAAATTTCTCTTTGCTTTATATTCTTTTTTACTATTATTCTCCATTCTGTAATTTTGCCCTATTTTTCTCTATTCTTTACTCTAAATTTTTGGTCCTTTATTCTGCACTTTTAGCCCATGAATGTCTAGTCTACAAACCCCATTCAAACCCTTCTATCGTCCTGGATGGAGTTGCGTGGTAGATGTTTTTTCTCTATTATATTGGTTTCATCCGTAAAATATTCAGTATGCCTTCGGATTTTACAAATATTAGCAAATAACGGCCTGGTACCGCTCTACTATTTCTCTAATTCTGTTATACCGGTTTCGAGCAGTTTGATAAAACCACATGTTTTGGCTCGTGTAATATCCCGCGTATCCATTCGGAACATTGCAATCGGTATTTTTCTTTAAAATCAAAAACATTTAACTCACTTGATTACAAGATTTATTTATTCTCTATGATTGATTTTAAAATTTTAAAATGCTCGGTTAACCTATTGATGTGAAGTTAGCAAGCAGCATGATCGTTATTAAAAATTTCTCAGTTAAACTAATATAAAATAGATATTTAAAAAATTCTTTAAATTATTTTCCTGTGACTAAATAGTATAGTTTCAAGAAAACAAACGATTGACATGTTTTTAATTTTCCGAATCTTACAGGCAAACGTAAATTGTTCTCAAACGTATCCATATTTAGGTTCAATATATACATTGAATATTTTGTATGCAATGAATTTTATAGACATAGAATTTTATAAATATATTCTGTATGTGACTGCCCAAAGTAAGGAACCTGTAATTAAGTAGTTGTCGTAAGACTCATAAAGCCTAGCCTTACTGTATATATTTTGAATATAAATATAGATACATTTGATATATATATATATATGAGAAATAGTAGAATGGCACAACTTGTCCTCTAACGTAGAATACGGTTCCATATATTTAGTTTATCAATCTTTAACTATAAAAATGAATAGCAAATATCATTTCATTTTCTGACCACGTACGGATTTTATATTTGGAAACACGGCCGATTTATCAACGTGTGAAAAGTATCCAACTGTAATAGAATGATATGTAAATAGGGTTCATTCAAAATAAAAAATGACATGATAGAAATTAATAACTATTGGTCAACAATGAGCATAGTGAGCTATAACAGGCCCCGAAATGACAAATGTAAAACAATCCAAACAGAAAACTAACGGCCTGATTTATGTACAAAATAATGAACGAAAAACAAATATGATATACAGCAACAAACGACAACCACTGAATTACAGGCTCCTTACTTTGGACAGTCACATATAGAATACGTCTATTAAATTCAATATATACAAATTATTCAATGTATATGAAATTTGAGTTACAGCTATGCTAGGCTTTATAGATATTAGTCCTATGAAAAGGATGTCTCTGAGAAATTTTTCACTTTTGAAATGTACAGGGTACTTTAAGATGTCACTAATTTTGTAAATTTAAACAAGAAAATTTGAATATCGAACAGACGATTGTATATCGAGTATCGAAAAACGAATAACCAGCCGCTAATCGTCAGTGTGCCTTTAATATATAGAGAGAAAAAAACAAAAACCAAAAAAAAAACCGCAAAGAAACGAAACGTCCAGACATTTATTGTCGAAATGCACCTTTGGTGCATTAAAATTGATACCGTTAAGGTGTTATGCAGATATGGATGAAAAAGTAATTAGAACGGATAGAGAGACGTCAATCAATTCTTAAAATTAAACGGAACAAAGTAAACTATAATTATTTCATTATCATAATACATATTTTGTCTCGTTTTATGTCGTTTCGTTGATTCAACTAGTACAAAGGTGCGTTTCGACAATAAATAACTCTTTGGTGATGCTCGAGGCCAAAAATTATAAAATTACAGAGCTACTTAAATTCCGATTAAAAATAAAAACTTGAATTGAGAACAAAACCATTTTTGTATAATGATTGGCGTATGGAAAGAACAACGAGTTGATGTACAATCGAGGAAAACAGAACTAGTACTGATGTAGGGACAACAAATGAATAAAAGGAAAAAAGTGTAAGGGATAGAAACGAGAAAAGGGAACGAAAGTTAGAGACAGCAGAATAATGCACCTGTGGTCATGTTAATATATCATGACTTTCTCCTTTTGCAATGAAAGATTAGGAAATATACCGATGCAAGTACTTAATGTCAAGAAAGATATAAAAGATATAAAAGATTTTTTTTAAATGTTAAGATGTAAAGAGAGCTTGAAGGAATACATTTTATTAAGGTTGACCGTAATGAAATATCTATTACACATATAACGATGGATATCATAATTCTGTCCTCTATTCTTTGGTCGTATCATCATCGAATTTGTACATGACAATACGACTGATGCCACATTTGGAGCAGGATCTGCTTACCCGAACTTAGGGAGACGTGAACTCACTCCCTCATTTTGGTGCATGGGTTCACACCAAGTTCTTGTTGACCAGTCTTTAGTTTTCCATCTAATGTTTTGTAGACTACTGTTTATTTTTGTGTCTTCTACTTATGAGCTCGAATATCCATTTGATATCTTCCGCGTCTCTTAAGAGAATAATAACTTGTCGTTAAACCGAATAGTTCTAACTGCTTTAGTGGTCTCGTAGTGGCGTGATCGCCTCGATTGCGGTAGGTCGTCCGTTCGAGACTTGGCCATGTCAAAACCATGATAACTCGAATATTGTTATTTGCTGCTTCCACACTATTTATTAGTATTTAGGAGTAAAAGCAACAACTAGTCTATTATGAATATTATGTCCTTGTAGGGTACTTTGTATTTTCGGACTCACGCTTTCTTTGTGAAGCAACACGTTCAAAATCCAACCCAGTGTGTTTGTCTAGTACATAAAAGTGTTCATATTCACTCCTTAACTAGTTCTCGTTCCAATATGCATGTTATATTTGCTACTGGACGTTATACACTATTTCATTAGCATTATGTACATCGTTCTTTAGTTCATTTTGTTGTGTTTATTCTTAAATCAACTCAGTCTGCATTTTAAAAAGAAAAAAGGAAATATTTCGTTGTTATAATATTTATTTGATTAATTTTTATTTCGTTTCGTTTTATTTTTTTTTTTTTTGTTGATTCCGTTTCTTTTCGTTTCGTTTCGTTTCTATTTCGTTTAGCACTGAATGGTATTTTGAAGTTTTAACATTTTATAATCTCGAGTGGATTAATATCGGGGTGGTGTGGAAGAATCTTTTGTGTATCGATTTATAAAATAAAAGTTTACTTGCAATATGATAGTTTGAATAAAAGATTTGAGGTATACTCTAATGTCAAGGTCATTGAGAATGACACAAAATATCAAGACAAATACAAGTGTACAGTTTAATGAAATGATGTGCAAAAAAATCGTATAAATAGGCTCAAACCAGTGCTAAGGCCTAAAACTTTCAGTGGGGTGATATATCTTGCTCCATGTTGAAGGCCTTGTCGTGTCTTTGAGATAAAGAGCATCATGAAAGCGTTGTGCCTTTGCTTTTTGTTGTTTTCCATGTGTATTCTTGTTAATGTTCTCAAATATTCTGTAACTACAATTAGAAATTTAGTAATGCATTTAGAAATTTTGGCATTCAACATTAACTTCACCATCTATTCTCTCCGTTAAAAAGTATTAAAAGTTTCTTAACTGTTTTCAGAATGTTCGCTGAGCTTGCTCTTAACTTTTTGTCAGTTATTCGGAATCCTCTGTTTTTTTCGTGTAGTGCTATTGATAGTATAATATTAAAAGAATTCCACTCTAAACCAATCTTTTCTTTTCATAATGTTATTACACATAGCTTAAAAAGCCATATTTGAAAATGTTATAAAATCCTCGTTATTTTTTTAGTTTTTGAAAGAAAAAAAGTGCAAATGTTAAGTATATATAAAAACTAGAGAGATTTATTTCCCGTCAAATTGTCAATGGCTTATACCTCAAAAACATGGACTTGGAACTCCATTTTTCCTGCTTTTTGGTTCCGATATTTATATACTATCAATGTATAACCGTCTTTAAAAAGCTGGTTATTTTGAATATACAGCAAACATCCTTAAGATCAACATAACGAATAATCCGACTTGGTCACTTTCTCTCAAGTTATCAAGTTTATATCGTCCACACTGGCTGTAATGGCCTGACCATTAAATATAACCGACGATTGGGCTCAAGCAGAACAGACTATCAGGTGCTGATACTTTAACCAAGAACCAATCTAACAAATGGTGAAAAGCTGAAAATACAACATGAAATACAATTTTACAATGTGCTGTAATGTATGAAATGTCAAATATTAATAATAGCACAGTCCACTGAATGTAAGATGTACTTTTAATTAAGATATAAAAAAAAATTCAATAGAACAAATGGAAACTGAGGAAATCGTATTAAGTCTGAAAGGAGCAAGACCGGGTGCATCTACAAGGTTAGGTCCTCCTGCTTATGCATGCATTCCTCACCAGGTGAATACATACTCAGTAAAAATGGCACAGTCCAGAAAAGGACACTATCGGTAAATTTATAGATCAGACGACTATTCCGGTGGTATCTATAAATCTATTAAAGACCGTGACTGATGGTAACCTTTCAACGTGTGAAGTGTTGATTTTAGTCGTACTTCCTTATAGCTCTGTCGGAACGGGTTTTATGTAAGGAAATCGGGTACAAACTTCTTTGTAGGGGAAAAGATAGGAATTGTCTTTATACAACAAAGATATTTATTATTTAGACGGGTGCCAAATGAGATGCATACCATTCCGGAGCACCTGAGATCAACCACAGTTCTTCGTGGGGTTTGTGTTGCTCATACTTTGGTTTTCTGTGGTGTGTATTCTGTGCTGTTGTTTGTCTGTTGATCTTTTTCTTGTTAAGCCATGGCGTTGTCATTTTATTTTCAATTTATGAGTTTGAATTTCTTCGCCTCTTTTTTATGAAGTTTTTGTACTTGTAAAATGGCTATAATTTCTAAAATTAATATTTAAGTTTTAAAATCAATGCCTCTGCAGCTTGATATAATCTATAACGAAAAACTTATATATCTCAATACGGTTTCTTACTTAAAACATATAAAAGGAGAACTTTCTATTGAGTATAACGGATTATTATATATCATTCATTTGTAAAGTTTGCAATACATGGTGAAGTTACAAACATATAATCTAAAAGACTACTTTTATAATGCGTTATAATTCTTGAAACTGAGCTTTTTGATGATTAAATTTGACAGTTGTAGAAAATTTATTTTATATTTCATTGTAGTAAAAATTCCTGAGTCATAAACATATTTTGGGTGTTTCAAAGCACCATTCTTTTTGTATTAGGTGATTTTATAAACTATTTTGGAAACTTGAGCTTGTAAACAGGAAAAAAGGGGTGAAAATTTGAGTGTATTATTTCCGATGTCTTATTATCTTATATGCAATGAAATGTCATGTGAAAGTTGAACTGTAGTACTGGACAAGATAAAACTTTAATCATGAAAAAAAAAGATAAACAAATAAATAAAAAAAGATGTACTTTCAAGATCAGTTAAATTTCCTGTATTTTAAGGGGAAAAGGTCCAAACATATAAAGAGCTGTTTGAAGGCCTCAATTACAATGTTCTAAAGGTAACTCACTCTGCTCTTAGCCACAAATTGCGTTCAAGATGACGTGTGTCCAAAATGTTCCTCGGTATCGTCAGTTTTCCTGTTACGGATCAGTGTGAGAAAGGGAACATGCAAAAGTAACTTCGATAAGTTCTTATACTGTTTAAAATGTATCATCCTCCAAGGTCAGGATCACATTTACAGATTAAGAATATAATCAAACGAACTATATATATTGATGAATGAGGTTACATAATACCCCCGTCTGATATCACTATTCAATAGATAAATCGAATATGAATATGAATTAAATAAATCCAAACATAAATTGAATATGTACAGGAATCATGTCCGCTGTTGGTCGCGTGAGAAATGTCGGTTCGCAATGTACGACTCTTCAATTTAGAGTTTCTTGGATAAATTCATTTCTCAGGAAACTGGGTACAACACAGTTTCTTGTCCTTTAAAAGAAGGATGTCTTGGACTAGATCGCCGTGATCTGTAGAACTTTCTATTGTTGTTGTTGCGACAGTAGGAACTACTTTTTTCAACGTTGATAGACGACGATGACGGTCGAAGATGGTCCTCTGGTAAGTCAGACGAGAGTTAGTATTTGGTCCTCTTCTGAGTTTGTGGAATGTCACATATTTGTAAGTATCGAACTAACTCGTTTCGTCTTAACGTTCAATCCTGCGGATCTAGTTGCTCTATCTGTGAAGTGGAGACCTCGATGTTTGATTTTGTCGTAGTAGTGTCTGACAAAAGGCGTTACTATATGATGATGTCCAGATAGGATCAATGGTTCCTTTCCACTAAGATCCGAGTCATATTTGACGATACAGATTCCTACTCGGAGTAGTCCTTGCTTGTCTAAAGTCGAATTGAGGTTGGCAATCGGTCTTTGCTTCGTAATAGTTTGTTGTTTGCGAATGAAACTTATTTCTTTTCCGTGAACTTCAGGTCTTGCTGATTCTAGGATGAAATTTGAGTTATTCATAGAATTCATCATTGAAGTCACAGATTTTGCTTTTGGTTCCTTTAGAGAAATTCATGAATCTACCGGACTTGGTGCTGGGTGCAGTACACTAAGGTAATTGTATGGTATGCGATTTTGCATCCTTGACATTCGAAATGAATTTTTGGTCGTTATCTAATCCAACGAGTTGATTTTGTCCTTGAATGATATTTCTGGTCTCGAGGCAAGAAGTTGTTCTGGTTCCGTGATTGAGACGTTAGTTATCTTAGTGTTGACTGCAAGTTGAACAGTTTGTTTATCAATGTATGTATTTCCTATTATGACCAACCAATATCAACTTTTGGGCGAATGGAGTTCTGGATGGTCTTAGGCGTTGTTTAAGGACGTTGTGTGCCTCTATAAGGTCTCTTGGAATTAGCACTAATCATCAAATGGTGGAATAGTTTTGCTTAGGTCTTTCCAGTGTGGATAATGCAGTGTCTCCAGGTGTCGGAATTTTGTCCTGATTATTGAGAATATTATCACATTCAACTAATGTAGGTAGATCAAATTGTTCGTCACCATGTACGGATTTCATAACGAAATCTCTTTCTCTTTTCTCGAAAGTAGCTACTCTGCCAGAGCATGTTGATAGAGTGTAGTTTTTAGGTTTGTCTCGGATGTCAAAAAGACTAAAGAAGTCGGGCGATGCAAGAGACCGGTTGCTTTGGTCGTCAATGATGGCATACATCCGGGTAGTTTTGTTCGTCTCTTTATGAAACACATCCACAGGTAATATCTTGGCACAATATTTCTCACTCTTAGAGTCCTTGTATATCTCTGTGCAGGTTGAACTCATACAGGTTAACTTGATTTCAGCTGACTCTGTCTGCTCCCCGCCGTAGATTGTGCTGGAGGAACTAGATTGAGAATTGTCGTGTAGTTTCACCCTTATCATGCGTAGTGCAGCGGTGTGTCGTTGACGTTCACATTCGTTACAATTGATGCCTACAATCCCGACTTCCGTGTGGTTGACTCACAGCACTTGCAGCAAACATTGTTTTGTCTTAACAGTTCTTTGTGTTTCTCAATTAATTTTGCTCGGAACGCTCGGTATTCGTTCAATGGATGCTTCATCTTGTGTAGGATACACAGATCTTGTTGTTGACTGCGGTTTCAAAGTTGCTGTTCTACTGCCGTCTTATGGACGTTGATTTTAGAATACGGCTGACGCGTAAACCTTGGCGCAGCACCTTTTGTAATTGGTGTAACATATGATTCAAAGTTGAACCCAGTATCGTTCTTGATATTGCTGATCTCTCTGCTAAATGCAGAGAATTCAGTGAAAGGCGGAAAGGCAAAGTCGTAACTGGACTGATATCTTGAAGCCCTAGTTATCCACTTCTCCTAGAGTCCATAAGGCAATTTTGTCACATTTGGGTTTATTCCAGACGAAGAGTCGAAATAAGCCAGCACAAATCTCAGCTTGGGATTTTCCTTGTAATATTCTATTTCTGATAGAATATCAGACAATTCGTAAAGACGTGCGTTTTCCTTGTTCGTCAATGTTGGGAAGTTGACAAGTTTGCCTTTGTAGGGTTGTTGGCGTTCGACACTCTTATGCTAATGGCATGTTTAGCAGACTCTGGTCCAAGACACTTTATCGGTAGGTCTACCTGTTCCGAGTCTGAAACTTGTAATTCGTCTATGACGTTTTTAAAACTAGCTTTACATGTGTTGAATGATTCTGCCTGGTCATTAAAGTTTGTTAACCGGGAAAATAGCAGGTCCTTACGTAGGAGAAATCTGGTTATATGCGATGGCTCAGAAACGCCCTGTTTTAGATGTGCAACAGGGATCTCCTATGAAACGCCTTGTTTTTGGTGTGCAATAAGGATATCTTCTGAAACGCCCTGTTTTTGTATGCCAGTTACCGTTCTTGAAATAAAATAACTTCTGGTGACCTAACATGTGTAGGCAAAACAGCAATTGTTTGTGATGACAAGTTCATTGCCACGGATGGCACGAACTTACGATGGTGCTTCATGGCTTAGTTGATTGTTATTTATTTTCTGGGCTTGTTACTTCCTGTACGGCAGGGGGTCAAGATGTTTATCAATGAAATCTTGAACACTTTGGAGTGGGTCTTCCGTCTCGTTGGGAAATCGCCCAACGCTTTGCTGTCGTCGTACTTTAGGATACGAACCTCCGCTTCTGAAGCGGCAGCTTCTCTTTGTGCTTCCTGTTCCATTTGAACTTTTACGTATACGGCCTCGGCCTTTGTACTTGTTTCTTCCTGCTACGCTCTGATGGCTTCTTGCTCAATTTTAGCCTTAACTTCTGTTTGTCTGTACAAAGCCTGTTCCTCTAATACTGCCTCTGGTTTATAGATTAGGGCTTGTCAAAGGCAAAGGCTATTCTTGATCTAGTAGCCTCTGCTTTAGCACGGTTCCTCCTTGCTAGGCTAGACATTTCGGAGATATTGGAGCTTCCGCTGTGTGAGGTTTTCTTACCTTTGATGTTTCCGTTTAAGGATTTAGCCTTTGTTAGAGTGAGGCGATGCTAATGTAGGGTTTTCATGACCAGGTCCGCTTTGGACAGTCGAATATCTGCTGAAAGGTTACATGTATCAATGTCTTTAAGACTGTCCAACGTTCTGGCATTCTTCAGAAATTTCAGGTTCTCGTCTGTGAGCCTGAATTAGTTAGTACAGGCTTTTACAATTTTGTCCTGTGCTGTTAGCAGTTGCCAAAGCTCGTTGGGAGGCGTGGTCACTTCTTATAACTGGAATTCTAAATCTGCGATAGTTAGTACAGGCTTGAACAGAGGGCCTCTAGCTCTTGACAGAACTTGTCACGTGTTTCTGTAAATGCTCCCTGACCCTTTTCCGTGAGCTCACGTACTTGCCTAGTCTCGGGATTTTCTTTTAAATGTGAAACATCCGACGGATTTTTGACAGGCTGTCCAGCATCCATTTGATGTTCTGCTTCTGCTTGGAGTTCCTTTTCTTGACACTCGGTGTCGTCTTGGCGTTCTGCGTGATCATAATCCATGTTTTCTAATCAACTAACGGATAGTTAGATTAAAATAACCTGTTGCTAACGTTGGCCCAACGTTTCTAGGCTGACTTGAAGGCAAACTGTTCCGTAGTATCGAGGTAACGGCTACGAACAATGCTTCGTTGTATTTCCTGGTCAGAATATGTGTAAATAGGTTGTCATCAATTTACTGTACGTCGAGGAATGGTATTTTCATGTAGGGCACAACAGGAAAATTGTAGCCGTAGAATTGACGTGCCGTGGCGTAATCTGTGAGACACAACAGGCAGGTTGTAGATTTTGTACTGTAATGGCCTTACCGTTAAGTATACCCGACGAATGGGCACAAGCAGAACAGACTATCAGGTGCTGATACTTTAATCAAGAATCAATCAAACAAATGTTAAAAAGCTGAAAAAACAAAATGAAATACAATTTTACAATGTGTTGTAATGTACGAAATGCCAAATAAAATAACAGTCCGTTGAATGCGAGAAAATGTTGTACTTTCAAGAACGGTGAATTTCCAGTATTTCACGGAGAAAAAGGTTCAAATATATGAAGAGCTATTTGAAGGCTTCAAGTATATGGTTATAAAGGTAACTCACTCTGTGGTTAGCCATAAATTGCGTAAAAGATGACGTGTGTCCGAAATGTTCTTCGGTATCGTAATGACCTTTCAGTTTTCCTGTAATGGATACGTGTGAAAAGGGAACAGGTAACAGTAACTTTGATATTTTGAAGTTTTTATACGGTTTACAATGTATAATCCTTCTAGGTCAGGATCACATAAACAGATTAAGAACATAACCAAACGAACTATATATATTGATGAATGAGATTACAGAATACTGGCTATACAAATGTTTCACATAAAATTAAATTTGAGCGAGCATTTTTCTACCTGTAAAGCACATTAATAGTTTAATTTTACCTTCAGAGTTCATTGGCGAAAACGAAAACCTCCTATTCTGACCAGTAATCGAATAATAAACTTACACTTCATTTGGAATCTGTTTGATAGATGTCCTTGTTTAATACACAAGGGTTGTATTGCTAGTATTCTTACAGATAACTAAGGTCTTATAATTAATCCACTGAAATCGTAAGTAGTACCGACAAGTGAAGAAAGAGATGTACAATATGTTGAAGCATATTGATGAAACTGTATGAAAATGATTTAATCCCGATATATTGGTCTTCGATTTTTATCTTATAGTACAAAATAAGTCTCTCTAGGATGCAATGGATCACAACATGTTTTTGTTTAAAAACTATTGGTTTATCTTGTATATTATATATTGGACAGTCTGCTTTTTATATAACAACTAGTTTACATTAAAAGAGACGGGCTTATATATAAAAATCACTGCCAAAACGTTTGGATTTTCACGTCCCAAGTTGGGAACCTTTTTTTCTATTTGAAATAGAGACAGTCGGAAGTCGAAGAAAACTCACAACACCATAGCAACAGACAAAAATCCAAACAAGTCGACAGACCACTACATACAAAGCTTAACACAAAGCAACACTAAACAATACGAAAACCGACGATGAACTTGGGTGACCGGGAGGACTAGCAGTGTCTGTTCTACATGTTCATTGACACCTGTCGTTCGGTTACATATCTCATTCGGTGATTTCACATTTAAGGAAAGAGTAAAGGAGAGTGTATTTGACAAATTAAACATTCCAGTGGCCATGTTACACAGATATTTTATCAGAGTCATCCAACTCATTAAGGCGTCCATCATTGGTTCAATAGCTTCCTTGTTAGCAGGAAATCTTTGCCAACGAACGAATGATAGAAAACGCAAGCACTAGAATGTCATTTCGACTAAGATATGTATTCCATATTCAGGATTTGCAAGAATGTTGTTTAATATAAATGGAAAGTTAACAATTGGGAATTAGAATCAATTCTTTTGTCGTAGAGTTGCGTTCTTGACCGACTCTCATTGTCAATTTCATTAGTGTTTTGTTTCGATAGTTATGAGCAAATCTTCTAAGGCTCTATACATAGCCAAAACACTCATCTTGTTAACATACTAGATTACTCTCCGTGTTCAGGTACTGAACATCTTATCTAGATTGAGGCGATTTTACTCTTTTGTATATGGTATACAACTCTCGCCACTAATTACAAAAAAAAGTATTCTCTTATATAAGTCGTTTAAGTGTTTTTAAGTGTGACTGTGTCATCTTAAGTAAGATAGGTCAGAAAGCAGAAAAATAGTACATTTTTTTAGTATAGTATTATGTAAAATTAGATCACATACCAACAACCTTCAAGTGTTATAAAAAACACCATCGTTCATGAAAATATTCAGCCTAAAATTTCATTCAGTATTTTTATTACTTTAATTTGTTGTTTGTTTATTTCTTAAAAATTACCGTACCATATTTCATTTCAGATGTTTTAAATTAATTGCATATTTTATGATAAGAAACTGAAAAATCCTTGCTTTTAATGTATATCATTCTCTACTTTCATGATCTTTGCTGCTCGTTCATAGATGATATCAATACCAGTTTGGTTTATTGATGTTTTACGCTTTCTATCAAATATTTGGGATTTGTATAGGTGTTTACGAAGACAATTGTCAATTTTACGATTTTTGTTTTCATTCGCATACATCAATGGCGTTTTTCCATTTTTATCCGCTAAGAAAATATCAGCCCCGTTCAAAATTAGTTCGTTGACAATTTCATGAAACCTATTCTTGCAAGCATGAGACAAAGCTGTCATTCCATCAAAATCACACACGTTCAAATTAGGTTTTCTGCTTATCATTAGAACGACAATGTTTGTATAACCACTTAAGCAAGCCAATATAAGGGCAGTCTGTCCACTTTGATTTTGAAGATCTACATTGACAAGAGGTGCATTTCCATAGTCATCAGGGGCATTAAATATTAAGTCATGTTCTATTAGAGATTGAGCTATTTCGAAATTGTTGTTTTTGCATGCTAACATCAACGGAGTGTCCCCATTATGACAAGGAACATTCAATTCCGCACCTATTCCTATAAGTAATTGAACAATAACATAATTTTCATTTTCACATGCTAATGTAAGAGGAGAATCTCCATCCATATCTTGAACATTTACCTGAGCTCCTTTCTCAATTAGCAACCGGACAATATCACTGTTGTCATTTTCACATGACCATATTAGGGGGGTTTGTCCATGCATATCAGATACATTAACGTCTGCTCCTTTTTCAATAAGCAATCGGACAATATCACTATTGCTAATTGCACATGACCATATTAGAGGGGTTAGTCCCCTTTCATCAGCAACATTAACGTCTGCTCCTTTTTCTACCAATAATCGGATAATATCACTGTTGTCATTTCCACATGCCACTATTAAAGGGGTTTGTCCATACTTATCAGATAC
This sequence comes from Mytilus coruscus, assembly GCA_017311375.1. Classification (NCBI taxonomy): domain Eukaryota; kingdom Metazoa; phylum Mollusca; class Bivalvia; order Mytilida; family Mytilidae; genus Mytilus; species Mytilus coruscus. Next base: position 74,499,243 of record CM029605.1, read on the forward strand.
CGTAACAGAATTAACGTCTGCTCCTTTTTCTATTAATAATTGGACTATATCACTGTTGTTATTTTCACATGACAATTTTAGAGGGGTGTGTCCATACATATTAAATACATTAACGTCTGCTCCTTTTTCTAGTAATAAACGGACAATATCACTCTTGCCATATTTACATGACAATATTAGAGGGTTTTCTCCGTTTTTACTAGATACATTAACGTCTACTTCTTTTTCTGGTAATACTCGGTTTAAACTAGCTTCAGAATTAAGTAACAGTTCTACTATGTTGATATGACCATGTTCGCATGCTGCCATTAAAGGAGTCCATCCATTCGTATCTCTGGAATGAACATCAGAACCCTTGTGAATGAATATCCTGGCAACATCTGTAAGCCCTGCAGAGCAGGCTTTCATAAGTAGAATAGAAAATGCTTCTCCCTTAGTGTCATTAATGAAATGTAATATATAATTTAAAAAATCCGAAAGCTTTCTTTTAGAAGCTAAACTCAAAGGTGAGACGGGAAATGACCCAGAGCAGCCATCTTCTATATGGTTGAACTCAACAATTGAATCTCCTTTGTTGATTTTATTAGTTATCAGTTCTTTGCGTCTTTCTTCGGGTAATTTATCTAAATAGTCCATCAGTTTTTTCCGGTATTTTTCAGAATTCATCTGCTTGCTGTAAAAGAGACTAGTAAGCTGTCCCCTGGACCATTGATCCATTATTCGTTTAAAGTACTCGTCTTCGTAAAAATCCTTTATCAAGAGAGTAAATTCTTCTACCTTTTCATCCGGTGAAACTAACGATATCAGCATTGTACGTTCATATAACATTTTAATGTCGGCAAATCGTAAAAATGATTTTTGAAAATTATTGCAATAATAGAAACAAAGAAAGTCAAACGTTTTATCATGAATTCCAGAGAATGATATTACTTGCTGGGAAAGATCGTATTTACCTCTAACAAATAAAGGAACAAGAGATTCCAGTTGTTCCATTATACGCTGGCGAAGAGTGTTTCTCGGAATTCCACAATCTTCAAAGAAATCTTCCCTCGTTTGTTGTTCTTGGTCACTTTCAGCATTTTTAAGGACAGCTACGTCTAAACAACCATTATATATTACAAGGAAAAACAAAGCGCAAAATTTCGTTTTGTCGAAGAGTTCCCTCAGCTGATCTATTTCTTCAGTGTATATATCAAATGGGTTTTTAAAAAACTTAAGGGCGTCGATGTGTTCATTTTTCCGGGAAAAGGATTTGTATAATGCAAACATTAAAGGCAGGAACTCGTACTTATCCAAATCTTTTTTAATCTGTTCCACAGTAGGTTCAGGCAGGTATTGACGGGCAATTTGTAGTTTAACCTTAGATGATAGATAAAAGGTATCAGATGATAAATTGCAAAAGTTCGCAGTAAATAGTTTTAATCTTTTAAATTGATTTTCATTGAACACTTGAATGCGACATGAAGCAATTAATTTAACATCCTTTTGTTTTAACACACGAATTATTGAATCATTACGTTTTATCCATTTTTCAACTTCTGTTTGGATGACCGTATATTTTCCACATACATCATCGATTACAAATATTTGCTTCCAATTTCTTTGAAAGTACTTGACGATATCGGAAGGACTGTGTATAGGAATAATTCGATAACCTTCAGTGTCGCGTAGAAACAGTGCAACATGATGAATAGTTGCAGATTTTCCGATTCCTGATGTACCTATGACCGTGCAGCGGTTATTGTCAGTCAAGGATTCTAAAACGAAATCAACGGCATCTGTTTTGATAAACAATTTATTTTGTTCCTCCCATTCTTCAATTTCAAGTTGATGACTGTCTACAAGTAAATAATAGTTATAATTTTAAAAAGATACTTTCAAAATGATAACGTCTACCCCTTGCGAAACAACATTCATCGCGTGTGTTATACAAAACACATGTAGTGCATATATACTTAACACTTTTGTTTCAATATTTGTATCAATTGAATAATTCTTTGTTCATGTTTAACGCCCAATGGCAAATATTTCATGTCGGATCAAATTCACAACAAATACAAAAACTAAGTAGTGCAGGGAAACGATCTACTGTGATTAAAGTTTGAAATTAAGGACTACGACTGTAAAATAAGGTATGTTCGACAGAGAATGAATTTTGCATTAAAGCACGCAACCTAAGACCTTCAGGGATTCTTTTATGTACATTCTTTAATAGACGGGTTTGGCTACGTTTTCATACATCTTGCAGTGCCAAATCGGACGTTTACTTTACTGGTGTTTTACTGCAGTAACAGGATAAGCATTTGTTGATATGTCTTAACCCTAGCCAACCTTTCTGATATAAGGTAAATGCACTCATCCAAGCTCGTAAAATTTGACTACAGTCCTTGGATGGTGTAAACTTCCCACTAACACTATACACCTAACACCATTCACCATACACCATTACACCATACACCCTGTGCCATTACACCATACACGTTACACATTTGCACCATACACCTTACACATTACACCATAATGCAATTTAATATCAAAGAAAGCGTGCGACTACAAAATTATCTATTTATTTTAAATAAAATGCTCCGCAGGGCGCAGCTTGATACGACCGCAGAGGTCGAACCCTGAACAGTTGGGGCAAGTATGGACACAACATTCAAGCTTGATACAGCTCTGAATTTAGATTGTGATTAAATATTTGACACAGCATAGGTTTCTGACACAGAATGAATGTGGTCTTAGAACTTAAAATTTTTAAATTGGACATTCACCTATTATGGTCCAATATCCAAAATCTAAATACATGGTTAGATTCAGCATATCAAAGAACCCCAAGAATTCAATTTTTGATGAAATCAAACAAAGTTTAATTTTGGACCCTTTTGACCTCAATGTGGACAAAGTTGATAACGGGGCCCAAAAATCAAAAATCTAAATACATGGTTAAATTCAGCATATCAAAGAACCCCATATATTCAATTTTTGTTGAAATCAAACAAAGTTTAATTTTGGACCCCGATTTGGACCAACTTGAAAACTGGGCCCATAAACAAAAATCTAAATACATGTTTAGATTCAGCATATCAAAGAACCCTAAGAATTCAATTTTTGTTAAAATCAAACTTAGTTTAATTTTGGACCCCGATTTGGACCAACTTGAAAACTGGGCCCATAATCAAAAAATTAAATACATGTTTAGATTCAGCATATCAAAGAACCTTAAGAATTCAATTTTTGTTAAAATCAAACTAAGTTTAATTTTGGACCCTTTGGACCTTAATGTAGACCAATTTGAAAACGGAACCAAAAATTAAGAATCTAAATACACGGTTAGATTCGGCATATCAAAGAACTCCAATAATTCAATTTTTGATGAAATCAAACAAAGTTTAATTTTGGACCCTTTGGACCTCAATGTAGACCAATTTAAAACAGGGCCCAAAATCAAAAACTTAATACACAGTTAGATTCAGCATATTAAAGAACCCCAAGAATTCAAGAATAAAACCCCATTGAAATTGGTCAAGAAATAAGCAATTTATACAAAGTATCTTCTTTTGCACAATACTGTGCAATTGAATATTCTTGCTATTGCGCAATACTGTACAATTGACAATTTCTTGCTATTGCGCAATATTGTGCTATTGGATATTTCTTGCTATTGCGCAATACTGTGCAATTGAAGATTTCTTGCTATTGCGCAATACTGTGCAATTGAAGATTTCTTGCTATTGTGCAATACTGTGCAATTGAAAATTTCTTGCTATTGCACAATACTTATTATATAATAATTTACACATCCTGTTTGGTGTGTATCTCCTACCATATCATTATTATTTGCTTTTAAATATAAATCAGAAATAACCAACTTAAAATAGAAAATTTTAAAAGAAAAAAATGAAAAAAATCCCCCTCCAAATTTTTGAACCCCCTTATGATTCATCACCCCCAAACTCAATCCCAGCCTTCCCTTTGTGGTATGGTACCTTGCAATACAATTTCAGAGAGATCCATACACTTGAACACAAATTATTGTCTGGAAACTAGAAAAATGTGTTTTTTGACCCCTTTTTGGCCCCAAATTCCTAAACGTTTAGGGTAATTACCCCCATCTCAAACCCAGCTTTCCCTTTGTGATATGGAACCTTGTAGTACAATTTCGGAAAGATCCATACACTTACACACAAGTTATTGTCCTGAAGCTAGAAAAATGCTTGTTTTTTGCCCTTTTTTTGCCCCTAATTCCTAAAATATTGAGGCAATTACCCCCATCATCAATCCCAGCCTTCCCTTTGTGGTATGGTACCTTGCAGTACAATTTAAGAGAGATCCATACACTTGAACACAAGTTATTGTCTGGAAACTAGAAAAATGCTTATTTTTGGCCCCTTTTTGGCCCCCAATTCCTAAACTTTTCGGGCAATTACCCTTAAACTCAATTCCAGCTTTCCCTTTGTGATATGGAACCTTGTAGTACAATTTCAGAAATATCCAAACACTTACACACAAGTTATTGTCATGAAACTAGAAAAATGCTTGTTTTTGCCCTTTTTGCCCTAATTCCTAAAATTTTGAGGCAATTACCCCAAAATCAATTCCAGCCTTCCCTTTGTGATATGGAACCTTGTGGTACAATGTCAGAGAGATCCATACACTTACACACAAGTTATTGTCTGGAAGTTACAAAAATGTTTTTTTTTGGCCCCTTTTTGGCCCCTAATTCCTTAACTGTTGGTACCATAACCCCCAAAATCAATCCCAACCTTCCTTTTGTGGTATTGAACCTTATGGTAAAATTTCATAGAGATCCATTAACTTAAACTAAAGTTAGAGTGCGAAAACCAATGTGTCTTCGGACGACGACGACGACGACGACGACGCCAACGTCATACCAATATACGACCGCAAAATTTTTTTGCGGTCGTATAAAAACGAATTTTGATCACAATATTGTAAATTAATGTATAAAATTAAAAATCAGTTCTTATCAATATTTTGCATAGTTTTAAATGTCGTACACCATTCATTCACACCATTCCCGATCGCACGTTACACCATTACACCATTCCCCTTACACCATACACCATAGCACCACACACCTTCTACCATTGCACTATACACGTTTTTTTAGGAAGTTTACACCATTCAAGGGCTGGATTACATTCAACAGAAAACTTACTGTACCAATCTTAAGAATGGCTATTCTTGTATGTTTTACTTTGGTTATACAACTCTTTAAAATTTTAGGTATTTTGTAAGTTTATGGCTTTAAAATGTTAACGTGAGAGAGTTTATGGTGTTTTTCTTCTTGTTTTCTGTGTGATTTTTCTCTTCTTCTTATTTTTGATGTATTGTTTTAGTAACCTTCATTGAATATTTCAACTTATGAAAATTAGCAACTGCAAAAGCAGATAATATACTTAGTATAAAAACAGGGAGCAATTTTAAAAGCAGCAAATAGTAGAAAATTTGAGAAGGATAAAACGTTATATAATAAAACAATTGTTGAATTTTGATGTCAGTTGATACAATGATTTATCAACACCAGAGATATGATATTCACCTTTGGTCGTTGACCTCGGTGAATATCATAACTATGGGGTTGATAAATCATTGTATCAACTGAAATCAAAAGTCAATAATTGTATAATATAACATATGCTGAAATGAACGTACAAAAAAATACAACAAAATAAAGAATGAGGTTTCACCAATGCCTTCAGATTGGTTTTTCCAAAACAAACTGTTCTAAAAAAAAAATGATATTTAGACCAGACTTTTCTTTTAGTTGTAGTTGTCACATTAGAAAAGTACACCCTCATAAAACAGCTTATTAGATGATATAAATACACGTATATATATGTGCCAAATGAGGGATGTTGTTGAAGAATGTCTCACATATATTGGAATGATATATTTTCCATTAATCATTCTTATCGTAAGTTATTGCACCACGGTTGTTTGACAGCCAGATATGCAGCATACATGAAGTATTATCCTATACGTCTTCCATTTCTTATCATGATTTTCCTGACAGTAGTTTGTTAGTTACCAAACACTATTGAGTAAATAGCAACATTAATAAATGTATACGTTTTTTGTCAAATCTCTAAAATTCATTTTTAATTAACAATTAAGATAAACAAAAACAAAAAAAAAAAAAAAAAAAACAGGAGGAATCGAAACTCCAAACGATGCAAGACACAGTGCTTCAACAGTTTAAGCGGTTCCAGCTATGTCTGTCTTGTGACAATCATTCAGTCCAAAATGTCACAACAAGGGAATAGAACCCAACCAGTAATTTTACAAATCATACCAAAAGATCTAAAAACATGAAAACTAAAGTTTTTGGTAAGAAAAGTTGAATTGATTGTTTCAAAAGTTTTAAGAATGCAATCATGATTCGCTTGACCGTTATAGAAAATGTTTCACCTACAGCTAGTTATATATTTGATCGTGTATTACAATATGTTCTGAATAAAAAAATGTGGGCATGAATGATTGTGAATCTGACAAAAAAACATAATCTTGTTCTAGGTGAAACATATATTCAATAGTTTAAAAGCCTTCGTTTTCATGGATTCATAACTTTGGATAAGTTGACCTTCTGTTCCATTTATTTTCACTCATGTGTTTATTTTGTCGGTTATGATCTTGTCTATCCTATTAAAACCTAAACCTTTTAATTTCTTTTATATCTGTAGAAATGTTGTAGGTATTCAAATGATCATCTTCTCTTGTCAATGGTTATTTGCTAATTCCTCAAGTTTTACTTGTACCGATGCAAAATTTCAGTTTTTTGTTTTGGTACAACGCTATTGAGTTAAGTATTTGGCAACGTTCTAGCTATTGTATCACCTCAAATATAGGTCAGAATCGATACTTTCCTGTAACAATAGAGTCATTGTAATTGACATTCCTTTAAATGTACATATTCGTTTTAGAGTGTTAGCAGTAAAAACATATTCGTGGACATCAACTAGAGATTAAAAGGCTTAATTTTGGTCAGATCATTAATATATATGCATATTGATTTTGAGAATCAGTTTGTGTCAGTGAATCCAGAATGATTGATTACTATAAGACGTTCGATTTGTGAATACAATGTACAAATAAATGCCCGTTTACCCAAAAATGAGTAGTAGAATTTGACAGATAGAGGAGGAGGTAGTGATATAGTATCACGAGGCATATTTTACTAGCAAACTGGAGAGTTGCATTAAATGATAAATCGCGATGAAAAAATGGATGAATCTTATTTCGTACCAGCTATCGATACAAAAAGGGAGCTTTTTGAGCAAATAAAACCCGCGACATTATACTTCATTGTAATAAAATTGGCTTCCTTGTAAAATTGAAGTAATACCGTGTTACTCTATGTATTCAGAGCATCGCATTTAGATCTGATTGAACATTAATTGCATAGGTTGAATGGGCGCCAAATTTTTAGCAACTGCACTTTGCACTTCAACAGAGGGACAAAGAATATCAAATGCACGAATTCAGCATTTGATATTTTCAATGTGAAGATGGAACAGAGCTGTGTTGCGAATCAATTGTTATCACAACATATATATGTACACAAACAATTATCTAGATAAACTTGTAGACCTTTGTTGATACATATAGATTTTAACATGGCATTTTTCATATCAGATCCCTTAACAGCCCTAGATCATGATATCAGGTTCGAGGGATGATTTTGACCATGGGCTGATAAGGGATCTAATATGAAAAATGGCATGTTATGTTCTTTTATCATATACTTCAGCAGAAGACATACAGACAAGAACTTTTTTTTAAACTTTGAAAAATGTATTTATTGTATTATTTGTTTTTGCATTTTTTAATAATATACTTTCCTGTTTCCTAATATTTGTTTTTTTTATCCTACTTAGTTATGTTTTTCACTAAAAATGTGCCATTGAGGTGTATTTTTTGAAATTTCAAGAGTGACGTCGAAATGCCATGCGATAACGTTACAGAAAGGCATGCGATATTAACCGGAAGCAGTTGATAAAAGTCGGAAGCAGTTGATTTAAACCGGAAGCAGATGATAACGAAAGTCATATCACATGGTTAAGACAATTCTTCAAATTTAATGAATATATATATGTATGAATTAGTTTTATCAAGGGCTACAATTATATCATTATTTTCTATAAGTATATACTAAATATGTTTATAATACGACACCTCATGCATGGACATTTTAAATTTGTATTGTAAATCTTGTGTATTTTCTAGTTTTAATTTGGGAGCAGAGTTCATATGAACAGTATATTCTGAGAAAATATACTAAGAAAATGTTAATTTCCGTTCATTCAAATTTTCTGCATTGACATGAATTAATATATATGATATAAATAAGAAATACGTTTTGTTTTAGTAAACAAGGTTTACAAAACATTATCATAATATCAGCTTTACTGAGCTTTGAACCAACACACCTTCTTTGTACAAGTTAATACCTCTTTAATTTAATTACACGCTTTTGATAGTGGGAAAGATAAATTAATGTATGCGCTCTTACCCTTATACATAAGAGAGTCAAGATCCTTTTGTATATTTTCCAAAGCCTTAGACATATTAATGTCCCGTTCTCTTAGTATAGTCAGACGTTCCAAATATGTCTTTTCAGTATCTTCATCCATGCAACAGTTCTCCAAGTTTTGAAACTTCTGTTCAAATTCTCCTTTAGGCTTACCAAGATAAGCCTCCAATCGTGTAGCGATGTCTTTAAAAGAGGTAAAATAATCAGTAAGAATAGTATCCGATACTTGCGCATTCCCTCTATGAAGAATCTCATTTCTGGTCCTTCTGATACGTTCAATATCATCTCCAGGTAATATTTCAGTGGCTGCTGGAGGAATGTGAAAATCCCATCCTTTACTTGGAGGAGGAACTAAATTAAGATTTCTGACAAGCTTATAAATCAAAGGTATATCAAAGTTCACGTAACCATTTGCAGAAACATTGTTGATCATTGTCCATTCATCTGCTCGCAGATTACGGTTAAGAAACCTATTGCTTGTAACGTCACCATATAGTCTATGTTGTGGTTCTTCCATTGCGATAATATCCTGTAAAATGTCTGGAAAAACTTGTTGTGCAGCATGCCCAATTCTTGCATAGTTTGTCATCAATGAACCACTGCTGGAGGTCATAGCAGATGTTCCTGACATGATTCAGTCACCGAGTTCGTCTTTTTGACTCCTTTAAATGGTCACTGTAAAAAAAATACTGAATATTATCAATATAATTATTCATTATTTCTTGTGTTATTACACTTTTACAACCGTACTAGATATAGACAAAACTCTTTTTTTTTCAAATTGCTTGGTACATCATCATCATGTCGAAATTAAATTTGATTGAAGCAATCAAACGACTCCTTATGAGGATTATTCCTCAATAATAACTCGAAATAATTGAAATGTAATGGTAATTGATATAATTCTAGGATCTCTTGATTAGATTTCATTGGTTACTCAAAATAAAACCAGGTCACGATCACAGGTCACGGGTCTAGGTAAGGTTCTCATAATTTTTTTTATAAATTTTGCTTGTAACTGATGCCCTTCAGATATCGTTTTTAGATATCAACAAACGGATTTATCTTGGTTATTAGTTACGACATTTTGTAACTGACAAAAATGACCGAAGGGTTACGATAAGATTTAATAACCGTTTCTTTCTGGAATGTTTGTAACTTGATGTACTTTGATATAACTCATTCAACATGTTCAAGGGAAAATTGGCAAAAAAATGAAAAAATTATATTATGTTAATTTGGTATAAAAAGCACAAATTCATAAGTATTAACGTTTAATTCCCCTAGATAAGAGATCAGCATCGTTTTTAAATTGTGATCATCAGTTCTCTACATGTAGCCATCTTGACGGCTTCCCGATTAAAAATGACAGTTTCATGGATCCTTAAAAAAGACTACCAATCGGCAAACTTTTACAACTAACTTCATACGGAACAATGTTTAAAAAAGGTAAACCTGTCTGTCGATTTGACATCTAATTTTTATGAGATAACTATGATCTGTCCTTTTTAAACTTTTAATTTTACTAAGTTTATGAAACAAAGAAATCAATTTTGGAATTACTTTTGAGCAGTTACTTTTATGGATTCTCTCAAAGTTTAAAGTCATAATAAACAAGCATTCTGTGAGTATTGCATGGCAATACATAGTCACCTACTGGTTAAGAATTCATTGTATTGGAACAAAATTCTAACATGATCTTTTAACTTGTCATCGAGTAAACTTTATAACAAATATCAAGTCAATATCTTCAAGCATGACGACATAAAGTGTTGAAAACTGAGTATTTTAGTGAATTTTTCTAAGTCCAAGGACCATAACTCTGAATAAAATAATCAGACCTGAACAAAATTCAAACTTGAACTGTAACTTGTAATCATAAAACTATATACCAATTATTATATCAATATCTAATGTCGGATGAACATACAGCCAGACAGACAGACAGACTGACAGACAGACAGACGGACGGACGGAGTGCAAACCTAAAGTCCCCTTCGACTTAGTCGGTAGGTAATGTACCTCAGATCACTGCCAGTTTTGGTGGGTTTCGAGTTGCCCAGTTTTTAGTATTCTATGATGTGTTTTGTGTACTATTGTTTGTCTTTTGGTCTTTTTCTTTTTTAGCCATGGCATTGTCAGTTTATTTTCGACTTATGAGTTAAATGTCAATCTGGTATATTTTGCCTCTCTTTTATTTAAGTCTGTCCTTCTTCAATGTGATCATCAGCATGGCTCAAGGGAACGTTGCCAGAGGTATTGTGAGTTAAGACGTCCAAGTTTTTAAACCAATTATATATATGTAGTTTTATTATACTTAATTTATCTCAAAATATTGAACTGATTTTGACAAAACTTGACAGTACATGTAATGCTTGACAAAACCAGTTTTCTAAAAAAAAAAAAACACACATCCAGTTTATTAAACAAAAATGTCTTCTTAAATAGAAATAATGCAAATATATATAATTCCGGTCAACAAAAGGTCGCTTGCATTTAACCTTTTCTATGTTCATTAGTCTCTAATCCAATATAAAAGACCATTTATGACTTGATTTTTTTATTTATTGCTTTTTGCTTTTAACTAGCCTTCAGTAGCTGCGAGTACTCTCAAATCATTCTTCCGTATTAATTTGACCTGTTGAAGAAATTTGTAATGCATTTTTTGTTATTCAGCTTTAATTTATTTTGTGTTATATCTCGTGTCGCAATTATTTATATGTACCACATTTGATAAGTATTTAGTATGGTATATTTGATACGACATGTCGCAACTAACAATAAAGTAAAATAATTTGTCAATATCTAATACGATTTTTTAGTAGAAAGGCAAATAGACAGTCAAAACATGACCTTGACATTTGTTACTACATCATTTTCTTTTTGTGGACCAAGGACCTCAAATCGAAAGACCCGAGGTTTATATTACTTATGGTTTATCAGATACAAATAAATTTCAGTTTTTTTCAAATATTTAAGGGGATAAACTCACACGGAGTGACCAAACCGCTTCGGTCAAATCTATTCTCGACATCTTTAAAATAATGCGATCGATTTTGGATAATAAGTTGGTCATAATCCTTTTCGGTTCCTAAACAAACAAACACAAAAACAGTGTTTTGGGAGACAGACAAATGTTAGGTTAGAAGATTCCAGTGTCAAAAGCACATTACCCGCTCGGTATCATTTACAAAATATCTTAGCGACATCTTGCGAAACAAGGAAAAGGGATGAAAAAATATAATAATCATAATAAAATCTATTTACTGACAAGTGGGAATAATCAATAAATAAACAGATAAATAAAACAATAATTAGATAATTAAATATATAATTTAAAAATAAATAGATAAACAAATTAATAAATTAATAATGAATGAATAATATATATTAATTAATTAATCAATTAATCAAATAATTGACAAGTTGATTAAAAATAGATAAAAATAAATTTGAATAAATATGTATGCATAAATATGTATATAATGATAAATGAATAAAGAGAAATAGATTAAGGGCATACGATACAGTTACAGGGGAGGTTATGCCCTTGCTAACGTAAAATATTATTTTCGCAACGTCGAAATGTGACATATCGGGAAAAGATGCATTTTTCGACTGATTTTTTATCATTCAAATTGATTTAACTTGAAAACGAGGTCATGGACCATTCTTTTCTAAAATGACATTTAGTTTGATTACGTATGAAGATTAGTTGTACCGATTTTTTTTTTGTTTTTTTTTTTTTTGAAAAAGTCAGCAATACAATTTTTTTAAATTCTATAAATATACAGCAAACAAGGACAGTTTTTTTTTCTATATTCATGAACATTTGATAAATATAAGCTATTTCTAAAAATTAAAATGCATTAATTTAGAGGATTCTTATATAAAACAGATATTACAAATAATTTAACAAAAAACAGCTTATATTTAATTTTAAAAACAAAAAAGTTATGTATTTCTGTCGAAACGAAAAATACGTCCACAAATCCGAATTTTAAGCAAATATCTGAATTTTCGACCTCATTTTACTCAAATAGTAGCACATGAAGGTATATTTTTTATTACATATTTGATTTAATCAGGTAAAAAATAGCCTATATTTTCATCAAAATGTCATCATGGGATCAAAACTGTATCGTATGCCCTTAACTTATCAAAACAAATAAATGAATAAATGAATGAATAAATGAAACATATATAAATAAATAGATTAATTAGTAAATTAATTAATTAATTAATTAATTAATTAATTAATTAAAATACAATATCTTTGTTCAAAGAGAATAATCTCACTTACACACAAAACAATGTTATAGATACACTTAATATGAAAAACGTTCATGTATCATTCTGAATTTTTAATGATTTTTTTTAAAGGATAAATATCTTTATCTCATTTGGTTCAGTGTTCCATATTTCAGATTCAGTATGCATGAATGTCTTCTAAAAATGATTTAGGTTTTGGAAGTTTGAGGAGTTGTTCATCAGCAACACATGCATTATCATTTTGATTTTCAGCCTTTCACTTCTCAGACATAGTTAATTAATGTAGTTAGGAACCATATAATGCAATGATCTAAAACTAGGTATTACTGATGCTATTGCATGCGGTTTTTTTCAAATTTAACCAATTCACAAACTGAAACTAATACTTAATGCATGTACTTTGTATGCGTCCAATGAGATTTTATTGAGTAATCTTCCAACGCTCACAGTCAAATATTTGAAAGCCAAGAATGTGCTTGTACAGAAACACGTTACCAAGGACCTACAAAAATGCCTAATCTATCTTTAATGAACTTTGACTAAGGAGTTGGAACCTTAGTTTTTTGTAAATTTCTAAACAGAAAATTTAGAAGGGTATGTTATAAATAATGTCAGTATCAATTTAAATTTAATTGTATGTAATGTCATATAGTTTAAGTACAGCAGCTGCCATAGCGGTCGAGTATTGTAAAACTTTCAGGTCAGGCCGGGTACACTGAAATAACGGACAATTAACGAAAAATAATCCAATGATGTGTAGACTTGTTGTTAAGAAAATATACAAGTAAATCCACTAATCTTTGATTTATTAAAATTCCATTCCAGGCGAATATTTACATTATATACAGTTTACAAATTGTATGATTCAAAGATACATCGGTACATCACTTTTACACGTTATCACAAATGGATTTCATTGCATTTCGTATAAAAAAATAAAAAAAAAAAAAAAAAACACGCAACAGTGTCCAATACTGTGCGGACAAGAACCATGCATCAGTGTCCAATACTGTGCGGACAAGAACCAGGCATCAGTGTCCAATACTGTGCGGACAAGAACCAGGCATCAGTGTCCAATACTGTGCGGACAAGAACCATGCATCAGTGTCCAATACTGTGCGGACAAGAACCATGCATCAGTGTCCAATACTGTGCGGACAAGAACCATGCATCAGTGTCCAATACTGTGCGGACAATAAACCAAGCAACAGTGTCCAATACTGAGCGGACAATAAACCAGGCAACAGTGTCCAATACTGTGCGGACAAGAACCATGCATCAGTGTCCAATACTGTGCGGACAAGAACCATGCATCAGTGTCCAATACTGTGCGGACAATAAACCAGGCAACAGTGTCCAATACTGAGCGGACAAGAACCATGCATCAGTGTCCAATACTGTGCGGACAATAAACCAGGCAACAGTGTCCAATACTGTGCGGACAAGAACCATGCATCAGTGTCCAATACTGTGCGGACAATAAACCAGGCAACAGTGTCCAATACTGTGCGGACAAGAACCATGCATCAGTGTCCAATACTGAGTGGACAATAAACCAGGCAACAGTGTCCAATACTGTGCGGACAATAAACCAGGCAACAGTGTCCAATACTGTGCGGACAAGAACCATGCATCAGTGTCCAATACTGTGTGGACAATAAACCAGGCAACAGTGTCCAATACTGTGCGGACAAGAACCATGCATCAGTGTCCAATACTGTGCGGACAAGAACCATGCATCAGTGTCCAATACTGTGCGGACAATAAACCAGGCAACAGTGTCCAATACTGTGCGGACAATAAACCAGGCAACAGTGTCCAATACTGTGCGGACAAGAACCATGCATCAGTGTCCAATACTGAGTGGACAATAAACCAGGCATCAGTGTCCAATACTGTGCGGACAATAAACCAGGCAACAGTGTCCAATACTGAGTGGACAATAAACCAGGCATCAGTGTCCAATAAGTGGACAATAAACCAGGCATCAGTGTCCAATACTGAGTGGACAATAAACCAGGCAACAGTGTCCAATACTGTGCGGACAATAAACCAGGCAACAGTGTCCAATACTGTGTGGACAATAAACCAGGCAACAGTGTCCAATACTGTGCGGACAAGAACCATGCATCAGTGTCCAATACTGTGCGGACAAGAACCATGCATCAGTGTCCAATACTGTGTGGACAAGAACCATGCATCAGTGTCCAATACTGAGTGGACAAGAACCATGCATCAGTGTCCAATACTGTGCGGACAAGAACCATGCATCAGTGTCCAATACTGTGCGGACAAGAACCATGCATCAGTGTCCAATACTGAGTGGACAAGAACCATGCATCAGTGTCCAATACTGAGTGGACAAGAACCATGCATCAGTGTCCAATACTGAGTGGACAATAAACCAGGCAACAGTGTCCAATACTGTGCGGACAAGAACCATGCATCAGTGTCCAATACTGAGCGGACAATAAACCAGGCAACAGTGTCCAATACTGAGTGGACAAGAACCATGCATCAGTGTCCAATACTGAGTGGACAATAAACCAGGCAACAGTGTCCAATACTGAGTGGACAATAAACCAGGCAACAGTGTCCAATACTGTGCGGACAATAAACCAGGCAACAGTGTCCAATACTGAGTGGACAAGAACCATGCATCAGTGTCCAATACTGAGTGGACAATAAACCAGGCAACAGTGTCCAATACTGAGCGGACAAGAACCATGCATCAGTGTCCAATACTGAGTGGACAATAAACCAGGCAACAGTGTCCAATACTGAGCGGAAAATAAACCAGGCAACAGTGTCCAATACTGAGTGGAAAATAAACCAGGCAACAGTGTCCAATACTGAGCGGAAAATAAACCAGGCAACAGTGTCCAATACTGAGCGGAAAATAAACCAGGCAACAGTGTCCAATACTGAGCGGAAAATAAACCAGGCAACAGTGTCCAATACTGTGCGGACAAAATATCAAAACTAAATACAGATGAATAGTAATGTTGCACAACTTTCTATGAATCTATAAAGGTCCTCCCAAGATCTGCCAAAATTTGCTAGAAATAACAAAATCCTTTTTAACTTTCATATTGTGTTGTTCTTTTCTCGCCTTCAATTCTTCTAAACACTAAAACAGAGGCCTCTTATATATCCATGATCTCCAAATATTCTCCAACTGACCTAAATAATCTCCAAATATTCTCCAACTGACCTAAATAATCTCTAAATATTCTCCAACTCTTTGTTTACAAAAATAAAACATATAAATTATATAAAAGTATTTACTACGTGACCTAGAGAACATGATATGCGAATCTCTTATAGCAGGATAGCCATTTGACTTAGTGACTTTAACAGACGATAACCAAAACTTTAATATGACAAAATTAATTACAGTGGGAGATAAAATAACACTCAAACACAGCTATCAATTATATCAAATTTATCATTTATTGGCTCTGAACGATTGAGAGCTTGATATATTGTACAGTGACTTGTGAAGATTGTTTTTTGTCGACTAAATGTCTTTTGGCTATATTTTGTTCTCGTGCTGTAATCTTAATGACGTTAACCTCACACCTCTTTCAATCTATCAATACATTGGAAAATTAACCCCATATGTAGTCCAATATCTCATACGGAAACTCACTTAGTAGGTCAAACGATGTCCCATGATAAATCCGGAAGGCTGTATAAAAAATTGAAATCACAAAAATACTGAACTCCGAGGAAAACTCAAAACGGAAAGTCCTTAATCAAATGGCAAAATCAAAAGCTCAATCACATCAAACGAATGGATAATAACTGTCATATTCCTGAGTTGATACAGGCATTTTCTTACGTAGAAAATGGTGGATTAAACCTGGTTTAATAGCTAGCTAAACCTCTCACTTATATGACAGTTGCATCAAATTCCATTATATTGACAACGATGTGTGAACAAAACAGACAAACATAAAGGTAAAAATGTAAAAAATAGGGGTACAACAGTCAGCATTGTGTTATAATCTTAATCACTATAAAACAAACAAATATGTACCAAAGAAGCACTAAATGTAGTCCACAACTTAACAATATGCAAATACAAGGTAGTGTATTATGTTTCATTGGAAAAACACAAAAAAGTATTACATACACTAAAAGTAAATTATTTCTTGATTGAACTCATTAAATCATCAAAGTTACTTTTTTAAATTGTTTGAACTTAACCATTAGCCTATGTGGGAAATTAAACTTTGAATTTATTTAAAGGTGGTCTGCTACGTTTTTGTAAATAAGTTCTTATGCATTAATTCTTTTTGTTATCCATTATAATAGGACTAATAGTTGTTTTTTTATTTCAATTTTCACATAACGAAATCGACATAGTGTGTGCACATATGATGTTGATACATTATAGATTTATGTGGGAAGTAAACTTTAAAAACGATACATTGATAAGATAAGATAAGATATTTATATTCCAATTAAAGGGTCCACGAAGAGCAAAGTAAATTATTACAATAATTTTGATAATTGACACAATAATGTTGATATAAATTATATATAAATATGAATATAATCATCTCAATTCTAAATTTTGTAATTTTTCATTACATATGTACATCTGTGAGTCTTCGCTAAATATTGATTTACACGAGAATGTTATCACGCTTATAAAACGAAAACAGGACGTCACATGAGAATAGCACACACCTAGCTTGATATTACCATTATTTATAACGTATAGGTGTTGATGGATTACTTTTTATTTTATCCATCGTTTAAGCTATGTTTATACAGGACTGACGATTTTTTTTTATCAATAGTGGAAATTCCAATAATTCTATAAATAAACACAGGGATTTTCACATTTAAGTTATATTTAAATAAAAGCAATGGAGAGAATATATACACAAAATTATCATTTAGTCTTATTGACTATTCAATTGATTTTAGAAAACATCAAATTTATTTACTATCATGAATTAGTACGCAGTTGTCCATGCTCCCCAACGTAATATGACTGACGGATCAATATGTGTATAATTAACCTTTTATACTATTCTAATAACAGGTATACAAACAACATTATATTTTTGTCATACATTTATTTAAATTAAGTATATGATTAGATGCAATACTCATTATAACTTTCAAACAATGTCGAAAAACCTAAACCCCACCCAAAAAATTCAAAAGTTAAATTCAAATGATATAGACATAACGAAACTGGTGAATGACCTTCTGATCAGAATCAATGCTCGTTTGCAAAACACCTACTTATTAATCGACTTACCAGGTACTTGCCAGTATCCAAAAACCAATGATAGTAAACTTCAACGAACAAATTATTAGTGGAAGTAGTTAAAATATTGATTATGATAATACATCATGGGAAGAAGTACCTACGTAGAAAGATAACACGACGGATGACGTATAATTTGATAGGAACAGTGATAAATAACAAGTGTATGCTAAACAAAAATAACTTTATATTAAATTTTGTTAAGTTTTAATGGACCGGTCATTTGTCCTTGTTTCAATATTAAACATTATGGAAGCGGGATGGAGTGACATAAAAAAAATATTACAAAAAATTAATTTTTTTCTGTATTTCAAACTTATATATTAAACATGCACTAAAAAATGATAACAAATTTGACAAATACACTCAATCATTATTTGATATTTCTGCAGAAGTGTATGTACTACTTAATCTCTTTATTTTTTGAGTCAGTACTGTTTTAATTTAAGGGTTGGTCCATTTCTGATGAAGGAAAATCCATAAAACCCTTCGGAAATCGATAACTGCTAAATCATCACATTCAACAACGAGCAAAAACGTGCCATAACAAATGAATAAATATTAATAAAAAAAAAAAAAAAACTAATTGCTTGATTTTTACAACAAAAAAAATAAACTAAAAACAAATGTGATATACAACACCACACGACAGCCACTAGAGGCTCCTGACTTGGGATAGGCAATCCCATTATTTTAATACACATGGACTGTGGCGGGGTTAAACATTCTTAAGGGCAAACAGATCAGATCTAAGAGTACTCATAGTTACTATAAGCTTTTTAAACATGATAAAAGCTAATAACAACTAGTAAAAATCATGTATCTAAGACTGATGGATTAAGTGTATAGATGTCAGAAACAGTCAGAAAAAAACATGATTTTGGGAAACTTCAAAACGTATATATTGACAGAATGAGTGACTGTACATCACACCGAACATCAAGCTAGTGCCTAACATCAACTTGTTACAGTTTTGAATTTATGATGCTTTGAATGATATAACAGTAAGGAGATTTGGTATGGTTGCCAATGAGACAATAATTCAACAAAGGTACATTTGGTTAAAAGAAGTGGAGTTAATCAATTATCGGTAACCCTACGGTCTTTAAACAATGAGAAAAAACTCAAACCGTATGTATTGTCGGCTATATAAGGCTCCGAAATAAAATATATGAAACAATTCAAAAACTATTGGCTTTATTTATTAGAATGTTTGAAGGCAACAACCTTCCGCTTACCTGGAACAGTGGTGTGACATGAACAGTACAACATAAAAACTAGTTTAAAGGGGTTTTACTCATCAGATTGATACAAAGCAGACAAACACAGGCCGGATGTGGCAGGGAATTTATACATCCCCCACACAAACAAAATAAAACACAAGGTACAGATCAGAGAGTACTCGAAGTTATTGACATTTTGCTAAAAGACAATCACAACTAAAAAAAAGGATACATTCAAAACTAAAATATCAATAAGTACACATCAAACTTCCGATGGATTTAAACCACGACCTTTTGCATTCCGAAACGATAGATGTCGATAGATTATATGTATATGTGTATAGCAATACTATGTAGTATGATTCTAGTTCACTAATATCAATATCTATAACAATAACAACAATATTCAAAGTTCTAATTACATTGTTGAATTTGAACTCTTTCAGAGTAAGTTTATTTAAAGGATTGATAAGTTAATCCGAATTATATATGAATTGCAGGGCTTGGTAAATAACATCACCGTATAAACTAGGATGTGCTATTTCGTTTGAAATAAGTTATCTAACCATACAGTAAAAATCTTTCTATTTTTTGAAGAATTTACCAAGCGGTTTACGTAAATAAAATTAACGAAATTCCTAACTTTTTAATTTACCAGTGATACATAGATAACATTCATTGACGTCTTAGATGTAACTACAGACATCGGCATAACAAACGAATTGATATACTTAAACACCGTAAATTAGGAGCAAAGGAACAACAAAAATAGAAAACTTAACAATAGAGAACGTAAATTGTCATTTACGCCATAACGTTAACGTTTTCTTTTTCTATAGAGGTTCTCATGTGAAACATCTAAATCTTGGTAAGGACAGTAAATGCTGTTTATATTAATTAATGAGAAATCATATCCTTTTGTGTAAACTTCAGCAGTATATATAGAAAAAAAAAGATATTTATAAAAGAAACATATAACGATAAAGCGATAATTTCAGCTGTAGAAAATAAATTTAACTTTTAAACGACCATCTTTCTTGATATGATTTACTTTTGTTTATTACTGGAGATGCAAATACATCCCAAAAATAGAAAGATTCTAAGAACAGATCTGAAAGTACTCGCAGTTAATGATAGCGAGTTCAAAGCCAATAACAACTAATAAAAAAAATCATGTATCCAAGACTAAAATATCAATCAGTACACATCTAACATCCAATGGATTTATTGTCAAGGCGTCATTAATAGTCAGAGCAATACACGACCTTGTACAATGCCAAACTATAAGTATCGACATATTGTTGTACCGTGAAAGTACATATGTGTAATATTAAGTATGGTTTTAATTTACTGATAAAAGAAATTCAATATTAACACCAATAAAAACAATATTCTAAGATTTAATTACAGTGTTGAATAGTTTACCTTTTAGAATAAGTTTATTTGTATGATTGGTAAGTTTAACCGGAACGAATCTGAATTACTGGGCCCGGTTTACAACATCACCGTAAAATGAGTAGGTTCGATAAGGCCCTAAAATTTCCCCTTTTTTAGTTTAAATTTCAAATTAGAATTTAACGACCAAAAAATCGACGCTTAAGAATAAAACGTAGACACATATAGTTCTATGCAACCTTCTCACATGTCTTTAAGTCAACTTAAAACATTTTTTATCTTGTAACATTGAACTTTATAATCGGGGCCAAATACGGCCCTTACCGAACGTACTCCTTTAGGATGTGTTATTCCGTTTGAAATAAGTTTTCTACAAGGTAGAGCCAAACTTGGACACCCAATCTTTTTATCTATGAAAGAGTAAAGGGAATGTTTTACTATTGAGAGTTGTCACATTGGCGCTGATACCACATCTTCTTATTTCTATTAAGTAATTAGTGGAAATAAAATCCCTCACTTAATAATCTACTAGTAATACATAGATTACGCTCATTAAAATCCAAAACGTCACTACAAGCACGAGCATAGTGAACGAGTTGGGATATATAAACACGGTTCTTTACTGAGTTTGGCCATAAACTGTGATTCATAGCAGTAAAGGAACAAGCCTGCTATTAAAAGGGCACACATGGTACCCATGGGAATACCTACAATCTGCCGATAAATGTAATTGCCGAAACGTACATAAATGTTGACAAGGAGAACATTTAGTGTTTCAATCATCTCATCACACCTCCATCTAGAATATTTACCTTTCTCATTAGAAAATACGGCTTTAAACGAGTTTTAGAATTTATCAAACGACCATTCAATAAGATAGGAAAACTTTTGTTTATATATGTTTATTTCGTATAATTATCAACAGTATCAATCCTTGGTCTTTGTGAAAAATATAGATATTATTTTGTCAACCGCCATCTTTGTTTACCTGTGCGTTTGAAAATCTCAAGTTGAGACTCCCGTATACAGATTTTGATAGCGGTGGAATTTAACAATAAAATCAGTCGGCCGGCAACTGTTAGAGAATTTTTTTCGCGACTTAACTTGTCATTTCCACGGCAAGATTATTATGCCTTTATCATGAACTTATGTCAAAAATGCATTACTTTAATAATTGAGTAAAAACCAGTCAATAAAAAAGTTCGAATGTTAAGACTATAGAAAGATAAAACTCAGAAGTAAACAAACCCAAATTTCTGTACATGTAATTAGGAATGAAATTATACGAGATCCTGTCATAACAAAAAACCAGACACACACAAACAAAAAGAAACCAGTTAACTAAAATGGAAGGGGTATGGCATAATGTCCGCAAAAATAAGGTAAACCGAAACTTCTTAATATAAACAAGTAGAAAACAAATAGATAGGAATATTACATGCTTGTTTTAAGATCAAAAACTTTGCCTCTAATAGTTGTACCAAAATGCAAGATTTCATTATTAAGCCTTACCAAAAGAAAAGTTAAAATGCAGGTGTGAATTTCAACTTAAATGAGGTCATTGTGATAAATCGCATAACAGAAGCCAGTGTATCGGCAATCGAAAAATGAAAGCTATAATAGATTTTAACGCAAATGTGTATGGTTTAAATGAATACATATACTTTGTTTGCATTCAGAAAATAAACAAATAACATTTAGAATAAGCTCTTTTATCTTAATAATTGGCGAACCATGGAGGGAAAGTGAAGCAAAATCTATGTTGCAATAATGATAAAAAGTTTGTCTAAGATGAAAGTTTGTAACAAATTGTGATTGGTTTACTTCAAGGCTTTAATTTACTTCATAAGGTTGATTGCAGGAGAATACTATATCTTGTTTGAAGGATCAGATGTGAATTTGATAAACTCATCTTTATTTTGCTATTTAGTGTAAAATTTTCGTTATGGTTGCAGTCAAAATCATAAGATAGCTTGATACAATAAACTCAATGAATAGTTGTTTTTTAAGACTGTAATGATTTTGTTATCAGTCAATTAAAATCAAACTAAATATTATTTTTATATACATACGCACATTCATGGCTTTACAATCTTTCGATACCTTTATCATGACATTGCACAAGGTCATGTTTTTCTCTGACTGTTAATGATGTCTTTACCTTAATTCTATTGGATGTTAGATGTATATAATTTAGTCTTAGATGCATGATCTTTTTTTTTCTTAGTTGTCATTGACTTTGAACTAGCTGTTAGTAACTGAGAGTGCTCTCAGATCTGTAACTAGTGTTGTTTTGTTGTTTTGATGTATAAGTACCCTGCCACGTCCAATCTATGTTTTTGTTAGACGTATTTCTATTTTAATCCATTTGATAAGTTAAGCCTTTTCAACAGATTTTAATAGTTTGTTATTATGTTGTACTTGTACACAATTGTCTTACTTCAGGGGAGGGTTGGCACCTTCAAACTAGTTTAACCCTGCCACAATATGTATGTGCCTGTCCCGAGTTTAAAGCCTGTTTTACTTCTATGATGAGTTTATTTACATAAGAGATTGACCTCAAATAAATTAGTTAAAAGTTGTAATTTGTAGATACTTTTCTTTTTCATAAAGGTCAATTAATAGTTGTGCCACAATAATTATCTGCATACAAAAATAAGAAGATGTGGTGTGATTGCAAATGAGACAACTATTTAGGGGGTACAGAACACCTAAGAAAAGACAACTCTTACTCATAGTCTGTTTCATTGCAGCGTTTTAAAATCACATGCAATATACGAGAACTTAATAGATCCTGATGAGTTAAGACTCTTACATTTTGATAGAATTTTTAAGACTGATGTGCTTTAAACTAAAAACCAGTTGTTTTTAATTTTCATAACCCTTCAGAAATACTACCAAATTATATGTTTAACAAACTTGATTATACATTAGGATCTTGCTAAGTCAGTTCTATCCTTTCACCTAGTTTATATTTTCAGAAGCTGTGGTTCTTTGCACCAATGGAATCGTCGTTCATTTTTTAATCGTATTATCTTTTTTCATTATTAAATCTGTAGAACAAAACAATTGAAAATCTTGATCATG
The DNA here is from genome assembly GCA_017311375.1 of Mytilus coruscus. Taxonomy (NCBI): domain Eukaryota; kingdom Metazoa; phylum Mollusca; class Bivalvia; order Mytilida; family Mytilidae; genus Mytilus; species Mytilus coruscus. Next base: position 74,523,064 of record CM029605.1, read on the forward strand.
TAAAATGTCTGCCGAATTTAGGTTTTCCCTATGAATTCATTGTTGGTTTTTTTTTTTTTTTTTTTTTTTGCGCTTCATGCTGTTAATTTCTACAGCTCGTATCTCAAAAACGAAAACGGTCACTCCCTTTTTCATTTTATTACATCGTGTATCCGTATGTGAAATTAAAAACAAAAACATTATGTGGAGTAGTTCAGTACGTAAACTTCGCCTCAATAGAATTTTTCATGTAACCACATGTACTTTATGTATTCCGCTAAATGATTTAAATCCCTTTTGTTAAACATGTCTCTCGAAGGTGTGAATATGTTCTAAATTGGTCAGACAATACAAGGGCATGTCTTATGAACATTTAAAATCCTCGGCTACACCTTGAGCTTTAAACATTCATAAAGTATTAAAGTATGATCAAGTTTTATCTATAACCTATAATTATATATTGGCTAGTCTCCATGTTTGATCATTAACATTACTCACAATATTCTTTTCATTAATTACTCAAATTTCCACTGATTATTGTGGGGGTTGATTTATCTTGTTTAATTGTATAAGTTTCATCTAAGGCCCAAAATAAATATGACAACAATTTAAGTATCCCAATTTACATTAATATTAGTTTCTGATAAGCATATGCCATCCTTGAAATCATTCAGTCCCATTAAACCTCCTCGAAACAAATAAGATAGTAACGTGTGAACAGTGCCCTTTTTTCGTTTATAATCAACTGATCAAAATATAAAACATCGATGAAATACCGTTACCTAATTATATGCATATCCCAAATTAGGCCGTGGTTATCCTAAATTAACTCATCATAGATGCAAGGATTAAAATTGTGTATGCCCGATGCTACAAAAGACTAATCAGTGACGCTCGAATCAAAAATTTCAAAAAGGTCAAATAATGTACAGAAAGACGTGAAGATCTTTTGGACAACAGTTTTGTTCTGTGTCATTTTTATCAGGTATGATTGATACCATTAATATTTTGTTTGATTATATGTTATACAGTTTCTTTATTTTGACAATAATAGTAATATAATACTAAATAACGTGATGCATCAAATCTTAAAGTTGACTTCATCTTCGCATAAATTGCAAATTTCAACGAAAAAAAAATTTCAAACATAAATTAGACTCGCGTATATTGTATTTTTAATCTACTTCTCGAATTTTTTAATTCCCTTAGAATTTGTTCATTACAAAAAAGAATTCAAACAATTCGGAGTTGTGAAATTGCTTGCACATTTTACGGTTAGTAACTGACACTTGCTATTAATGCTTAGCCTTCTCCATTTTCAAAAACTTCGCTTCTCGTTCAAAAATTGCTTCAATATCAGTTTCGTTTTCAGATATTTTACGCTTTCTATCACATATATGTAATTTATATAGGTGTTTACTAAAAAAGTTTTCAATTTTACGATCTTCGTTGTAATGTCCGCATGACCATATTAGAGGGGTTCGGCTATACTCATCAGAAACATTAACTTCTGCTCCTTTGTCTATCAATAATCGGACAATATCACTGTTGGTATGTTTACATGACCATATAAGAGGGGTTTCTCCACTTTTGTTAGGTACATTAACTTCTGCTCCTTTTTCTATCAATAATCGGACAATATCACTATTGTCATGTTTACATGACCATATTAGAGGGGTTTTTCCATTCATATCAGATACATTAACTTCTGCTCCTTTTTCTATTAATAATCTGACAATATCACTGTTGTCATGTCCACATGAACATATTAGAGGGGTTCGGCTATATTCATCAGAAACATTAACTTCTGCTCCTTTGTCTATCAATAATCGGACAATATCACTATTGTCATGTTTACATGACCATATTAGAGGGGTTTTCCCATTCATATCAGATACATTAACTTCTGCTCCTTTGTCTATCAATAATCGGACAATATCACTGTTGTCATTTACACATGACCATAGAAGAGGGGTTTCTCCATCTTCATTAGATACATTAACTTCTGCTCCTTTTTCTATCAATAATCGGACAATATCACTGTTGTCATGTTTACATGACCATAGAAGAGGGGTTTCTCCATCTTCATCAGATACATTAACGTTTTCTCCTTTTCTATCAATAATCGGACAATATCACTGTTGTCATGTCCACATGACCATATTAGAGGGGTTCGGCTATATTCATCAGAAACATTAACTTCTGCTCCTTTGTCTATCAATAATCGGACAATATCACTGTTGTTAAGTTCACATGCCATTATAAGAGGGGTTTCTCCACCTTTGTCAGATACATTAACTTCTGCTCCTTTTTCTATCAATAATCGGACAATATCACTGTTGTCATGTTCACATGACCATATTAGAGGGGTTCGGCTATATTCATCAGAAACATTAACTTCTGCTCCTTTGTCTATCAATAATCGGACAATATCACTGTTGTCATGTGCACATGACCATATTATTAGAGGGGTTCGGCTATACTCATCAGATACATTAACTTCTGCTCCTTTTTCTATCAATAATCGGACAATATCACTGTTGTCATGTTTACATGACCATATTAGAGGGGTTCGGCTATACATATCAGATACATTAACTTCTGCTCCTTTTTCTATCAATAATCGGACAATATCATTATTGTTATTTCCACATGAACATATTAGAGGGTTTCTCCACCTTTGTCAGATACATTAACTTCTGCTCCTTTTTCTATCAATAATCGGACAATATCACTGTTGTCATGTTCACATGACCATATTAGAGGGGTTCGGCTATACTCATCAGAAACATTAACTTCTGCTCCTTTGTCTATCAATAATCGGACAATATCACTATTTTCATGTTCACATGAACATGAATTATTAGAGGGTTTCTCCATTTTGTCAGATACATTAACTTCTGCTCCTTTTTCTATCAATAATCGGACAATATCACTGTTGTCATGTTCACATGACCATATTAGAGGGGTTCGGCTATACTCATCAGAAACATTAACTTCTGCTCCTTTGTCTATCAATAATCGGACAATATCACTATTTTCATTTTCATATGAACATGAACATATAAGAGGGGTTTCTCCATTCATATCAGATACATTAACTTCTGCTCCTTTTTCTATCAATAATCGGACAATATCACTGTTCTCATATTTACATGACCTTATAAGAGGGTTTCGTCATTCATATCAGATACATTAACTTCTGCTCCTTTTTCTATCAATAATCGGACAATATCACTGTTGTCATGCATACATGACCATTTAAGAGGGGTTTCTCCACTTTTGTTAGGTACATTAACTTCTGCTCCTTTTTCTATCAATAATCGGACAATATCACTATTGCCATGTTTACATGACCATATTAGAGGGTTTTTCCATTCATATCAGATACATTAACTTCTGCTCCTTTTTCTATCAATAATCGGACAATATCACTGTTGTCATTTCTACAAGCGAAATTGAGAACTGAGTTCCCTTCCTCATCGAATGAATTAACTTCTGCTCCCTTTTCAATCAGTAATTGAACTATATCAATATTGTTGTTTTGGCATGCATATATAAGAGGTGTTTTTCTCAATTCATTAGGAGCATTTGGATTTGCTTTTTCAGATAAAAGTACTTTGGTTATTTCAAAATGATCCAATTTACAAGCCCAAGAAAGCGAAGTCATTCCATTCTTATCTGACACATTGACGTTTGCCCCTTGACTTATTAACAATTTAACAAAAGTATCTCGTTTGTCGATGGTGGTAGCTATTAATGGAATCCATCCGCATTTACTTACTTGAGATTCATCCCGACAATTTGTTAAAATTTTAATGACATCTTCATTTCCATCATTGAATGCCCATTCTATCAAGATAGATATCTTTTCACAAATATCATAAACGATCGAACCGGCCGCCAATAGTCTTATCACAATTTGTTTGTAACCATGTTTAGCTGCAGCTAATAAAGGTGTCATCCCATAAATATCAACGATATTAACATCTGCCCCGCGATTTATAAGCAGTTCAACAATATTTTTCCATCCATTGTCACAAGCGAATATTAATGGCGATTTTGTCTTATTGTCAATCTCGTGTTTTGTAATTTTATTTAACAGAAGCTCTATGGTATTAGGATGACCATTTTCCATCGCCAACATGAAAGGTGTTTCTCCATATTTATCTTTTTGATTAATTCTAATTCCACTTTCTATTAGGACTTTAATTACATCAGCATGACCCTTTCCGCATGCTCTCATAAATGGCGTCCATCCATAGTTATCAGCTTGTCTTACATTTGCTTCAGATTTGAGTAACAATTCTACTATGCTTTTATGACCATGTTCACATGCTGCCATTGAAGGAGTCCATCCATTCGTATCTCTGAAATCAATATTCGAACCCTTGTCTATCAATATGCGGACAACATCTGTAAGCCCTGAACAGCAGGCTTTCATAAGTAAAAAAGAAAATGATGCTCCTTTAGTGTCATTAATGAAATCTAATATATATTTGACTAAATCAGAAAAATTTCTTTTAAAAGATAAACTCAAAGGTGACACGGGAAGTGATCCAGAGCAGCTATCATCAATAAAATTAAACTGAACAACTGCCTTATCGATTTCAATAGTCATCATTTTCTTGCATGTTTCTTTGGGTATTTTGTTTAGAAAGTTAATCAGTTTGTTCCTGTACGTTTCAAAATCCATCTGCCTGCTGTAAAATAAACTAGCAAGCTTTCCCTGGACCACTGATCTACTATTCTTTTAAAGTACCTGTCCTCGTTGAAATCATCTATCAAGATGGTGAATTCCTCAACATCTTCATCCGTTGAAACTAACGATTTCAGCATTGTACGTTCGTTTAACATTTCACTGTCAGCAAATCTTAAAAATGATTGCTGAAACTTATTGCCAAAATAGAAACAAAGGAAGTCAAATGTTTTATCATGTATTGCAGAGAATGATATTACTTTTCGCGAAAGATCGTAATTAGATCTAATAAACAAAGGAACTAGAGATTCCAGCTGTTCCAGTATACGCTGCCGAAGAGTGTTTCTCGGAATTCCACAATCTTCAAAGAAATCTTCCCTTTTTTGTCGTTCCTGTTCACCTTCACAATTTGTAAAGAGAGATACATTTAAAGACCCATTAAATATAACGAGGAAAAATAATGCGCAAAATTTCGTTTTGTCGAGAAGCAAATGCAGCGCATCGATTTCTTCAGTATATATATTAAACGGGTTTTTGAAAAACTGAACGGCGTCAAAGTGTTCCTTTCCCTTGCATAATGATTTGTATAATGCAAACATTAAAGGCAGAAACTCGTAATTGCCCAAATCATTTTCAATCTGTTCCACGGCCGCTTGAGGCAAATATTGACGTGCAATTTGTAGTTTTACCTGCGATGATAGATAATAGATATCAGAAGATAAATTGCAAAACCGCTCAGTAAATAGCTCAAGTCTTTTGAATTGCTTTTCATTGAAGACTTGAATGCGGCTTGAAGCTATTACTTTAATATTATTATATTTTAACACACGTTGAATTGATTCATTTCTTTTTATCCATTTTTCAACTTCCGTTTGGATGACAGTATATTTTCCACATATATCATCGATTACAAATATTTGCTTACGATTTCTCTGAAAGTACTTGTCGATTTCGGAAGGACTGTGTATAGGAATAATACGATAGCCTTCAGTGTCGCGTAGAAATAGTGCAACATGATGAATAGTTGCAGATTTTCCAATTCCTGATGTACCAATAACCGTGCAGCAGTTATTGTCAGTCAAGGATTTCAAAACGAAATCAACGGCATCTGTTTTGATGAACAATTTATTTTGTTCTTCCCATTCTTCAATTACGATCTGATGACTTTCTACAAGCAAATAATGATAATAATATTACACAGATAATACTACTTTCTAAACGTCAACGTCTACTTTTACAGAGACAATTTTTATTGATTAGTTGAATGATATATTGTTGTTTTTTAAACGTCCAAAAGAAAATATATCATGCAGGATCAGGACGAGAATAAATTAAACAACAAATAAAATGTTTTTTACAGTAATAGGTTTTGCACAGTATTATTGAGAGGCATAAAGGATTGGAAATTTGGACTGCCATTGCTGGAAAGTGGACGAAATTGGGCATTACATCATACAAACTACATACTTGAAAGGTTCCTTTGACGGTCAGAGAGTGAAGAACACTTTTTACCTGAGCGTGGGATTTAGCGTCCACATTCTTACCGGATGTGGCCGCGTGTTGAAACATACCACACAGCCCACAGATGTGTCCATTATACCATCGGTTAACTTCCAGAACAAGAAAATTCCAGGTGACAAGAAAAACGCTTCGGACACATCAAAACATGATTAATTTATAAAGTGGTTAATTTTATTCTAGATTTTGCAATAGAGTGCACAATCCTCAAGAGAAAGCAACAAAACAAATACGTGTTAAATAACCAATTGATAAAATAACGTATATAAAATACAACAAAATAACGAATAGCATTTTGACGCTGTCTTTAGGTTGAAACTCATGAAACTAACGGTAGTTTTCGCGCTTGAAGACAACGAGTAAATAAAAAACAAATACAATTATGGCCAGTAGAAAAGGTTAATATTCAAAATTGGCAACCCAAACGGTTATTTCTAAGATGTCACAGCTTTGTGTCTTAGAATTAATTTCTCATATGTAGACTTGTTTGCCTGTAAAATATTGACGGACCTATTAAGGGCTGTTTATACGGAACGTCATCAACACTAGATTAATTTCCCAGCTTTGTTTTGTTGTCACTCGATAGGTTTCTATCCTGCCCTTGTCGTTTTTTTTAAATTCATATGTGATGTCATTTTGATAGGAGATAACTCGTGTACAAATCGAGAAGCTAGGGTTATTCGTTCTTCCTAGCATTTAAATAAATACTAACTTAATTATTCCTTTTCACATGATAATGTATTACCCAATATAATTGTTTATCATATATGTAAGGTATAATAATATCTATACACGTATATACTTTTTATGACGTTTACGTAATAAATGAGGGAAGTTGTCGAAGAATGTTTTTGGTACATTGTACTACGATATTTCAAATCAATCATTCTTATTGTAACTAAGCACCATCGTTGTTTGACAGCTAAACATGCAGCATAAATGGAGTATAATTCTATATGTCTTCTTGTCATGAGTTTCCTGACAGAAGGTTGAAAATCACCAAATGCTATTGAATAAGGGGTAACAGTAATATGCATATGAAATCTCTTAATTTAAATTTTGACAAACAATCAATATACAAAACAAAAAAACCCAGAGGAAATCGCAGAAACTCCAAACGGTGCTAGACACAGTGACGTTACAGTATAAGCGTCTCCAGCTATGTGTCATGTGACTACTCATTTAGTCTAAATGTTACAACAAAGGAATAGAACCTATCCAGTAATTTTTCACATGATCATCATACGACTATTATGATATTTAAAGATTTAAAATCACAAAAACTAAGGCTTGTTAAAAAAGAAGTTGAATTGATCCTTTCGATGGGAGTCAGAATGCAATACGATGTGACATCATAAATATAAAAAGTATTATATGATTGTGGCAAAAAAAAAAAAAAAAAAAAACAAAAAAAACAAAAACAAACAAACAAACAATCACTAGTTATAGGTGAAACGTAAAATCCTTACAGTAGCAGTCAAAGAAATTAGAAGATATAGTATCAGTGCCAATGAGACAACTTTCCATCCAAGTCACAATGTGTAAAAAGTAAACAATTATAGGTCACATATATGTACACCACACTTATCTAGATAAACTTGTAGCCCTTTGTTGATAAATATGTTTATATGCATCGGAACTAAACACATTTATTTATAAACCAGTTGTTGGCATGACACGGGTTATGCTCTTCTCATATATTTTATGATGGTATGATACTAAACCCCTAACGGGAGGGATTGTGCCTGATATTCATATGATGAAGACATAATCTTTCAATCAGTTTAATTGAGGTCTGGAGCTGGCATGTCAGTTAACTGCTAGTAGTCTGTTGTTATTTATGTATTATTGTCATTTTGTTTATTTTCTTTTGTTACATCTTCTGACATCGGACTCGGACTTCTCTTTAACTGACTTTTAATGTGCGTATTGTTATGTGTTTACTTTTCTACATTGGCTAGAGGTATAGGGAGGTTGAGATCTCATAAACATGTTTAACCCCGCTGCATTTTGCGCCTGTCCCAAGTCAGGAACCTCTGGCCTATGTTAGTCTTGTATTATTTTTACTTTTAGTTTCTTGTGTATAATTTGGAGTTTAGTATGACGTCCATTATCACTGAACTAGTATATATATTTGTTTAGGGGCCAGCTTAAGGACGCCTCCGGGTGCGGGAATTTCTCGCTGCATTGAAGACCTATTGGTGACCTTCTGTTGTTGTCTGTTTTGTGGTCGGGTTGTTGTCTTTTTGACACATTCCCCATTTCCATTCTCAATTTTATTATCATACATATATAACTTTAAAATTTCAAACTACAGGTCTCATGCATGAATATATCAAATTTTTATTGTAAATAATATTTTATATAGTTTTAATTTAGGAGATGAGTTTATATGAATAATGTATACTGAAAACAATTGATAAAAGAATGTTATTTTGCGTTATAATTCAATTTATCTACATCAATGTAAATCAATATTAATAAAAACAACAAGAAATACACTTTATTTTTAGAAGATATAGTTTCCAAAACAAACACATAAAATCAGCCATACTGAGCTTTGTACACCTATTTAATCTAATAACACGTTTTTGAAAGGGGAAAATATAAATTAATGTATGCGTTCTTACCTTTATACAGAAGAGAGTCAATATCCTTTTGTATATTTTCCACAGCTTTAGACATATTAATGTCCCGTTCTCTTAGTATAGTGAGACGTTCCAAATATGTCTTTTCAGTTTCTTCATCCATGCAACATTTCTCCAAAATTTGAAATTTCTGTACAAATTCTCCTTTTGGCTTACCAATATAAGCCTCCAATCGAATAGCAATGTCTTTAAAAGTGGAAAAATAATCAGTTAGAATAGTATCCGATACTTGCGCATTCCCTCTGTGAAGAATTTCATTTCTAATCCTTCTGATACGTTCAATATCATCTCCAGGTAATATTTCAGTGGCCGCTGGAGGAATGTGAAAATCCCATCCTTTACTCGGAGGAGGAACTAAATTTAAATTTCTGACAAGTTTATAAATCAATGGAATATCAAAATTTACGTAACCATTTGTCCGTACATTATTGATCATTGTCCATTCATCTGCTCGCAAATTACGGTGAAGAAACCTATTGCTTGTCACGTCAGCATAAAGGCAATGTTTTGGTTCTTTTATTGCGATAATATCTTGCAAAATGTCTGGAAAAACTTGTTGTGCAGCATGCCCAATTCTTGCATAGTTTGTCATCAATGAACCATTGCTGCATACAATAGGATTTGTTCCTAGGCCGGACATGATTTTAGTATAAAGTTCGTCTTTGCGAATTCCGTCACATATTCACTGTCAAAACAAGACAAAATAAATATACCTCATTAACATTATTAAGTTATTAATGTTTTTATAATAACAACGTTAGTAAAATGATAATATTTATGTAATTTTATCAATAATAATTGTTGTATTATTATTATTAATATCAATTTGTATTATTATTATTATTATTATTATTATTATTAATTATGATGATGATGATGATGATGATGATGATGATGATGATGATTATTATTATTATTATTATTAGTATTATTATTATTATTTTTTTATTAGTAGTGGTAGTATTTCTTTCATTATCATTTGTATTTTTATTGTTTTCTGTAATACAATAGTTGTTAGTAAGAGTTATTGAAGAAATATTGTTGTAGTGGTCTGTGAAAATGAGTAACCCTGCACTGTGTTCATCGCTCTTTAACACTCGGCCACCTAGACTGAACAAACAATTCAGCTTTCGATGGCCTAGTGTTACCTTTTCTCGTCAGTAGCATCTAGAGTTGTAACACAGTTTATGATATATATACGCATGCATACATGCCCTTGATTAATTTTCAGACTTATAAATATTTGCATTAACATTGTATCTTAAACACACAGTATATGCAAAATTGTTGAGTTAGATTACTGAAAAGTAAAAACTCATTGTGCAAAAAATAATATAACAGCTACACACGCTCATAACACATTTCTGATGTCTATCTCTAGATTCGCCTTACGTGACATATTTTTATATAGCGGATATGCTCAAGTGGTATAGAGCACTGGATTTGACGTTAAGCGATTGATACTAAAGTGTGTTAAAGGTGTGAGTTCAAATCCCGTTGAGGGCCTATATAAATATTTGCATTAACCCTATATCGCAAACACACTGACATCCAGTAGGCTTATATATTGTATGGTTGTCACTTGCTGAGACTTATTTGTATGATATACTTATTACTAGTGACTGTGTAATAAATTGAATCATTATCCCATACGATATATGAAAAATTGTTTAGTTAGATTGCTGACAAATAAAAATACATTGTGTATAAAAATATAACATAACATCTACACACGCTCAAAACACATGTACGATGTCTATCTCTAGATTTGCCTTACGTGACATATTTTTATATAACGGATGTGGTGGAGTAGTCTGGAGCGCTGGACATCACGCTACGCGATCGGTACTGTAGTGTATCAAAGGTGTTCCCGTTGAGCATAAAAATCTAATTCTAACATCGTTTGGTTTAATTTCAAGACTTATATAAATGTTGGTATTAACCCTGTATCTCAAACAAACTGGCATCCAGTAGGCATATATATTGTATGGTTGTCACTTGTTTGACTTGTTTGTAAGATATACTTATTGGCTGTGTAATGAATTGAATCATTATCCAATACGATATATGAAAAATTGTTGAGTTAGCTATATATTGCTGACAAATAAAAATACATTCTGTATAAAAAATAATATAACATCTACACACGCTAAAAGCATATGTTTGATGTCTATCTCTAGATTTGCTTTACGCGACTTTTGAAGTTATAATTTTATACAGCTGATGTGGTCGAGTGTATAAAGTAGTGTACCCTACCGTTTTAGACACGGTGTGGTAACCCAAAGGGAAATCCCCATGATTATGACATATTGAATTCTAAAAATAATCACAGGACTTTTAAATAAATGACTTAATATATAAATACACGTAATCAAATTGGTGTTTTAAATAGGTGATATGTAACAAAATCATTACTATGCACACAGTTCTGGTAATGTGATTAACAAACAAACTTAACGGTTTAATTGTACATTGTAGTTTATTCTCATAAGATTTCAATGCAAATATTATAAAACTTTAATGAACGGCAATTTTGAAGAAAAACATTACACTCGAAAGATTTCATTTCTTTGAATTGAAGTACACCACTTCAGGCTAAACTATAAGTAAACAAAATTCAATTCCCCAAATAAGTGTTAGTTTATAACTTTGTGCAGTAGTATAAATAAACTAATCATAGATATCAGGGTTAAAATATTTTGTACGCCAAAAATTAGTAGTGTACCAACTCAGGAATATGGCAGTTGTTATCAAATAGTCCGTTTATATGTATGTTGGCGTTTGTTTTTGAAGCAGTTCAGTGTTTCTGTTGTTCCGTTGTTTTCCTCTTATATTTGATGTGTTACCCTCGGATTTGGTTTCAGTGACCCGGGTTTATTTTCGCTTAATCGATTTATGACTATTGACCATCGGCATACTACTGTTGCCTTTATTTATGTAAATTAGGTTTTATCGATTTACAGCCAGCCATGAAATAATCGTTGTAATATGTCTAATGAAATATAAGCACTGAAATGGATAACTCAAATACAATCGAAAGTAGAAATTCAGATCAATGGATTAATAATCGGTGAATCACCTCTTTGTAAACATTTCACTAGTTTTAAATCGGCAAATAATCAACTAACCTTAAGTTATTGTATATCCTCCGTGTTGATAGAAGAAATGGGTGTATCAATAACAAACAAATATAAGGGGAAGTACCTAAAATATTGATAATTCTATTGCATTATGGGGATATATTTAAATACCTGTGACGTTCAATTATTAATTTCATAGTATGAATGACAATTGATGACAAAAGATCGTACTAAATATCTATTCTGTTCGGCACTATATTTTCGAATAGATAAACTTAGTTAATACAAAAGGTTTATTGACCCATGTAAAATTCCGACACAAACGCATGTCTTCTGTTTTGTACTTGTTGGTAGATACAATGTTATTGAATCTGAGTTTGAAGAGAACAAATTATATAAACACTTTAAAAAAACATATTTCTTTCATGTTTTAAGCTTATCAACATAACATGATAAAAGGCTTTCCCTGAAATGTATATTACATTTTTGATTGTGTTGTGTTTGATTTGGCTTTATGGTCTAATTATAAAGAAATATACAGATCAATAATCCAGCGTATTTACTAAAGATACGATACAACATGTCGTATCGTAATTATTTATCGTAAATATACGACATGCATAAGACATGTCGTAATTTGTATTCTCCAACGTTGTCGTAGTACTGTTACAAGTTTCTCGCAATTGCTAATGTCGTAAATCTACAGATCAATCATTTTCCGTAACAAACGAAGATTTTATTCAAGAAGTGCCCGATTTAATAACCAAATGAAAATCTAGCTTAAAAACAAAGGAAAGTAATAGTAAATGCATGCAGACTCGTGATTATATATATGTTGCACTGTAATCAGCAACTTTTGAGTCAGTAGTGCTGATCAACTGACTATTGTCTACTTTTTATCAAACAATTTTCTCTTTAAAAATAAGGATATATGGATATAGGAAGATGTGGTGTGAGTGCCAATGAGACAACTCTCCATCCAAATAACAATTTATAAAAGTAAACCATTATAGGTCAAAGTACGGCCTTCAACACGGAGCCTTGGCTCACACCGAACAACAAGCTATAAAAGGCCCCAAAATTACTAGTGTAAAACCATTCAAACGGGAAAACCAACGGTCTAGTCTATATAAAAGACGAGAAACGAGAAACACGTATAAATAACATAAACAAACGACAACTACTGTATATGGTATGATTGACAATAAGACAACTATCCACCAAAATTAAAATGAAGTGGATGTATGCAATTATAGGCAACCGTTTGGCCTGCAGCACTGAAAAAAACCCATTCCGTATAGTCGTCTTTAAAAGGCCCCGACATGAAAAATATGAAACAATTCAATTGAGAAAACCAACGGCCTAATTTAAACAAAACAATTTAACGAGAAGAAAATAGGACAGACTAGAACTAAATGAATGTAATAATAAGTACATGTAGACTTGGTTTATATATATATTATATATGTGTTGCACTGTAATCATTAACTATTGAGTAGTGCTGATCAACTGTCTACTGTAATTTAATTCGTCGGGTTTCATAGATGCACGTTTCCTGTTCCTATATCTGTTTTCGAAAATGTAGCGCGCTGTTTATCTCTGTTTAGTTCCAAGAAATATGAACAAATATATAAATTATTAATAAACAGGAACAACAGTTATTTTCAAAAACATATATTTGCAGTTAGAGTATAAGTTATAATAAAATTTGCTCAAACATCCTCCTTAGACAGGCTAATTCAAGGGGTCATTCGGTTTATCAAGTACTGAATCCTTTGTTTAAAGTTACACGGGAGAAAAGTCTGTTGATCTTAGTAGTAGGAACAAATGATTTATAAAAAAACGTTTGGACATAAGTTGCAATTCTTATTATATTAAAACATTTGTTCAATTCAAACAATTAGTCAAAGGAAATTTTACGTTGAACAAATTGTTCTAACATGCGTAGTTTTCTAGAATCTGCATTTTATTAAACAAAAATAGTGGTCCGTTAATGAGCAACGTTTTAAAACATTTTAAAACTGGTCCATTGATTGGTCTGTTGAGAGTTAAAATTGAAAAGGAAACGGCGGGATACGGGAGACTCTTGTGTTTGCGACGTCAAAATAAAAAATACATGACGTCATTCATTACGTCACTTTGGACAGAGACCAACAACATGTCAACACCAAAAAGACCGAATTTTCTTAAACTAAAGGCGCTAACAGATGGAATAAACCAAAGACAAAAGCTTTAACAATACAGATACCCATATAGCCAAAGAAAGCGGCTGGCAACAAATTGTAGAAGAGGTAAATGCTGTTTCGCAAGTTTAGTTTTCTATGTTGTGTCATCTGTACTATTGTTTGTCTGTTTGTCTGTTTATTTTTGGCCATGGCGTTGTCAGTTTGTTTTCGATCTATGAGTTTGACTGTCCCTCTGGTATCTTTCGTCCCTCTTTTAAAAGGACCAAAGAAGAAATAAAGAGAAAGTTGACGTACATCAAAAGTGAAACGAAAAAAAAAAGAATTCACAACATAAAAAATCTATGAACAAAACAGGAGGCGGACCATTAAATTTAAATTGCAATCCAGATGAAACTGAACTTGTTGTTCTAGGAATTCTTGGGCCAACAGCCATCTATGGAATTAGTGGCGGGATAGAGTCGGCAGATTTGCCAAATGGAAATGAAAGAGGAGGTGAGATTCGTTTAATATAATGGTTAAACGTTCCTCTTGAACACTTTTCTTTTTTTGATAATTCATTCGACTTTCCTGTTATTTTAATTTGCCATTCACAGTACCGAGATGGTTCTGGATTAACAAATACAAACTTTCAAACTTTTGGCATCGTAGTGTACCGGATGAAGGATATTTTTGATGGCGCTTTGTAATACGTTTTATATTATCTGCAATAATTTCATAATTCACAGTAATATTGATTGTTTAGATACGCCATGGTAGCTGTTATAATTTGACATTAGAGTTTAAAGACATATTTTAAATGGACATGTAAAAGTCGATCGAGCCTTTGTGTATTGATCAACAATAAATTTCCAAGTATTTTTAAAACTGCAAGAGTTTGCCCAATTTTCAATAGTGACGATGCTTGTAATCCTGATAATTATAGACCAATAGCAGTTTTGCCTTGTCTCTCCAAAATCATAGAACGACATATAGCTGATAGTTTGTATATATATTTAAATAGTAATGACCTTCTTAATACTACACAGTCAGGTTTTAGACCTAAACATTCGTGCACTACTGCGCTTACTAAATAAGTAGATGAATGGTTAACAAATATAGACAATGGAGAAATAAACGGAGTTAAACGGATTTAAAAAAAGCTTTTGATCTGGTTAATCATATAATTTTATTGAAAAAACTTGAATATTATAATGTTTCCAACTGTACACTAGACTGGTTTGAGTCATACTTGTTTGAACGAAGTCAACAAGTTAAGGTCAATAACGTCATGTCTAATACTAAATGCATAAAAACGGGTGTACCACAAGGCTCTATCCTTGGCTCTCTTTTATTTATTTTATATATTAATGATTTACCACTGAACATAGAAAATTCATTAATAGATTTATATGCAGATGATTCTACATTACATAGTAAAGGTAATGATATACTTCAGTTAACTGCTAACCTTCAAAATGATATTTATGTAATTGAAAACTGGTGTTCGCAAAATTGTATGAAACTAAAATGCCAAAAAATGTAAATCAATGATTATTGGTTCAAAACAGAGGCTCTATTTAACTGGGAACAGTTTAGATATCAATACTTCAGATGAACAAATAGATAATGTAGATTGTGAAAAACTTCTTGGTTTATATATATATAGACAAAAACCTAAATTGGAATGAGCAAATAGATAAGATGTCATGTACAATATCAGATAGAATCAACTTATTACAAAAGATAAGAAAATATTTACCTATGCATATACGTATTATTTATTTTAATGCTTATATTCTGCCATTGTTTGATTATTGTTGCAATATATGGGGAAGTTGTTATGAAAGTGGAATAAATAAACTTAATAAGTTATTAAAGAAATCTGCTAGGGTTATAGTGGAAGCTGACATAATGGCACCTTCCAATTTATTGTTTAATAGTTTAAACTGGTTAAATGTGGAAAACGCATTCAATATCACAAGGCAATACTTGTATTTAAATCATTAAATGATATGGTTCTAACTATTTACGAGAAAACTTTCATTTTACTGGTAATCAAAATTATAATTTACGTTCAGCTGATGTACAACTATTAAATCTTCAAAAGCCAAAAAAAGACTTGTTGAAGAAAACATTTACATATTCTGGTTCTCAAATATGGAACAGTTTACCAAATGAAATAAAAATGAGTAATACACTTGCATCTTTTAAAACAAGATGTAACAAATTTTTCATCAATTGTGCAAATTTATATGCTTTTCATTATTATCTAGATACAATTGTATATTGGGTATAATATGTCATTATAATATTGTATGAACTTATAAATATGTTATTATTATTTTGAGGACTCTCAGGAGGATTAGTTTTAACTAATGGGATTATCCTCTTGAAATAAAGATTATTTCTTTCTTTCTTTCTTTATCTATTTATTTATTTATTTATATAAAATAAGCAAGTAACAAATGCTTATATACTCTTAAAGGTCAACAGTGTAACAGTGTTTGCTGGCACTCGAACATAACGTTCTAAACATGAAAACACTTTCATTTTTTAATTGTCAAAAAAGTAATCATATTTGATATAAAGAACTTTTACTGTTAAACTCATAAATAATTTTTTTAACAGACGCTGTCGTTTCCTGTGTACATCAAATTGAATTTCCTGAGGAGACCGTTACTTTAACTAACAATGAAAGTCCAAAGTTAACAGATATACAAGCTTAGCCAGGTCAGTTCCATAATTTGTACAAGCTACACACTTTCAAGTGGTCAAGTGGGTATATGTTTTATAAAAATGAGTTTTCATTTAATTTAGGATTCAGATATTCCCAAGCGTGTATAAGGTGAATTTAGGTATTTAAGCCCCGCGGTTGACTAAATGTTTGTTTTGTTTTTTGCACGTTTCAGTGTGACTGGCGGGCTAATTTTGATTTCTTTGCCAAATTTATAATGTTACTGATATTACTCCATGACTCAATTCAAGTTCAATTCACAGTTTTTGCGTGATCATCGGTTTGCAAAGAATTCTACTCAAACCAGTGCTAATGGTCGTTATAATAATTGTAGAGAAGTGAGAGTTTTTTGCTCAATGCTGAAGGCCTCACAGTGACTTTGAGATGCGATAAAAGCAGTGTTCCTTTGTTGTTTGTGTTTTTGTCTGTGCATATACTGATTTTGTCATGAATGGATACCCCATATCCTTTCTTTTCTATCATTTTAGACACCAAAAACACTGGCTATTGAGCAGAGACAATACGCCTTGTCACGGTGTGTGTTTCTACACGTATAAATTACAGACATAGTAAAATTGTATGGATACGGGCAATATCACAAAGAAAGCTATAAAAAATGAGTTGAAGAATTCGATAAAAAATCAACCACACACACAAAAGGGGGTCCGTACTTCAGCGCCTAAAAGTGTAGCTTTGAGTGCATAAAATTAGTCAATAATGAAGATGAAGTTTATCAAGAACAATAATGTTTTTAGGTTTTAAGAAATACAAATGTGTGGATAAAAAAAATAGTGTCTCTCCTTTTGTGTGTCTGCATTTTGTTTTAATTCATTAAAAGATATGCTCATTGACATTACCCTAAACTTTTGAAGTTAAATTGTTATCTCCTTCACAACAGCAATTATACTGCAACATTTTGCTGGTACATAACATAGGCATCCCCCTATTTTATGAATAAATCTAAAGCGAGATTTGACAATTCCAAATAGCTGCTCTATTGTTACCCTTGTTCTGCAATGTCTTCTGCTGTACTCCTCCTCAGCTGGCGTAGAGGGGTTCATGAATGGAACTAACATCCAAGGTTTCAAAGCGTAACCACTATCACCTGTAATCAAACAACTTACACATATTTAACGAATGGCGTTCAACAAAATAAAAATTATATATCAAAACCAGCCAATGCAGAAGATGACGACGAAATGATGTTTAACGCCGGGGAGGATCCAAAATGTTTGTAAAAGAGGGACGAAAGATACCAGAGGAACAGTCAATCTCATAGATCGAAAACAAACTGACAACGCCATGGCCAAAAATAAAAAGACAAACAGACAAATAATAGTAGAGATGACACAACATAGAAAACCAAAGACTAAGCAACACGAACCCCACCAAAAACTGGGGGTGATCTCAGGTGCTCCGGAAGGGTAAGCAGATCCTGCTCCACATGTGGCACCCGTCGTGTTGCTTATGTAATTACAAATCCGGTAAATAGTCTAATTCGGTAAGTCACATTCGTGAAAAGGGAAAGTATTGTAGTTACGACATAAGGAATATATCCGATATCATCTGTGAAACGGTTATTCCATAAAGGTCAACCAACTCGTGATGGCGTCCGTAAAATTTACAAAGGGATGACTTCAACTTCACCATTTGGAACTCTTGGTTTAATAGCTTCCTTGTGAGCAGCAATCCTCTATCACGGAAATCATGATAAGAAACACAAGCCTGGGAATATCGTATCAATTGGGAGATATATACTCCGTATGCAGGCGCTGCTGGAATGTTGCTACATAGAAATGGAAATGTGGAGCGTAATTTCACAAAACTGAAGAAAAATTGCCGTATGTAGCGAAGTCACATTTTATTGTAGCCGATTTTGTGGTGACAAAGGATATATATGTGCAAAGAGAGAGCATACACCCGTAACGTCCCCTGAATCCGCCATTAGTTTAGTGTTCAACGGCAAATTAAATGCATATTCAAGACGAGAACATGTTAATACCACATAAATATAGACCTTGTTTTATACTAGGCCGAGCCGGATTTTTTTTAACGTGCTAGTTCACCAGTCCGCAGGAAGACATGTCAACGTCCGCGGACACATTATTCCTACTTCAAGTCAACCAGTCTTTGTCGAGGAGCAGCAAATACCTATTTTTAAAGTTTTCAGTGTGACATAGGCTGGTTTTGAACCTTTGACCTTCCTAACTCGTGGCGAACACGCTACCTGGTGACCAAGAATGCAAGTTTACACAAGATTTTTCCCGACCATGTCAGACCCTCAGGCGTAGTCAGGGTCGTTTAACACCCTCATAGTAGAACACAATATATAAGATATTCTATTTTTATGGAGTCCGTAACACTAAGCATGGTTATGATTCTAAACAAAATGAAACATATTAAAAACAAAACGAAAATGTTTGATTGATAAGAATTGGTTTGGGAACGACCATTTGATATTCTTGGGACAAAGAAAAAGGGGGGGGGCAGTTGAGAAGGAGGGTTATGAAAGTACATATTCTAGCCTGGTATGAACTGAAAAATATAACCTTAACTTAAAAGATTGAAAAGAAATATTTTCCCCCAATATGCAGGAAATAAATATAAAGGAAAGTAGTTTTCATGGTGCAAAGAGTGTTGCGATAATTGTTGTTACCAAGATTAAAGTACTAGTTTTCTAATATGATATAATTGATTTACCTAAAAGCCATCCATTAGCTATGTCACCTTCTTCAAACTGCCTGCATATATGTCAGTTATTCCAGATATAAGAATCATGTATACTGCCGGGGCATCTGAATACAGCGTTGATAATTTTGAAGTTGGCATCACATATACATTGGACGTTAATTGAATGAAAATTCTTTCTGTTTACGTACTGATATTCATTGTCATTGGGCGCCTTGATTGGTATATGCGTACCATCAATAACACCCACCACATTTCGAAAATTAGCTATTTTGTAGAAATCAGTTTTATTCGGTCTTCATTTTGCTTCATCTGGGAATTGTATATATTGATTTATTCTCCTGATTAATGCGTCTGTCACATCACTAATACATCTGCTAACACTTGGTTGGCTCAATCCAAAAACGTCCCCAATAACATTCTGAAAACTTCCACTAGCATAAAATCGCAAATCAGCCAAAACCTGCAGTTCCACAGGAATACTATGAGATCTTAGTGTTGCCTTCTCCAGGTCTGGTCTAAATTCATTGCACAGCTCAATTATTTTATGCCTCGGAAATCTGTATGCCCTCAATAAAAAATCATCAGGCCTTTCTAAAGGGTTAAATCTATCCAGAAATACTCTTTCCCGTCTAAAGAAGTTATCATTTTCTCTTAATATTAGCGCTGCAGCCATATTTGCGATAATGGCTTTGCGACTTACGACAGGCTTCGAGCAGTCATAAGTCTACAACAATACAACATCTCGCATCTTTAATTTCTTTCGTGAATACAAGTTACAACTTACGATATCGTAAACCTTACCTTACGACAGGAAGTTGTGATTATATAAAAAAGGGCAATGATAAAAAATAAACAAGGTCAAAATGTTCATGCTTTAATTAAATTTTTTCTGGGTAATTTGATGCACGCATACGATTTGTATTGCGTCTTATACTGTTAGAGGCATGTAATGTTTAACAACCATATTATATTAATGTGTAAACACGTTAATTATGTAATTATGAGCTATGAAAGTAAAGTGGTTCATGCATTTTTCCGCGAAAGTTTACAAAAATTTCAAACAAAAATACTTTAGCATTCATTGTTGGTTAGCATTCATTATCGAATTTATTCGTTCATAGTGTGTTAATTTACGTTTTTGATTGAGTTAAGCCTTCCAATTGATGTTTTATCGTGTGTTTTTCTATGTTGTGATGTTATACTATTGTTTCAGAAAAAGGGAGAAGGTTTGGTACCATTAAAACGTTTAATCTCGCTGCAAATGTTTGCACCTGTCCTAAGTCAGGAATCTGATGTACAATAGTTGTCGTTTGTTTATGTAATTTATACGTGTTTCTCGTTTCTCGTTTTTTATATATACTAGACCGTTGGTTTTACCGTTTGAATGGTTTTACACTAGTACTTTTGGGGCCCTTTATAGCTTGTTGTTCGGTGTGAGCCAAGGCTCCGTGTTGAAGGCCGTACATTGACCTATAATGGTTTACTTTTATAAATTGTTATTTGGATGGAGAGTTGTCTCATTGGCACTCACACCACATCTTCCTATATCTATTAGCTGTCACTATCCTATAGATTCACAACTGTTGGTTATATTGACCATTGATAATCTACTTTGAAGCTGGAGCACGAATGTTGTGTTAATTAATTCGTTTGATGTGTCATGTGTATGCAAGATTAACATCCCTTTGTACTATTTTTCAATTCCCAAAAATCTATCGAATCAATGCGTATATTGTCTCCCTTGAATAAGTTCAATAGTTCATCTTTACGTATAGTTATTTTATTTAATTTTAAATAATTGAAAAAATTATAAATTTTATAGATCTTAGTATTTATCATTGGTTTATTAAAGACATACATTTGTATCTTCAAATTCATTTATTTGTTTTGAAACGATTAAAATTATTATATATCAATATAAAGAACCTTTCATAATTTTATAAATACTATTTAGTTACAAATTGAGATACTTTTCCTACTACTGACCGAGTAAGATCCTCGTGTGTAGTCAAGGTCGTTAAAATCTCGAGGCAATCTACTGTGTGGTGAGGCAATCTTCAAATCTTGGAATTGTTTACTTATAAAGTAATATCATAGTAAATAATACAAAGTTTTATGTCTACTTATAATTTGAGGTAAAATATTCAGGTGAATAACACATGTTTCACTCTGCTGTCAAGAACTGTTTTAACTTGTTGTCCGCATCATATAGCCTCCAACATCATTGATCCTGCTACTTGAAAAAGCATATGGTGTATATAATCATGTCAGAATTTCAATAACGCAGAAATTTTGTCTTAATGTATCTGCATTACTTGATTTAACCCCATAACAAAAACACACATAAGATACATATACGCACAAACGCAAAAAACAGAACACCGTAACCACCAATTTATTCCAGAAACATCAAACTTATGTCAAAAGCTTTAGCGGGAAATTATGATTGGAACCTACATAAAACATTACAACTGTTTTGAAAAAGACTATAAATGAAAACTTAATTATATTATCTCTCCATAATGATAAAATGTTGGGAAAATTAACCAGAGTTATCTTACATTAATCACAGAGAGGTGCTTGCAAACAATTTAGCGTATTTACCTGACGATATCGGGATATGGGTTTTTAGTCGGATCTTAACAGGAAATTGTGATAATATTACAAACTGACACGGATAAAAATAATAAACAATGTCAAAATGTTCAGGCTTTAATTAAATTTGTATTTGGATAAGTTGATGCAACCATACGATCTGTATTGCCTCTTATACTATGAGATGCAAATAATCTTTAACTACTATATTGTATTATTGTGTAAATTATCAGCTATGAAAGTCAAGTAGTTCGAGCATTTTTCTAAATAAGTTTTAAAAGATTTCAAACAAATATTCTTAACTGTGGGTTAGCATTCATTAATCGTCACTATCCTATAGATTAACAAGTTTTGGTTATATTGATAATTTAGAATCTTAATTGAAGGTGGAGCACGAATGCGCAGTTAATTAATTATATTGATGTGTCATTTGTATGCAAGAGTGACAATCTTTTGTACTATGTTCCAATTCGAAAAAGTCAATTGAAGCTATGCGAGTATTGTCTCCCTTGAACAGGTTCATAATTTTATGTAAAGGTTAGACAATATTTGGTCATGTTTTATGAAGATTTAAAGCCCAAGGCGTAGCCGAGGGTTTTAAATGTTCATAAAACATGACCAAGTATTGTCTGACCAATTTAGAACATATTCACACGTTTGAGTGACCTTACAAAATTATCCTTTCCCATTGTAATATTCAAACCTTAATTAGAATTCACTTTTTATAATGAAGTGTTAACTTGATTAACAAAAGGAATCATGTATAACATATGTAAAGGTCATTTCAGTGGATGGAATGAAATGGCACTGACATAGTTTTGTGAGGACAAAAGGATAAATTGATCAAACATTAAGTTTTTCTTCTGCTTCAGGTAAATTTTCATACTTATATACCTTAAATGTATTGGTTATAAAAATCATGCAATGTTATATAAATCAGCTTTTTGGAATTTGTATATTTTTTGTAATTATAAAACTCACTCAATAAATTTAAGAATTACGATCATTCAACATCAGATGCTTACTTTTTATTGGTGTATTGTTGTTTTTTGTTTTTTGTTTGAAAGGTTCCTTACTTTATTTATCAGCAGTCTGACATTGTTTTCTTTGAAAAAAAAACATTGACTCTAATGTCTGGTCTTAAAATTAATTTAAGGATTATTTTACCTACATTTTGCCCCCATTTCAATTTTTTTTTTGTTGCCGTTGTTCCATATATGTACCATTATAAACATTTGCAATATTCAAAATGTTTTTTTTTATAATTCTATTCTCTTTCATCTTTAATCAGTAGGCTATTTTCCTATGGAAAATGCATCAGGGCATTGTACACTTCATTAGTGTAGTTATTAATAGTCCACTTTCATAATTAATCTACAATGAAAAGTCATTCATGTATAGCATGTTATAGTGCATGGAAAGCCATGTACTATGAAAATTAGAAGGAAAAAACTGATTTTTCATTGGACAAGAAGGGGTGAGTATGTTCTAAATATTTTTTGCTTGTGAGAGAGCTGTCTTCATATTCCATTATCATGATTATTGTACTATTTCTTCTACTGTATTTTTATCCTGCCCCCTTCTATGGTTTTACTAAGAGTTCTTATATCTTCTCGTATTTGCCTTTTAATAGGTCCGGGACACAGTTATCGTCCTTCTTTCGTTGTCTACGAATATAGTCCCTAATGCGAACAGTGTTTTACATTTTGTTCATACACTTTTCAATTTTATTTCCTTATATTTTATGCATAATATAGTAATATGGAGTTTAAATTACATGCATAAACAGTTTATAATAGCTTTTACGTGTAGGTAAATTGGTGATCTGATCCAGTTTGAAAAGGTCAAAAATTAGCATGTCTAGATCTGAATCTGTCAGACTATATAACCTAAAATTGTCCTTAAATTGAGTGACAGTTTTTTTTACTTTTCTATAATTTTTATATATAATGTGTCCCAAAATTAATACACTACACTTTAAAAATATTTTTTGGATAGAGCAGGTACTAATTTTTGTTAAAATATTTTTGTTGTTTTCTGTTTTAGATAAATTCACTACGTCATTCGTCATAACTGTTTTCTCGGACCAATGTGTGTTATATGTCTGTCTTGTTTTAATGACGTCATTTTGTCGGGCTGTTCAATATAGTTTTTATGAGAATTCTTCGACTGTTTTATAAATTGTTTATATATTCTGTTATTGTAACTCTTATTCAAAGTTATGACTTTCTGCCTCATTTATTCTTCTCATTACTTTAATTAATCATGATTTTACGAAATGGAAAGAAAACATTATATAATAAACCTTCAAGGATATTCACGTGCTCTAAAAACCTCATTCCTATTATTAATTCAACCGCCGTCAATCGAAATTCCCCATCTAAATTTAGCACTTTTTTATAATTGTGTCAAAGGTGGCAATGCTGCTGCAGATAGATTATTCAATAAAAATGCACGTGGATATCCACAAATATTTCCGTGCAATGCCAGAAAATGACAAACCTGATCTAGATTATCTTCTGATAATACTGTAAGGTCAACAGTGAACGGGAGAGCGTTTTCTCTTTCCTTTTCCTGTGACATTACATGAAAAACCAAAAGCCTCATTTATCTGGTTACATGAACAAAGTCAAAGTGTGGTATACAATATGTAGGACAAACAGGACGGGATTTTTTTTAAACGAACACAGGAACATCAATACCGTTTCCGAAAACCTAAGAAATTCAAAAGTATAATTTATCAATATTTAGGTAAACACAACCACAATATTAAATTTATTAGATTTCAACCGCTCGAAACGATCCAGAAACAACAAGGGCAATCGCATAAACAATTTGAAGATTCCCGTAAAATTATCGAACTGTCTTGGATTAAACGACTCCAAACAGCTTATCCCCAGCTGGGTCTAAATGACAATATACTTGGACAAGGGAACATATATACAACTTCTTCTATTGATATCATGAATATTATGGATAAAAGACAACGAAATAATAGGTCTCATGGCAAACGTATCAATCGAAATTAACGAATTAAACAGCGTATAAATTATACACTTGGTAATCTCCTTTCTATATTTAAAAACAATGGTAGGCATCAATTATCATGTAAACTGGGTCAAATACCAATTATTAAATTATATGATATTTTCAAGGAGTGTGACACCATCTCTCTTTTCAGCCCGCTGTATGAATATTCGCGTTTAATTACAGCTTTTTGCCACCATAGGCTGTTCCCGCGTACATGTATTGACAAACCTGGAGATCATAATGTCATTTTCTAAAAATTAAATATATAAACAGAGGTATTGATTTTATCAACTTATCTGATATATATAATGACTCTGCCGTTCAAAACTTCATACCTCCCTATTTTGATAACACAGAATCACCTATTATTTCATACACATACAAAAAACCCAGCAGAAGTTTAATTTTTAATTATACGCCGGTAACATCAGACGTCAATGTAGAAAATAATACTCCTTTAACTTGAAACTGTGAATCGTCAAAGTTTAGATATGTTCCCTATGGCCATGTTATTACGGGGGACCTCAATATCGTCCAGGACAGAGAGGTTAAAAACTTTTTGAAAAAAGGACCAAAATATCGTCTTCCATCTAAAATAGATTGGAAACAGTGTCGTCAGGTCACCAAAGATACTCTTTCCTCGTTTTGTAAAAATTGGTGTAAACGGGGAAAATCTGATAAAAAATCTCTTAATTCTTATTTAAATAAATGTATGACTGTGGTAGATAATGGAATATCACATTTTGAAAATAATTTAGAAGTAAATGATAGAGTACATAATACGCCTTTTTCCAGAATAAGAAATAAACTTCAAGAACTTTCTAAGCGGTTTGTGTTTGTAACGGCCGACAAAGCAGCCAACAATGTGGTGGTGGTATGTCGTAAATAATACACGGACGTTCTTAAGAATGAAATTTTAAATTCATCTACATTCAAGTCCATGCGCCCCACAGAGAGTCATATAGTTAACAAACATATCATAACCACATCACAGCTTAAGGCTTCTTCTGAACATTTGAAGGTCCCTACTATGTATTGGTTACCTAAACTACACAAAAAACCAGTAAAATATCGTTTCATCTCGGCCTCTAGTAAGTGTTCTACAACTAATCTTTCAGTACTTTTAACAAGTTCCTTAACTACTATCAAAGAGCTTATCATAAAATATTGTAATAAAATATATGAAAATAGTGGAATTAACTATTTTTGGAGTGTAAAAAATTCTTTGGATGTTTTAGTTAAATTACGTGCTTTTGATGGTCCTTTTGATTCAGTTGACAGTTTTGACTTTTCTACTCTATACACTACACTTCCACACAATCTTATCAAACAAAAATTTGACTATTTAATTAAATGGTCGTTTGGTAAATCTGAATGCAAATATATTTGCTGCAACTCATTTAAAGCCTTCTTTTCTAATGAGAAAGGTAAAATTGAGAATGGAAATGGGAATGTGTCAAAGAGACAACAACCCGACCACAGAACAGACAACAACAGAAGGTCACCAATAGGTCTTCAATACAGCGAGAAATTCCCGCACCCGGAGGCGTCCTTAAGCTGGCCCCTTAACAAATATATATACTAGTTCAGTGATAATGGACGTCATACTAAACTCAAATTATACACAAGAAACTAAAAGTAAAAATAATACAAGACTAACAAAGGCCAGAGGCTCCTGACTTGGGACAGGCGCAAAAATGCGGCGGGTTAAACATGTTTATGAGATCTCAACCTCCCTATACCTCTAGCCAATGTAGAAAAGTAAACGCATAACAATACGCACATTAAAAGTCAGTTAAAGAGAAGTCCGAGTCCGATGTCAGAAGATGTAACAAAAGAAAATAAACAAAATGACAATAATACATAAATAACAACAGACTACTAGCAGTTAACTGACATGCCAGCTCCAGACCTCAATTAAACTGATTGAAAGATTATGTCTTCATCATATGAATATCAGGCACAATCCCTCCCGTTAGGGTTTAGTATCATACCATCATAAAATATATGAGAAGAGCATAACCCGTGTCATGCCAACAACTGGTTTTAAATAAATGTGTTTAGTTCCGATGCAAAGACCCTATAAGTGAATCAATATTAAAGCCAAAATATGCAATCTTTAATGACCTGACAACAGTATCGTAACTATATCCCTTCTTAATAAGTCTATTTAAAGGTTTTGTTAGCTTCTGCGGTGAATACTGACATTTTAGTGCTTTATAAAGAATATTACCATAAAAGATTGGATGTGAAATACCTGAACGTATAAGAAGTAAATATGCTAGATATACTTACTGGAGGTGTGATGAGATGATTGAAGCTGTTAATTTTCTCCTTGATAATATTTATGTACGTTTCGGCAGCAAAGTTTATCGACAGGTTGTAGGTATTCCTATGGGCACTAATTGCGCCCCTTTAATAGCAGACTTGTTTTTGTACTGTTATGAGTCACAGTTTATGACCAAACTCAGTAAAGACCCGTCTAAATTGCATTTAATTGATAAATTCAACAACACTTACCGTTATCTTGATGATATTTTTTCGTTAAATAATCAAGAATTTTCTCAATATACTGCCGAAATTTACCCAAAGGAACTAAATTTAAATAAATCAAATCAAACAACTGTCCTTTCCTAGATTTAGATATTTCGGTTTTACACGGGAAACTCCACACTAAAATTTACGACAAAAGGGACAATTTTTCGTTCCCTATTGTTAATTTTCCCTTTTTGGATGTTGATGTTCCTTTGGCACCATCTTACGGTGTTTATATTTCACAACTCGTTCGCTATGCCCGTGTCTGTTGTGACGTTTTTGATTTTAACGAACGTAATCTATGTATTACTGGTAAATTATTAAGCCAGGGATTTCGTTACCACAAATTACTTAAAACCTTTACTAAATTCTTCCACAGATATAAAGATTTGGTTTTGAAGTTTGGTTTTACCTGTAGAAAACTTATTTCAAACGGGATTGCACATTATTTTTACGGCAATATTGTTTACCGTGCCCGGAAAATTAGAAACGATCCTGGTAAACTTATCGATCCTTTAAATAAACTTATTCTAAAAGGTTACCAATTCAACACTGTAATTAGATCATTAAATATTGTTTTTATTAGTACTAATATTGATTTTTTAATCAGTAAATTAAAAGCAAACTAAATATTATTGTTATATATATATATATACATTCATAGATCTACAATCTGTCGATACCTGTATCTTGGCATTGCACAAGGTCGTGTTTTTCTCTGACTGTTTATGGCGTCTTTACACTAAATCCATTGGATGTTGGATGTGTACGGATTGATAATTTAGTCTTAGATGCATTATTTTTTTTTATTAGTTGTTAAGTGGCTTTGAACTAGCTGTCAGTAACTGCGAGTACTCTCAGATCTGTACTTAGTGTCTTTTTGTTGTTTGGATATACAAGTACCCAGCCACGTCCACTTGTATTTGTATATTTGTTTTTTTATCCATCTGATGAGTTAAGCCTCTTTCAACTGATTTTTATAGTTCGTTCTTATGTTGTACTGTTACACTACTGTCCCAGGTTAGGGGGAGGGTTAGGATCCCGCTAACATGTTTAACCCCGCCACATTCTGTATGTATGTGCCTACCCCAAGTCAGGAGCCTGTAATTCAGTGGTTGTCGTTTGTTTATGTCTTACATATTTGTTTTTCGTTTATTTTTTGTACATAAATTAGGCCGTTAGTTTTCTCGTTTGAATTGTTTTACATTGTCGTATCGGAGTCTTTTATAGCTGACTGTGCGGTATGGGCTTTGATCATTGTTGAAGGCCGTACGGTGACCTATAGTTATTAAATTCTGTGTCATTTGGTCTCTTGTGAAGAGTTGTCTCATTGGCAATCATACCACATCTTCTTTTTTATATGTATAGTTATTTCATTTAATTTTAAATAATTACAAAATTTATAAATTCAATAGATTTCAGTTTTTGTTATTGGTTTAGTAAAGCCATTGATGTATACATATAATTTTATTAATTTGAAAGGTTTAAAATTATTATATACCAATATAAAGAACCTTTCATCATTTTTTTTCAATATTATTCAGTTACACACAAGAATTTACTACACCGACCATGCAAGACTTGCATGGAACATCACGGTCGATTTGTTTAATGTGACAATTTACTGTAACAGACTTTTTCAGTGCTTTTGCCTCAGACAGAACAGTTTACTGTCTATTTATGATATGAGGTAAAAGATTCAGGTGAACAACACACGTGTAAATTGACACATGTGGTCATTCTGCTGTCATGGATACACAGTTTTAAATTTATCCTGCTACTTGTAAAAGCATTTATTGTTTTAATATAGTGTATATAATTATGTCTGAATTCAAATTAAGCAGACAAATTGATTTAATATAGTTGCATTACTTCATGCATGATTCCTTAAAGACAAATACATGTATGCTGTGACACCCCTAACACAAACACACACAAGATACACAAACGCACAAACTCAAAAACAGAACGCCATAACCACCACTTTATTCCAATGCTCGTTCCAATGTCAAATGCTTTAGTGAGAAATTATGATTAGAACCTATATAAAGCATTTGAACTTTTATGAAAAAGCCTAAATATGAAAATTATCTCCCCATAATGATGAAATGATGGGGAAATTAACCAGAGTTATCTTACATTAATCACAAAGGGGCTAGCAAACAATTTTTAATTAGAGCTTAATTAACGTTAAAACAATTTTCCACTAAAATCAATGTTACTTTATTCAAATATAAGGACTTAGATAACCAAAATCTATTATTTTATAAATTTTTATAACAATAGAGAAACATGGTAACTAATCTTTTAAAAAATCTTTTATTTAGTATCAAAATTTTATATAACTAATCAACATAACACAGTAGATACAAATAAGATAAACATAAATCATTAACATATATTCACTTTCATTAAAACAAGTCCAAGTTGTCATGGAATATAATGTATGGCGACATATGTTTACATTATTACCAGTAGCTCGTTGTCCTCATCAGTTGACATTTTTTCCAAGGAACATAACCCGTATAGGAGCCATGGCGATGATAAATATGAATTGAATAGTGATATTTTTCATAAAATAACCTGTGTAATTGTAATAACACATAGGATGCAACTGTAATCTCACATCACTTCAGCTGTTTTTTGGCTTCTTATTTTAATGCAGTGTACACCCTCCCCCCACACACACACACACACACACTATTGCGGTGTATAACAATGTTGAAATAAGTAAAAATGCACGACAAATGAAATAATTTAATATTATGAAAATTAAAAAAAATTTATTTGCGGCAATATTAATATGCTAAATCATGCATAACCATATAAGGCAGTGTACCCGAACGGTTAAGATACATTGTGGTAATCTAAACGGAAAATCCCAATGATCACGAGATATTTAATTCTAAAAATAACATAAGGAATTTTAATAAACGACACATATAAATACAGGACATCGGAGAATTTAAATACGTTAAATGAAATAGTAAATATATAATGATCTGTAATGAAATTAATATTTTGCACCCAGTCTTGGTGTTAATGTATCTACCAATCTTAAAAGTTAAACGCAGAAATATTGACCTTATTCTCACTAGATTTCAAGGCAAATAATATAAAACATAATGTAAGGTCCGTTTAAAAAAGAATGAAAAGACACTGAAAAACGTTCTTGAATTTGAATTGAAATTAATGGCTAAACTATAAGTAGACAAAAATTCAATTTCCCGAAATTTCTTTAAGTTTGGTATGTACTGGAAGAACGTTTTGATTAATACTGATTGTGTGCATTTGTTTAAATAAACTAATCATAAAAAACAGGATTGCAATTGTGTACGCCACAAAGATAGTAGTACAAAATAGGTTTGATAGATATAAAGCCAAACATAAAATTATCTTTGTTTAAAATTTGTCAAATAAAACATAAACATTGAAATGGTTTGAAAACAGTTAGAATCTAAAGTAGAAATTTTCAGACCAATACCTTGATAATCGATAAAAGACCTCCTTGTAAACATTACACTAGTTTTAAATCAGCTAATAATCGAACAACCTCAAGTTATTGTATTTCCTCCTTGCTGGTGAAAAAAAAATGATTGTAAAGTAGAGAAAAACATATATGGATATATGGGAATTTAAATTATTCTAACGTGGGGATAAATTTAAATACCAATAGGAAAACTGATTGATGTACAATTTTATAGTCAGAATAAGTATGAATAACAAGTGGCTATCACATATCGTACACAAGCTTTATTCTATTTGATATTGGGACTCTACCTCCAAACAAACAAAAATAGTTAATACAAAAGGTGTATTAACCGATAACTGACCATAAAGTAATAAAGTTTGTTTCAAATATATTTCAACATATAAAAGTGTATACAGGTGTATAAAAGAATACAAGCTATACAATCTATATGGGAAAACTGAAATGTCTATAATCTGCGTTTTTTTTTTTTGTTATAAGAAAATGCATTTCGATTTATTTGTTATTATATAAAAATTCAATTAATTTCTTATTTGATTGTGTTTTTTTCATGGTATTAAGCAATTTAATGTGTTCTTTTATTACTGTTTGTACTTATTTTCCGCTTCTTGTTCTTTATTTGAATAATAATTTTATTTTGGATGTTACGCGTCTTCTGATTGGCTGACAGTGTTTTGTCTATCAGCTCATAAACATAATTTTGTCATGTGACCGTGACGTCATCAATGTTTTTTCATGATTTACTCCGGCTTAAAATGGGATTTAGAATTAAATTATAAGGAATGACTGTAATATTTTTTCTGACTATGAAGAAATAACATCAAAATGTGGTGCACACTGAATAACTCGCGTAGCGGCTTATTTTAAAGTGTGCACCACATTTTGATTCAGTGTGCACCACATTTTTGATGTTATTTCTTCATAGTCAGAAAAAATATTACAGTCATTCTTTATAATTTAATTCATCATTCATAAATAACAAGGCTGAATATATATATATATATATATATATATATATAGTGTCTAAAATAGCAACAGTCAACATTCAATCTATCTAGGTGTGGATCAGTTTGTAAATAAACTGATGCAGTTACTACATTAAATTATATAAGTGCCTAAGAATGTAACTTTAACACACTAATGAGTGTTATAAAATTAGTTGTTATATTTTATATTATTCACGCAATATTTCGCTAAACAAATTAGCTTCATCCGGCGTGTGCATCTCTCAAGGTGAAATCGGATGCATGACAAAAAATATTTTTGTAGCTTGAACTACACAAAATTTGAGTAAAGTTTAACAAAATTTATTAATGTTCTATAAAAATATATGTTTGTAAATTGTCTAGAATATATAAAATATTTTTGCCGCTTATTGTACATAGTAATTCTTAAATCAAAACAAATAGTTGTTTTAGTTAAATAGAATGAAGTTCAGGATTTATTCCTTTGGTTTTGGGTAGAACTGTTTTTCATCTCTCATTAAGTCCATCAGGTTCAAGAGTACGTAGCTGATGCATCCAGAACCTTTCTCTGTTTTCTCCTTTGGGAGTCCCAATTTTGGTTTACCTCAATTATTTGAAAGGTGATATTTTCAAAAGTATGCCCTGTTCTTAAGAGGTGTCTCGTGATTGGACAGTTTCTTCCTTTGTATAAAAAGACCGGTGATTGTTAAGTCTGATGTTGAATTTCGTTTCTGTTTCACCAACATACTGCAGCTTGCAAGTTCCACAAGTAAGAATATAAATACTATTTTCCGTTTTGCAATTAGATGTAACATAGATGTTGTATCGCTGCTTTGTTACTGTGCTGCTGAAAGAGTGGTCAGTGTTGGCGACTCTACAGCACATACAATTGGTTCTTCCGCATTGTTTGTAACACCCAATTTTAGAAGTCTCTTGTTTCTTTACTTTAGATGTGACAAGTATGTCTTTGAGATTTTGGGTCTGCGATAGGCAATAACAGGAGGTGATGGAAAAATTTCTTTTAAGGAAGAGTCATTTTCGATAAGACGCCAGTGCTTGCGGATAGTAGATGAAATATTTGTCAAATCAGGATGGAAGGTGACAACAAACGGAATTCTATCTGCGCGGGTCGTCTTATCTTTGTATTCCATGAGGATATCTCGATCTTTTTCTTGGGCTTTATCAAAAGCGTCTGTGATGTTTTTGCTTTTGTATCCTCTTGATTTTAGTTGTTTTTAGTTGTCCCAAACGATAGTTGAGTTTGGATTCGAGGAGCAAATTCGCTTTAGTCTGATGGCTTGACTGTAAGGTATGCTCCTGGAGCAGTGTTTCGGTGACAACTTTTGGAGAAAGGAACTGGTGTTTATCAGTTTTCTTTGTGTGGAGATCAGTTGTAATGACCCCGTTTTTACAAATGTGGTGGTGTCGAGAAAAGCAATTTTCTCGCTTGAAAATTCAGATGTAAATTTAATTGAATGATGGAACTGATTACAATGATCTAAGAAATCTTGTAAATGTTCTGCAGTATCGTTCCATTTCATGTCAATATCATCAATAAAACGGAGCCATGACAAGGGTTTGTATGGCACACTCATATATATATATTATTTTGTTTAATCAAAATCATATGTAGCACTAAAAATCATAGCATACATTGCATTGATATAGTTCAAAATACAGCACATCATCATTGACAGTGAGCATTATAATCAAATAAATTATCAGTCTTCAATTGAAACATACATTTTAATATCGAAAAACATCATCTTTCAATATAACAGTAAGCATAATAATATAGTAAAATATAACAGTTTAAATGTAGAAGGTAGGAAGCTACATCTGAGTAGTTGATAAAATCTATCTGATCTTGCTGGTATCTATCTTTGAGTAGGTGTAGTCCTGGGTTGAGAAGTCTGTACATGCGTTTGGTTGGTTGATGGGCGCTTCTACAGAATACTGGATTAAAATGCATTCTGTGAAGGCCTGCGTCTTCTGTATGACTTCGAATAGGTTGTACAGGTTTGGGTGGGCGTGCTGCACTTTCTTCTTTATTTTGTTGTGCCATCTTTCAAGGTTGTGTCTGGGACGTTGACAGCTCCACCGATGTCTTCAAATTCGTTGAGTCAAACATCTTCAACCTGTGGTGGTATGACTGCTGTTCTTCTAACTACACAAGAAAATTCCACTCACATCAATTTCACGTGAATTTAAATCCATGTTAATCTCACATGAAATTCACGTGAATTTCACATCAAACGAGTTTATATGTGAAACTCACGTAAAATCAGTTCATGTGAATTTCACGTGAATCTCATGTGAAATGTGACATTTTTAAATAAAGTAATTCAAATAACATCTGAATTTTCAAATTTAATTAAAATCATGAAAAAGGCAACAGTAGTATACCGCTGTTCAAAAGTCATAAATCGATTGAGAGAAAACAAATACGGGTTACAAACTAAAACCGAGGGAAACACATTAACTATAAGAGGAAATCAACGAAACAACAGAAATACTGAAGTGCCACAAAAAACAAACGACAATGCAACATACATAGAAACGAACTATTAGATAACAACTTATCTTGGTACAGGACATTTTAAGAAAAAATTGGTGGGTTGAACCTGGTTTTGTGGCTAGCCAAACCTCGCGCTTTATGGCAATGTTAAATATACCGCTAAAATGACAACATTACATGACAAGAATACAGTAAAAATAAATACAAGAACACTCAGGACAGAGAAATACTTAAATAAATAATATAATAGTACATTTCGACATGTTAAACACAGAATAACACCGAATCCCTTAGATAATTTAGGGCAGTACACAAAAACAGCATAATAGAATTACGAACTGTGCGTCACATGAATGTATCAACGCCACAAAAGGTGACGTCACAGGTAAATTTTAAAAATTGGATATATATCGAGATTAAGTTTGTAATTATGTTATTTGATGTATTTTATAACAATTACAAGAATATTAATATAAAAAATATAAAATTGTGTTAGTAATTGTGTAATTAATTGTATTATATTATCTATGTCGGTATTTCTTCTAAATCAAACTGTAAAACAAATAAATCCTGTACATATAGCTGCTTTAAACTAAAATCATTTAAATTAACTGGTTGATTAATTATCTTTACTTATACATACGAATAGAAAATAAAAGAATTACAACTACAAACGATAAGACATAAAACAATATCCGATCAGAATTACAAATAAAACATCATAACTAAATACAAGAATGTTGGATAAACAAATACCGAGACACTTCTTATAGCAATGCAAATTCACACTCAGCCAACAGTCATATTCGGGAATAGGTCACGTTCGGTACTTAAAAGACCAGACGACGTAAATGGTAAACCACTATCTAAGACGTGGTAAAAATGTCCTTAGTTAGTTTAGACACAGACATATCGTAAGGATCAACCAATTCGTGATGGTGTCCATAAAATTTACGGAGTGTCATTTTTAATCTTTCCTCCTCATAACTTTGTTGGAGCAGTTTCTGCGTAAGGAGCACACTCCTGTAAATGAAGTCCGTATAGTGTGAACATGCAGGAGCATAACGTATCAACTGAGATATGTAAACACCATATGATGGGGCAGAGGGTATGTTACTACTGGTCGAGAATTGGGAATTTGATAATTGGGAAGTTGAAATCGTCCCGTTTGTCATAGATCTTAGTGTGAAGTCGTCCATCTGTGTCAATATTGAGGAAGAGATCAAGGTATGAAGCAGTCCTTCTATTATCAGTAGTATCCTTAATTTCAAGTTCACTGGGATATATGAGATGTAAGTACTGGCTGAAATATGGGTTATTCAGTGATAAGACATCATCAATATATCTGAAAGTAAAATTAAAGAATTTCGCAAGGTGCTTTTTCTTTTTGTCTTTTAGAAGATTTTGAATGAATTCTGCTTCATGCGAGTACAAAAACAAATCGGCCAGTAGGGATGCACAATAAGTACCCATTGTAATACCGACTGTCTGTTGAAATATTAATCCTTCAAACTCAACAAATATATTGTCGATAAAAAAATAGGCATTCTGATAATATCATCTTCAGTACATTTTCTGGTAGAATCAGTGTGGTTCTTCACAAAATAACAATTATTATAACCCAAAACAAGAAATTTGTATCTACGATTCTAATTTTTATAGAAAAAGCTCTGTTTAATGAGATGGTGAAGTCGATCTTTCAATTGAGCATGGGGAATAGTAGTGTAAAGCGTAGAAAAATCAAAAGTCTTAATGTTGCTGCAAAATTGCAGAGATTGTGATCTAAGATTTAGCAGTAGATCGTTAGAGTTTTTGAGAATCCACATCTTGTTAACACTACTGGTAGAATATATCTCATCACAATATTTTTGAAGGCCATCTTTTACTGTAGAAAGAATAGTAGTCAGTACTTTAGAAAGATGTTTAGTCGAACATCTTGATGATCTAGCTATGTATCGTTCTTTATACGGAGTTTTGTGAAGTTTTGGTATCCAGTATAATGAAGGTAAATTTTCTTCGTTTTCTTTGATGTTGATACCAAAAGAAAGAAAGACAGATTTGTGATTTTGTAAAATTTCATCCTTTGTAAATGATGTTAAAGAATATGTAGGATTACCAGTTGTGCTGTTTATTCCAAACTCTGTTGAGACATTGCAAATGATGGTTTTTACATACGAAGACAATATTATTGGAGGCTTTATCTGCTGGAAAAACGACATATTTGTCATGCAAAGAGGATAAAGCATCCACAACCTCCAGGTTCTTGAAAGGGTTAGAAACCCTTGTGCTCATATTACATCGTTGTTTCTGAATGCGCTTCTGAATGCATGATCGAATACCTTTGATCCATTCAGACAAAGTGTCCAGTTCTGGTTCGTCTGGTTCGCGCTTACCCATTTTATAGCATAGTCCTCAACTGCATCCATCAGTAATCTGAAGTTCTTTTTCCAGTTGATGGGCTGGGGAATTCTGTATTTTGGTCCCTTGGCTAACAACTCTTTTAGTTGTTCATTGGTAACGATGCCAAGGTCGCCAGTAATAACATGACCAGCTTGACTATAATTGTATTGTGACGATGCACATGAGCAATCTGGAGGTTTGGATTTCACATCCTTGAGGTTAAAGGCCTCTAAAACCCTCTTGTGGTTGAAAATCTTGGATGCAATAGACTTGGTGTAAGTATAAGAAACTACAGGTGTAGATATATTTTTGAAGTAATCAGGTATAGTTTTTTGTACAGATTTCTGGTGGTAAAATATTGCTAATATTGATAGCATCTAAACCTTCATTGGCGAATTCTACTTTAAAAAAATTACGTTATTTTTAATTTTTGGATGTAGTTGATACAGGTTTGAATAGTCTATGGTTAGCAATGTCCATGATTATTGCAACTAATCTATACAAAACAGAATTAGAATCAATAACGGAAGTATTTTGGGCCTCTTGAAATAGTAAATAAAGTTTAGATAATGGAATGGAGTATAATTTATATAATTAGTTCTGATATGGTGAATTCCTAAAGGTCTTTGAACAGACGTTAACAGACTATCGATTGTCACGGTGTGCACAGCGTGGTGTATATTTTCTGTGACCATGACTTCTATTTCGTCGAGCAGAAGTATTAAATAATTGTAATGTATTGACAGTACTACACCTGGGACTAGACAAAATACCTACACCATCAATTTTGTCATTGCATCCATAGGGAATGGCTGTTCCTAACTCTTTTATCCAAAAGTCTTCTCTTTGTAAACGATATGGTGTACTCAATATGGGGTCATTTGTTGAATGATATATTTTCTCTATAATCCGGACTTTCATTGAAACAATAGAATGGTCAAGCTGATTGAAATGTTTATAGAGAAATTTATTGTTATTAGGATCATTAACATTAGACCGATGGTCATTCATTCTAAAATTGAGTCTTTGTCGAGTTTCCCCGACGTAGATCAATTCACAAAGAGTACATTTAATACCGTACACAATATTGGAAGCAGTGCAATTTAAATCCTCATGACTGTGTGTATTGTAACTTTTGGTGGTCAAGTTACTTTGAAAGTGGGTATCAGATATTAGTATAGCACATGTTTTACAATTTTTACGGTTACATTTGGAAATAGAGCAATATTGAAAGTTGTCATTGAAATCTAAAATATCTGAAAGTTGAACAGTACAGGGCCGAATATAAACAAAATTGTCTGAATTTTTAAAGTACAATGAGGAATCAGAAGACTACATATGTGTCATTTTCATTACATCATTTAAGATGATCCTGGGGACACCTGATAAAATCGGTGTTGTGTCCTTGACAACATCCGATTGACACCTTTTTATCCTGGGCGTCGTGTCATCCAGTATAATATTATTTATTCTACTAGTTTTCATGCTGTTAGGCTACCGGACTGGTAGAATCCTCAGGGACAGACTGCCTTCCAGCAGAGATTCCGGTCCAGTGGTGATGAATAAAGGCAACAGTAGTATACCGCTGTTCAGAAGTCATAAATCGATTGAGAGAAAACAAATCCGGGTTACAAACTAAAACCGAGGGAAACACATCAACTATAAGAGGAAATCAACGAAACAGCAGAAACACTGAAGTGCCACAAAAAAACAAACGACAATGCAACATACATAGAAAAGTACTATTAGAAAACAACTGCAACATACCAATTTTGTTTTTGGTAAGTTCACGTGAAATTTATGTGAAAATTTTCACGTGAGATTCTAGTGAATCTCAATTCACGTGATATTCACATGAAAGTTTTCACGTAAGTTTCATGTATAAGCTCGATCGTTTGATATGAATTTCACATGAAATTTTTCACGTGAA
The DNA here is from genome assembly GCA_017311375.1 of Mytilus coruscus. Classification (NCBI taxonomy): domain Eukaryota; kingdom Metazoa; phylum Mollusca; class Bivalvia; order Mytilida; family Mytilidae; genus Mytilus; species Mytilus coruscus. Next base: position 74,562,041 of record CM029605.1, read on the forward strand.
TTTCATGCGAGATTCATGGGAAATTTGAGTAAAGTTTGCTTGTGTAGTTGAGTGATGTCATAGTTGTCCTTGTAGTAGGTTTGAAGTCCGCATTTCTGTTCTTTTCTCCAAATTATAATGCAATTACATGTGTATAGCTTGGCTAACCATTCATTTACGAACTTGAAAGATAAGTTTCTTAAGGGCAGCTTTTGTGATTTTCTATTTTACTGGCTTGAATGCAGATTTAATCTCCCTTCATGTCACTCATTATTTTTAATTAATCTTAAATCTTAATTTTTTTTGTTTTATATGATTATAAGAAAATATCAAATGGTATTATTCAACAAGAAAATAAATATAACGTTATTATTAAAACATAAACATTTTACGAATGTATTCTACTAAATAATTTAAGCACATTATAACATAAAGACATTTTTTAAAGTTTACATGTCAATTACGAGTAAACTTAAACAGAAAAATTTGGAAACAAACTTTAATTAATAAAACAACAGGTACCCAAATGTTTATATAGGCATGTTCTTAAAATTTGGAGAAACAGGATGTCACCATATTATGTATGGCAACATACGTTTTCATTATTACTAGTGGTTTATTGGGCGTATGACATTTGCGCCGATTTAAACAAATTTCGATCTTTCGTTTGCGCCGATTTGATTATTTCATTTGCACCGAATGTATACAGGTAAATTACAGGTGAATGATATTATTTATTTATCATCTCTTCCGTTAGCAGTGTATATAAAGTGCGAATCCAGTTAGTTCATTTTCACTGTTGTATGCGAGTATGTCTATTGTAGAATAAAGGATGATGGGAAAAACTGCGTTTGTTTACCTTTTGAAAATACAAAATAATTGATTTGAACGTATGTTTTAACACAATTTCATTAGAATATAATCTTTTAATGTATAATAACAGGATTAAAGTCCAAAAAAGTGTAATTAAAGCAGCAGAATCCATAATATGAATTTTTGTATGCGATTCATTTTAACTATAGATGCGATGAATTATCACTGTAAGTGCAATCATTTCTGATGTAGAATTTTTGAAGGTGCGATGAATTTTCATTGTTGTTTTATATGTTAATTCGACATGCAACAACTAATAATAATAGTGTTTAAATGACTTTAATATTGATGATATTTACAATTTGAAATGCAAGCTAATCGTAGATACCTACTTGAATATACACGGGTATAACCACGTTCATGTCATGCATATTCAAATATTGTTGGTGAGTTTGCTATTAGCTTGTCATGGATCCCAAAATTTACTGGAGCAGAATATCCATGAATATAACGTATTTCTACGGCGAATTTTCCTTTACAAGTTTTAGAATTCGCTTAAAAAAAGCTTTGACAATTTGTCACGCCGTGTCATACATATTTCTATCATATTGATAGGCTTTTGCACAACGAATAGTACAAGAATGTACAACGAATGGTACTAAAGAAAATAAACAAACTACAGAGAGAATAAATTGTACAGTGCCAAAATTCTGAGGTCAGTTTTTCAAGTAAAAAGTAAAATCACAAAATACTGAACTCCGAGGAAAATTCAAAAAGGAGAGTCCCCAATCAAATGGCAAAATCAAAAGTTCAAACACATCAAACGAATGGATAACAACTGTCATATTCCTGACTTGGTACAGGCATTTTCTTATGTAGAAAATGGTGGATTGAACCTGGTTTTATAGCTAGCTAAACCTCTCACTTGTATGACAGTCGCATCAAATTCCATTATATTGACACAATAGGTAAAAATGTCAAAAATAGGGGTACAGCAGTCAACATTGTGTTATCATCTTTATCACTATAAAAACAAACAAATGTAACGAAGAAGCACAAAAAGGGATACATCAAATTTAACATCCTCATTTTGCTTATATTATACGATTTTATTTATCTATGTAAAATCCAAATGTCTTCAAAAATAATTAAAACAACGGGTTTCTCATTCGCATTATGTATTTTTAACAACAACAAATCACAATATACAAGGTCGCATTAGTGTAAGAGCCAACCAACTATGCTCTATTTGTAGTTTAATCAAGTTTGAGTTACACAGAGTGTTTGTTTCGCGATGTTTACAAGTCTTTACAGACCTGTCTATTTGAAATAGTCACATGGTGTTCATGCAATACTAGTATAAATAATATACAATGCTGCCAGGAGCAGTAAAGTTTGTTTTAGTAAACAATGAAGACTTATCTGAACATTGCGTCAATTAGTCATTGGTGAAAATATGAGAACGGTCTATTTACCTACATCGCGAAGAGTAGCGATTAACGTCCGGAATCAACTGTACGGCGGTTATACCCCGTGGTATAGATATAAGAAGATGTGGTATGAGTGACAATGAGACAACTCCCAAACCAAGTCGCAATTTGTAAAAGTAAAACATTAGAACCATTTAAACATGTAACAATAAACTGTTTGCAATATTTCCTTGAACTTTCTTTACTGTATTAGACGTATACACAATGTCATGATACATATCAATTATCCAGTCATCCAAGCGACAATTGTTTGTGCAAGATTAAAACGTTTCCACTCATTCAATCGTGAAATGAAGATCGTTTTGTTAATGCTCTTTGTTATCTAAAATGCATCCATTACAGCTATTTTCCTAATGCTTGTAGTTTAAAGGTTTGGTTGGCTTGCTCGCTTTTTTGTATAAATGTTTGCTCAATCTTAATTACAACTACAATGCTTAACTTCGCGGCAAACATTTATACAAACAAAGCAAGCAAGACAACCACACCTTTAAACTACATGCATTAGGAAAATAGCTCTAATAAAGTTTAATTTATTAGTATGCGATGTAGATTTAGACCGAAACAGAAACTTTGCTTTTTCGGTGACGTGGATTGGCCTAACTGTCCAAGATATATGTATTCAATGATGGCGTGTCATTGGAAAGGATAAATTTTATCCTACATATAGATCTGGATCTGGACAAATTATTAGAGAAAAAAGAATTGACTATATTAGCAGTAAATGCCATTTTTAAGGAGTTTATTGATATATTACCTCAGATTTCCACTCACCAAATATATATAAGAAGATGTGGTATGAGTGTATGTATATATTATCAATCCTTCTGACTTCATAAATTTTTTAGAGATTCGGCTGAATTAAGACTTTATATAATGAAAACTAATTAATTTCCTTCTGTGAAAATGCATCGCATGTACAATAGAAATGAATCGCCCTACAGTGAAAATGAAAGTCCAGTATCATTTTTCGACAGTAAACATGAATCGCATAACGAAAACAGCATAGTGGAATTTTATTCAATATCAACAAGCTGAATAACAAAACCTGTTTTAAGTTATACAACATTGATAATTATGTTAAAAGGTACATTTTTCTGCAAATGAAACTTAACTGCTACTTTTAAATGTCTTGCACGCTCTGTTCGTGAACTATTCTTAATAGTTATCTATTTGTGTATCAATTTTGTACATGGATGGCTGTAGGCGCGATGAAAATCCGTCCACATCTCATACCTATATCATGAATTTATAAAAACAGTACAAATTATATATTATTTCTTATTTTATTCAAAAATCATGAATTTGTCGTCTGTTTATTTATCATTCTACATCAGAAATTCATCACGGATACAGTGAAAATGACATTTCAGGATTCGCACATTACATACACTGCGTTAGCCAGTTGTACATATGTTATGAATTGTCCATTATACCTTGTATATAACTGTTGTCCCCTGCATATAGATTATTGTCGTTTTCATCTAGCTCAGAACTTGTCCAGAGGAAAATCCAGTCTGTTGGGCTAATTACAGAGTTTAAAGACAAATCATGTGACACTGGTAAACGGCTATCGCAATTTTTCGGGCTACAATTCATTCCCCCAGATGAAATTGAGGACTGCTGCACGTTTGACATTATGGCTGACGCTTCTTCTGATGACAAATGTCATGCATTCATAGACTACGTACTAAGTACTTGTATATGCTAAAAAATCCAGGCCTATACTTATGTCAAAATGAGTACTCTTGAAATTCCCGCGTCTGTACGCAAGCCATAGATAGAAAAGATGGACTTCCAACAAGTATAGAAGGGTACAAGTCAAATCGGCATCTGGTCAAATCGGCACAAATAGAAAAATTCAAATCGGCACCTATTTATAGTCAATTCGGCATTTAGTTGGTCAATTCGGCATCCGATAATATTTGATATAATATATATAAATAATTATAAATATGTATAAATGATCTTTCAATTTTTAAGCATAAAAGAGATGTGTAGCAAATATATTGAATACTTGGCAAGAACAGATTTATAATTCGTTGTATTCCCTTTTTTATGGATTATAATGTTGTGCTTTTGAATGCTCTAAATAGATTTTTACTCCGTGATTTTAGTGGATGTAAACAGAGTGCTTTTATCTTTTAAATTGACTAATCCTGTTAAAATCCTACTTCCACCTCCCCGTGGTGAGCAGGGGACAACAGTTATATCCATGTTATAATTGAAAATTCATAACATATGTACAACTGGCTAACGGAAGAAGTTTATAATGAAAGATAAAATCGGCGCAAGTGAAAGAAAAAATCGGCGCAAGTGAAATGCAGATCGGCGCAAATGCAAAATGCCGGGTTCGTTGTAGTCACCAGGTGACATTTTTTGTCAAAGGACAAAGACCGAATAGGAGCCATGATGATGATAGATATGAATGAACAGTGTTGATATTTTCCGTAAATAACCTGTGTAACTGTAATAACAGTAAGGTTGCAACTGAAATTGGGACTTTTCATCTCACGTCATTTTAGCTAATTTTGCTTTTCATTTGATTGCAGTTTTACGGTAAAACATCCATATTTGAATGGAAGAATAAATTGTTACTAATCTTAAAGTTGGTAATAGGTATAAGAAGATGTGGTATGACTCCCCATCCAAGTCACAATTTGTAAAAAGTAAACTATTAACTAGTATTGTTTAAATAAAAGTGCACTGTTTTTAAAAAAAGAAGAAATGACCAAGGAAGCAATGAAAAACCATTCGTAAAAAACCCAGAGGGCATCATTACATATATAAAACGAAATAGGAATGGAAAACTAAGCAATTTTTGAAAATCAATTATTGATTGAAAAAGATTATTTTGGATAGAGCACATCAAATAGTTTTTATTGTTATCGTTTATCCCTCCTAAATCTCTGAGATTTCTCCTGCTTGTAATGTGTTTTAGCATTTAGCTTTCTTTGTAATGTGTTGTTTCTTACTTTTCTGTTCTTTTTTCTTCTTTCAGGCATGATGATGTATATTTGTCCTTCTACAACCTACACAATTTATTTCTGATGAACAGGGAAATTTCAATTGCAATATCTGTAAAATACAATGAAAAGTCTTTTCGGTGAAGTCTCAATCTAGCCAGATTAGATGATATTGTGGAAACGACAAAGTGAAAATATCCTCTGTGGTGGCATCATCTATGAAACAAATATAGTGTTTTTCTTTTGTACTGGTTTGCAAATCGTTGTTTTGTTTTCATATTTTCTATTTTCACAATGGCATTTCCAAGTTCGTTTTTCTATCATTTATCTTCCCGTGAAGTTTTCTGTATGATGGCGAGGAGAGTAATGGGTCTCTCAGATCATCAATTGACAAAAAAATATGTATGATGCCGCACAAATCTTTAATAAGAGAAAAATTATGAATGTTATACTACATCTTTTTATAAAGTGCATAGTCTCACCAAATCAGAAAGATATTCATTTTATTTTCCCCAAAACATGTATATCCATTTCGACGATATTCGATTATATGGAGCAAATATTAACTGGAAAAGAGAGACGAAAGAAACCAAAGAAACGTTTAACCTCATAAGTCGAAAATAAACTGACAGCCCCATGGCAACAAATAGCTGTTTGAAAAGTTGCGGTTGTGTCCTTGCCTCAGACGAATTTGCCGTGTGAAATGAAGTATTAATCATTTTGTACGGCAGTTTAAAAATTATTGTACAAAACCATTACAAGTATTTTTTCTATCAGAAACTGAAAGCAGTTTGAGTATTGGCTATCACCTTTGATCTCATACTTTTTTAAATCACAGAGTTAATTGCAACCTAGCTTTTAAATACATAGAACTAGTTTGATCATCGAAAGCCCGAACTTTTTCAAACTTACTTGTTTGTTCTAATAGATCCTCCTTAATATATCTAATATACTAATCTTGGAAAATTCATCTAATTACAACGAAGGGGTACCGTTTAATGATTGCTGAAAGACAGAAGGATGCAGAAATTGACTAGGCCTAGTAATTAGCATTAAATCAAAAATGGTTAATTTGACCAACATTGTAATACGTTGTTATGAGTTATTGGGAACATATAATATAACTAACTTTTTGTACTGAAAACATTTTACAATAACCTTTCATATTACGATATATAAGAAATCACTGGGTCTTTTTTGAAACAGTCTTTAGAACCGAGTACAAGGGACTCATAATCTTTGCAATTTCATTTCATGCTACCTTTGATTTTATGGTCAATAATAATTTATGATTGATATATAATTTACCGTGGCGAACCAATGTTTTTTTCTCCGATTTGAATTGAATGGAAAATATAATAAAACATGAAAACAACACTTTATAAATTTCATGGGTCCGAAGCGCTTTTCTGGATTTACCTTTATCCGGAACGCTCGAAGTCGAAAATACGAAAGACATAATTTATAAGAACCGAAACAGTTGAAGAGCTTATAACCAAAAGCCACATACGAAAATAGCAAAATACATGTGAGGATCAACTTCGCAATTTTTTTTAAAATTTATTAACGGACAATTTTAGATGATTAATTATTGGCTGCCAGTGGCAAATATTTCATGCAGGTTCAGGACGAGAACATATTAACATTAAATATAACAGGTAGGTCCTGTATAACAGGTCCGGAAATTTAGAATGCCACTGTAAAATTGGTGTATATTGGATGGGGACAGAAATTTTGTCCTTGTAGCAAGGTTCTTAATGTGCAGAGAGCGTGGATCTCTATACACGCTCCATTCCTACCAGACGTGGCTGTGTACTTGTATATCCTGTACAGCTAAAAGAACGCCGCCCCACTTTGGCAAGGGTTTCACTGCCAGTCGAAAGAAGACCTAAGTGACCATATTTCTATTCCACAGTCCACCTTGGAGGTAAACAATTTTATAAAGGTTTGTTATAGATCATGTCAGTACTGACAACTGAGCTAGCTGATGATAACCTCGGGGATATATCCAATGTATTTAATAAACAATGAAATAAATAATCTAAAGGTTTGCATACGATCCTTTTGAAACGAAAACAAAAAAACTAAATTTGTATAAACGTACTGCGTACATCTCACAAATTTAATTGCCCTTAAAACAAATAAAATGTAGCAGGAACAATTCTGCTGGAGATTCGGGGATAGCTTGTTCTAATTTGTGAACTGCTTAAACGGAGACGATGGATGCCAAATGTAAAAGCGCTATATAAATATCTATGTAAATGAAAACCAAAAACAGTAAAAACAATATATAATTTAATCAACAAATACAACTTTTATTATGTAACCCAAATGTAGAGAAATGGAGCATTCAATAACTTCAATAACTTCCCGTATTTAGAAGGCATATCGCAAATGAACTAACCTTAAAGGGTGATTGGAAAGCACGGCTTTCCTAGGTTGGACTGAACGTCAGTCCTCAGACAACTCAACATAACAATTTCAAACCAGTTATATAAAATATATAAGTTTTCCGAAGAAGGTAATAAATGTTTTCGACGATGCAAATACTAAACTTTAGAATATAAATAAATATCATTAACTAATGAATTTAAAATATCAATATCTATTCAATTTAACAACTAGTACTGAATAAGCATCATGTAAATCTTTAAATATAGAAAATTAATATGAAATTTATAGTTTAAACAAGGGGAATAACAATTACATTTTAATCCTGTCTGCCACATTCCTCCCCCCCAAGACAAACGATAAATTTCATAAATAAAGTCTGCACTTAAATGTCTATCAAATTGATGTATCTGCCACACTAAACACGCAAAATGCAAATGTCATGTAAAATAAATATGAATAATTTGTAATGATTAAACATTAAATCTAATATATATCAGTTAAAGTTAAATAACGAGACTGTTCAAGGCGACCACAGCACCAGTCTGATACCCTTCTCCTCCCTTCGAAAACAAATGTAAATGAAATAAAATTTGAAAATCTTAATTTAACAAAAGTCTATCAACGTTCACCAGATTAAATGTCTTTCAAACACATGTAATAATATCACTTAGAAATAAATGTCACTGTATAACACATATACAAACACACATCAGAATCAAGTTCGAAGGATAACTGACGCGACTTTAGGTCTTCTTGGTAAGTAGGCTTCAGAATCAGTGGTACGGCATATATTGTAACTGCACATCTAATGTTGAAATCAATGAAAAGTTATACCAGGCAATGTCCACCAATGTTGATCTCACAATGGCACTTTTGACGTGTACCGCCGGGTTCTATAACTGCACTCCAACGTTGTTGATAACGGTAGCACAAATGGTGTACCACCGGAAATGGATCGGGTCCATCTGTATGCAAGGTTCTCAAAATAAAGTTGGACGATGCCCAACTGTTATAACAAGGTTCTTAAAATAAAATGGACGATGCCAAAATTTTGTTCAAGTTACTAAATAATGGATCGGGTCCATCTGTATGAGCTAGAAGTGTTCCTAACTTCAAGCGTAACTTTCACTCTATTGGTTTCTGCCATAACTAATAAAAGTCAAGAAGTCGGACTTCTATAAACTCTCTAAATACTAAATATTTAGTTAGAGATTACAATCCAGACAAACGAGCAACAACTCATAAAATAAACCAATTCCAACTACAACTAGCTAACAGTCTACACTTCAAACTACACAGAAGATCAGCCATAGTTCAAGTAATCCAAAATGAAAAATATAACAAAATGAGATGGACGGCATCCCTCCCTTGGGGAAAGAAAATCAAACAGCCAAATTTGAGAAGTGTAACATCTCTGAGCACATTGATATAAACCTAATTTAAAATTGTATATATACAACACAATGTAAAAACAACCATTAAACAAAGGCAACACAATCTGAACTACAAAAATTGTGATTCAAACTGTTCTTTAATATCTCGTTTATTTTTGAGAATTTCACTTGACAATCTGCAGACCTTTCATCTCTAGCATTAACTCTAAAAGACATATTTGGACACTTAGACCTGACATGACCAGACTGATGACATTTAAAACATTTCTTAGGTTTATGTTTCCTACGTGATCTCAATCGCCTCCTCAATATATTGATTAAAATTTCAAAACTGTTATGAACAGTATTACAACAAACTGAACTTTCTGACTCATCAATAGTCTCTCGATCACCAGAAAAATGAAAAGCTTCATATCCAATAGCTAGTGATAAAGCCTCATCTAAACTATGAGGGTGCTTAAACGTGATAAATTTAGCCATCTCAATATTCAAAAATGATGTAAATAAGTCAGTAAATTAGACATCTAAATCTGAAAAATTATCAGGATAAGCCTTATGAGCTAGTATCTTAAAACGCTGACCAAATTCAGAAATTGTTTCACTTTCCTTCAAACTACAAACTCGCAGTTGAAATTTAAAATATGCCACCCTCTCCTTAGGACTGAACCTCTGAATGGGAACATTTTTCAAGCAGTCATAATCATACAACTGTGGCCTTTTTAAGAAACGTAAGATAGTTTGAGCATCACCTCTCAAATTCATTATTAACTGACATGCCATCTCAAATTCATTCCACTTATTCCAAAGAGAAACTGTCTCAAAATGAACAAAATAATCTGTTACATCAATGCTGACACCATCAAACAAACAAGGTTTTTCTTCAAACCTAATCATAACTGAATATACATTTACAAATGAAGCAAACTATGAAAATAAAATAACCCAGGAACAACTATCGGCCCTACTCTTCAAAACTGGTCTGCTTAGGACTGTCATATCCAATTACGGCCAAGCATTGACTCAAATGTCTGCTCCATTTCTTATAAATTTTCCTCCAAATAATTTAGTTCAGTTACAAACTAGAAAAGTTGCTTTAAAATTCCACATCCCCCTCGCGGGACCAAAATGTAGCAGGAACAATTCTGCTGGAGATTCGGGGATGCGGACCACAGCTTGTTCTAGTTTGTGAACTGATTAAACGGAGACGATGGATGCCAAATGTAAAAGCGCTATATAAATATCTATGTAAATGAAAAGCAAATAACAGTGAAAACAATATATAATTTAATCAACAAATACAACTTGTATTATGTAACCCAAATGTAGAAAAACGTTGCATTCAAAAATTTCAATATCTACCCGTATTTAGAAAGCTTATCGCAGATGCACTAACCTTAAAGGGTGATCGGAAAGCACGGCTTACGTAGGTTTTTGTTTTTAATTTAAGGCTTTACTAGGTTTTTTTTTTATCTTTATCAGGCTTTACTAGGTTGGACTGAATGTTAGTCCTCAGATAATACATCATAACAATTTCAAACTAGTTATATAAAATATATAAGTTTTCCGAAGAAGGTAATAAATGTTTTGCGACGATGCAAATACTAAACTTTAGAATATCAATAAATATCTTTAACAATGAATTCAAAATATCAATATCTATTCAATTTAACAACTATGTACTGAATAAGCATCATGTAAATCTTTAAATATAGAAATATGAAATTTATAGTTTTAAACAAGGGAAATAACAATTACATTTTAATCCTGTCTGCCACAAAAACAACAATTGTTAGTAGTATAACGACAAGTGAATATATCTATGATAGTTAGCTTGAGGAAATCATTTTTGTTTTCAAAACACAACTTTCAAAAAGAATACGGAATGATAACCTCTAAATAAAATTAATGGCATCTATTTTATGATATTTACTATGTTTACTGTGTAGTTTATTTACTTATTTGTAAGCTGGCACTGTAACTCATTGATTTACAGTATATAGCAACAAGACGTACGGAAAAGAAGTTGTTATTTTCATATTTTGATATTGAATTTCAGTAAAATATGAAGTCACACTAACATAATCTAAAAAAAACGACAAGAAAAAATATGAAAAAGAGTTTTAATATCTGGCCAACGGGCGACCGAGGGCATCGACACCGAAATTTTCTGGTATCATGTGCACAGTTTTGGAGTATAGCACAAAGTCTTGTCTTTGTTTGCTAGTTGTTGGCATACGAAATAAAGCAATAAATATCAGAAATTAGTTTCATAAGCGGTACTCTCATCAAAACGGTAGAATTGGACCGGCGTGACTTTTATCCCAATATACCCCAATATACCCCAACATACCCCAATATACCTCAAAAAGCAGTTTAAACATAATTTGGTTGAATAATAATGTTACACTGGGTATTTAAATGTTATTTTAACGACACTAATACTTTATTTTATGAATATATTTAATTTTAAATCTCTTTTTCCTCGTAACTTGTTCTGTTCATGTCAGCCGCTTACGATCACAAAATGACTTTTACCCCAATATACCCAAATATACTCCAATAAACAGTTTCAGTACATTTTCATGTTAAGGAATGATATTACATGCATATATATTAGAATTTAACACAACTGTTGATATTTTTGTGCATTTAGAGGCTTTTAAAACAGTACTTTATTCATGTATTGACGAAGGTTACACTAAAACCAGAACGAACGAACATAAAAATATAACGGTAAAATTTTGCAATTTCGTTTTCTCCTTAAAAGTTGGAGATTGTAAAGGCATTTTGTGTTTTGTTTCTCTTAAAAATAAGATAATGTGTTTTTTCTAAAATAAAACTCGAATTTTTTCTCAAATTTTGAAATGTTTTTCTCAAATATTTGTTTTCTTTGAAAATAATATATAATCCTGATATGTTTAACATTTAAAGTTTTCTTTTATGTTTATAAAATGTTTCAGTGTATCTTTCACTCAGTTAGGACATTGGTCAGCGGAAATTCAATGTTGGTCAGGTCGGTGTGTTCATGTTTCTCGGACCAACATCTGAAATATTTTGTCATGCCAAGAAATCCTTGCTCCAAACTCCGATTGACCTCCTACGGCATCCATTAGTAGTTAAAGATTAAATAAAAATTTGAACCTTTCAAATGTAGCGTTTAAAAATAAAATATTCTTGTGGAACACCCCAACCCCTTTTTGCTATCTCCATTTTCAACTCTCGAATCAGTGGCGGATCCAGGGGGGTTCGGGGTTGAACCCCTTTTTTGGACGATCAATGCATTTGAATGGGGACATATAGTTGTAACCTCCCTTTATCCTGGGTTGGGAACGCCCCCTTTTAAAATGGCTGGATCCGCCCTGCGAATTAAGCTTTCCAATCTAATTAAAATTAAAACCTTGCTTTCTAACCGATCTATTCATGTACCGGACCGGCAACTCTCGTTATTTTATAAGAAAATCTACAATGCCGTTATACACATGCATGTTGTCTGCTTGGAGTCTCCGCACAGGCACTTGTCTCAGAATGAATACCGAATATGGAAAGTGGAACTACAATTCAAAACATAAAAGTCCGAAGGCACATAGAAGAAAAATAAGTTTGGGTTTTTTTTTTTTTTGCAAAGGGTTCCGGGTAACACTCCTGTGTTCAAAATATACATGAAATATTTGCCACTGCACCTAGTCTATTCTATGAATTCTATAACCTCGAGTTTTCGATCTGTTGCATGCCAAGAAATCCTTGAAACTCCAGTGGACCTCATACGGCACCCATTAGTAGATTTGATTTCATTCAACAAATTAATTTATGACCTGCATGTATGTATCGCTTTGAACACGGACATGCATATACCAGGATGCTGTTGATTAAGGGTGCGTCTAAACACTGCTAAGGAGTCCTTAGTGCACTAAGGACTTATGATATGCCACTAAGGACTAGATGGGATGCTATTAATTACCTTCAATGTCTTTTCATATTATGGTAGATATTGATATTTAATGCATAAATTTCAAATTTTATAGAAAAATAATCATAAATAAATGAGTTATTCAACATTGTGTAGACACGTGCCTGTTTTTCTTTGATATGCCGAAAATCAATGAACCGTTAGACACGTGTCAAGTTACATAACTGATTACACGGGAATCCTGCTATCTGTTGTGTTTAATCGACAAAATTGGAAAAGTTGGATACTAACAAATGTTTTGTTTTTCAGATTATATTTCAGTGATCAATTTTGATTTGACTTCGCACTGAATAAGTTGATAAAATTCTATTCATGTTTTTTTTTTTTTTTTTTTTTTTTTCAGATTCTCAAGAGTATTTTGTTATTATTTTTGTAAATTAGATCTGTTTCAGAGCAATTTATCTAAATTTATTTTCATATATGAAGACGTTAAGCAATGTATTACTAGTCAAAACGAAATCAATAAGATAATAAATCTTTACTACATGCAACCACACTAATTTCATATATGAACTGTTTGGGCAGAGATTATCTTATGCGTTTGTTATGGTTCATTTTCAAAATTTTTATCATATGAAGAAAACGTTTGAGCAATATATTTCTGGACAAAAACGAATTCAATATGATAAAAAATATTTACTACGTAATACCAAACTTATTTAATGCAAGCTACATGTAAACAGACGTATTTAAAACAGGAACAGTTTGGACAGAGTTTATATATCTTTTGCGTTTGCTATGGTTCATTTTCAAAATTTTTATCATATGAAGAAAACGTTTGAGCAATATATTTCTGGACAAAAACGAATTCAATATGATAATAAATTTTTACTACGTGCAACCAATATAAGAAAGGAGATGTGGTATGATTGGCGATGAGACAACTCTTCGCAAGAGACCAAATGACTTAGAAATTAATAACTATAAGTCACCGTACGGCCTTCAACAATGAGTAAAGCATATACAACATAGTCATTATTTCATACAATATCTTAAACAGACAATTTGGTTAAAAATAGAAATCGGATTTCCTTCTGACGTACTTGTTCTTCTTAAAGAAAAATAAATTTAAAGAAATTATATTTGAAAATATTTCTGTTTGTTTTGTTTCAAGGATTTGTATAGTAATATACTATACAAATCCTTGGTTTTTTCATTTTACACGTGATAGATTTAGGTATAAAGTATTCAAATTATCTTGTATATTACAAAAAATTATTATTTTCACATCATGAAAAAGCATATTTTCAAGGCATTCGTACGAATCATAACCCTTTTATGTCAAAATTATATCTATAGCTCTAAATTAACACATACGGGATAATTTTCGTAAATAATGTACTAAAACTATGGAACATTTTAAATAAAAACATTTGTCTCCTTTATATATTTGAAAATGAAACTTCAAAGTTCGATAATGATATTTAAACTTCTTATACTTTTAGAAAAAACCAAATGTCGAACAATTACAAAAATGGGTACGGTATGAAGCCTTTGTAAACAGCTATCAAACTGGTTGAAAACTAGTGGTTTTGAATAACCCCAAGGACGTCACAGGTTTTTTTTTTTTTTTTCTCAATTCAATCGTAATTCGTACTAAGTATGAAGCAGTAATAGAAAGTGGAGAAGCAAACACCAGGTTTTGATAGTTTTTTTTCAGAATTTACTCATAAATTTTAATGAAACACGCATCTTTGTCCGAATTAAGATTAAAACAACAAACTTATAAATATATCCATTCCCTTTGTCTTGGTATCTCTAAATATTACTTCCATGCTCTTACATAAACATTTAACAAGTTGATCACACTCTTAACTTCTTAGTTGGCGCACATCAAAGTCGTGCACAAATGGCAAATAACTTTGTCGAGAAAGAATAAATAAATAAAATTATTTGTCCTTTTAATCATTGCAAATAAGAACAACATATTTAATTATAAATTATTAAGCATTAATCTTTTCGATACAATTGTTAATTACTTAAAATAAAAAGATTATGATTGTTTATTCAGTTGTTATGTTATATGGCACGTGTCAATCGGTTCACTGATTTTCGGCATATCAAAGAAAAATGGGCACGTGCTTAAACAATGCTTAATAACTCGTTTATTTGTGATTTTTTTCTATAAAATTTTAAATTTATGCATTAAATATCAATCTCTAACTTAATGTGAAAAAATAATACATGTAACAGCACCACATCTAGTCCTTAGTGGCATAGTATACGTCCTTAGTGCACTAAGGACTCCTTAGCAGTGTTTAGACGTACCGCCCATAATTGTAATGAAAACAAAATGTTCAAGTGGCTCGGTACTTAAATGGCTTGATGGTACCAAGAAATATATCCTTTGCATGATTTAAATAAATGTTCATTTACCAAGGCCAGAGACATACGATATTGTATTATATGTCTCTGCCAAGGCTTATGAACAATTTCCTAAACTCAAAAATTAATATATGTAATCTGATATACTACTATAACACAATTGCGACTTTTGTCCTGTTACTTTTGTCCTATCAAATTTGTGACTTTATGTCCTGTGACTTTCTGTCCGTTTACCAATGAGGATATGTAATTTTGATGGAAACATATTGGCTATCAAATTAATTGTGTTTTACTAAGTATTAAATCAATTTAAAAATACTGCTTGACTGTCCACTAAATACTGTAGCCCATATTAAGGAATATTCTATGAAATAACAAAAAGAATTCTGTTCCTGGATGTATTTTTGTAGTGATATAAGTTGAGAAAAACAATGTAGTCAAAATTTAAATCATTCCTCCCCTGACCCCTCTTAAATCATGAATGGTCATGCTTTACGAATTTCTTTGACATGGTACATTCTGTATAGCTATATAGGTAGTGATATACCTTGACATTTCCGGGTATTACAGATCAACATGTATATTACCTGTAAATGGTAGAGTGTCGTCCCATGAGGTCTAACGTATACAGGTTCATATTTTACAATGGCGTTCAATAGAAAATAAAAGGATATGGAGTAAATGTACATGGGACAAAATCGCACACAATACATATTAAACATAGAAAATTATCAATGAACAGGGCTTTTATTCCTGTTCTTCATCTTGACAGTTGATGTAAGGTCTTCAACAATGAACGAACCATTCATACCCTACAACAAGGTCAAGACGGCCCCTAGCGTCGACTTATACCTTTCTCTGATATAATAAGATTTTATAATGCCGGGATGATTCACGTTTCTGAATGGTCTGTATATCAATTACATATTTTATTTTCAGACCAAATGAGAATAAGTTTATATTCAAAGAAACATACTGAGTATCAAATTAATTTTGGTGTTTTTATTAAACTTGGTATTAAATCACAGAAATTTTAAAATACTATTGCTTGTCTGTCAGTCGAACTATGTATTTTTCGGTTTCATTCTACATAGGCAAAGTTAACTTTAACGTTGTGCACGATGTTCCTACAACACGACGTTACACTAAAATGCGGCGTCAAAGAGTGTTTTGACTTCGATTAATTTTGCAAGTTTTATTCGTTTTTATGTTGTTGGTTGATTCTGGTTTTGTTCTTTTGTGGTGTCATTTTATCGTAAATTACCTCAAGTTGTGGAAATCGACTTAATAATGTTTACCCTTTAAGTTATTTCACCTAAAAGTGCAGTACTGTCGCAAGTAATGTAGGGAGGAAAAATGGGACGGAAGTACATGTATACGGTTTTCCATAAATATTTTTTTTAGATGTACAAAACTTTTATCATAGCATGTTTAACTTTCGTGGTGCATATCATCTGTCATTTAAAATTTCTATATCTTAATTGAACCCCAATACAAATATATCTGACACTTTGCAAGTAAATCGAAACATTTTTACCCTTGATTAATTTGAATAGAATTGTATTTTCCCAGGCACATAATTTGTCGAAACACACCCCTATAATTACTTAAACCTTGGCTTGAGAATTATTTCCCAAGTCATCTAAAATTGCTTGCTTAAATTGTTTAACTTCTGATATACATTTTAAAATATAGTAATCTACTCCTGGATCGTCCGTAAAAACGGCTAATATAATCCCGGGTTTTATTTTTTCAATGAAACGGTTTTCGTCGCTGTTTGGGATTAGTCTTTCAATTACTTCCATTTCACGCACAAGTTTATATTGACGAAAGTTCCGGCTTCGCTAGTACAGGAATTACTTTCATCACGACAGTTATAACATGAATAGCAGGACAAATCGCGAAGTAAAACATTCCGTGGACTTGTATTAAGTCTTTTAATATTGGTGAATGCACCTTACTGAAGTGACGACTTTAAATGATCTATTTCGGAGTACTTCCGCATTTTACATTTAGAGGACTGTCTTGGTGTCGTCAATTTGTCTTTACAAAGTTGAACGAAGTTCATGTAATGATGTTTTTTTTTCCATTTCACCATTCTTTTAAATAAATCGTTAAAAGCTATAAACGATTAATACAAATTGCAAAATTTAACCTGTGTCGAATCTATGTCCCCGGCCGGAGTCTATAGCAACATGCACTATTCTTTTTTTTTCGACAGCCATCAACATCTTTTTCCAAATTTCACCACACGATTTGTTTTAATTATCATGAACATTTAATTGAAACTTTCGCACATGTTACGTCGGAAATTACCGTTTTCGGATTTTCGACGTTTTCAGACGTTTAGACAAATTGGCTACCGTTTTTAATGCGTGGAAGCGTTTAATTCCTTTAAGACCCAAATATGTAGTTAATAAGAAAAGAATCTTGGCATTTTGTGCTCTTCGTGTATCTAACTTTTGTTTTGATCAATTATAAATAACTTATTGAAATATCAGTTAAAAAATACGCGTTAACTGCTTTGAAAAATGAAATATCAACTTGGACAAAATGGCTACCGCTTGAAAAACGACTGTGTAGAGAAGATTTTATAGAATCTACAATATTTGAACTCACGAACAATGAGGCACATATTTGTACTTTTGGTAGATGTTATTATTGTCTTACTCTTTATATTCATTTTCTGCTATATCTACTTATAAAATTCACTTTCAGTCGTTGAGTTAACGAAAACGTCGTTGGACATTTTCTTATCCCAGCTTAATACTGGTTCTCTGTAACTATTTAAACTCTTACATAGGGAGTGTGGCACGCATGGTCATGGATTTTCTTCAAACTTCACACACTTACTAGTCTTGATGAAACAAACAAAAAATGGCAAAATTTTGGTTGCTAAGCATATCGGTTGCCATAGCAACCGATGACCAGTTTTACCTCTTCTGGATATCTATGATTTTAAGCTGAAAATGGCTATTTTCAACATAATTTTCATAATAAATGATTAAGAGAAAGACTAATTTTTTATGATTTTATTAAATATATGCATTTTATTAATGTAATTTAATAACTGATATTTTCGTATTCATTTTCAATCATAATCACATATACCCCCCTTTTTATGTGGTTTGCATTAGGTAAAAATACCCTTTGAGGTCATTTTGAATGCTCACCATAATTTTTTGCGGACACCTCAGTTAAAGTCAACCATGAATTCATAAATACCATAGTCATATCTTATCAATGATGCGAAAAAGTAATTGGTAAGTATGTTTCATTTTTTTGTTACCATGGATACAAAATGCTTAGTTTTCATTTTTCAGAAAAAAATTTTGAAAAACCTAATTCTGCAGTCAGAAAAAAATAAATAAATACACAATTTGTGGAAATTATTGTAATCATAAAAATTTTAAACATATTCATTTATATAGGTATAATAGTTTTAACTCTGTTGCTATGGAAACAATTTCATGATGATACACAATTTTAAAACAATTTTGAAAAGTTTCAGTTAGTTTCTTAAATGTGCACAAAAGTAGGAAAACTAAAACACTTATTAAGTTTCACTGTATTCACATATGTGTATGTATAAATAATTTTGCTAGTATAGTATATCGATAATGGTGTTACCACTTGAAGGAAACAAATACTATTTCTCTAATGTGGATAAAATTGCTGATTATGAAGAAATTTCTGTTTTCATGATCATGAAAAATATACAAGAAAAACTAGAAAAACAAATACTAGTAAAATCATTTAAAAATTAAATATTCAATTGTGCAATATTTGGGGCTGGAAAGATTTTGTAAAAAGAAATGATCGATTAGTTGTGGTTTGCTTTATGTCCAGTGTCAAACATCTCATGCATACTTCAGAAGAGAACAAAATCAATAAATTTAATAGGAACATTGTAGGTTCTGTGCTAGTCTACTGACCAAAAATTAATTAAAGTCAAATATTTGATACAATTCAACACAAGATGATGGAATGTTTTATCCTGCACCGACTGTACAGCATGCACAATATTTTTTTATCTTTGATCTTTTATTGTAAATAGACATTACCAGCACCTACGTAACGCACAAGTATTGAGTTCTCATTAGTGAGTTTTTTAACTACTATATCAACGAAGAAGAAGAAGAGTGTTGGCTTAAAAGACTTTTTTTCCAAATAAATATTAAATATGCTATCTGCAGAATGGTAGATACAATTCGGGAACATTCAGGCTTTTTTTGATATACCTTCTAATATTCAGGTCGAAATTTTATCATCTATAAAAATATTTTTTCCGTTTTCAGTCCTAACTAAAGGCTGGAATTAGTGATTACTTATGAAGATAAATAAATTAAAAAAAATATACAGAATTTCTTGTCTTGATGTCTTTTAATGTGATCGTTTAGGTCCAAGTTTTTTTTTTTTTTTTATTACAAACATATAATTCTTTAAAACTTGGTTGATTTTAATTAAATGACTAGCCTCGACTTTAAAATAAGAAGGCAATCCATTGAATAAATAATTCTCAAGTTTAAATGAATCCAACCGTAAGATTGATGTCCATTCAAGTCTTTTCATCTCCCCATTCAGGCCTGAGTTGTGGCACCAGAAAAAAATATTTTTCCGTCTAGATCAATGGAATTTAATGAATTTTATTTTGTACAAGTTTTTAATTTGAAGTTTATCTATTGAAAAGTGAAAATAAAATAAAACTACCAACTATGTAATTTCTGGTCCGTCCAAGTTTACGTAAATTTTAAGCATGTGATGATTAAACATTATTTGTTCAATGAAAATTCGAAAATCTTATTTCATGTAGGAGAAATTTTCAAATCTTATTTGAGACAATTATTTTAAAGATATGAGAGAAAAAATCAAAATTGAAGAAAAATGTTTAAAAACATGAGTAAAATATTTCTAATATTATCTACATGCATGAAAAACATTTCAAATTTAATTCAGAAAATACAAATGTTATTGAATAAAACTTAAATTTGAAGTAGGGAAAAGAAATTACAATTTAAAATTGCCCTGTATATTTATTTTCATGTCCCTTCTGGTCTTTAGTGTTACCATTATTACTATACGAATTAACTACAGGTTTTAAAGCTTCTAAATACACACAAATGTGCATAGGATTGTTTTTTTAAATAAATGTGGTTAAAATATCATTGCAGAACATGAATATTGCACTGAAACGTTTTATTGGAGTATATTGGGGTATATTGGGGTAAAAGTCATTTTGTGATCGTAAGCGGCTGACAAGAACGGAACAAGTTTCAAGGAAAAAGTGATTTAAAATTAAATATATTTATAATATAAAGTATTGTTGTTGTTAAAATAACATGGAAATGCCTAAATGATATTATTATTCAACAATATTATGTTGAAACTGTTTTTGAGGTATATTGGGGTATGTTGGGGTATATTGGGGTATATTGGGGTAAAAGTCGCACCCGAATTGGACGATGCAATTAATGAAATGTACGTGTAAATACAGCATTATCACACTGGGGTAAATGCATAGAAAAGTACTTTATTTGAACCTTTTCATTGTTTTTAAACGTAAATTCACGAACATATTACTTTTTTAGCCATAGAAATTATTGGTTTGCACTCGATAAAACGTGGACGCACTCGAAAAAACACGAACTGCTCTCGAAAAAAACACGGACATAAAAAATGAATGTACCCTCCAAAATGTGATTTTCAGCGCAATAACAAGAACTTTTGTAAAGTGTCTGTTTATCTAAGGATATATAGATGCCATGTATGCATTTCCTTTGACATTTGCATTGGTAATTAAGTGTATAAAATGGCGTTAATCTATATTTTGGAATAAAGCAGTGTAAGGCTAAATTTAAAAAAATAAACTCAATAATGTAGGATAGATGATATTTTTTTTATCACAAATACATAATTACCTTGTGTGATCTTGTGTATTAGGTTCTAGCACCTCTTTTACGTCATCAGAATAAATGTCTATTTGTTTGCATTTTTGATTTTATTCACTCGTAAAAGCGTAGTCACACTCGTAAAATAAAATGCTCCGCAGGGCGCAGCTTGATACGACCGCAGAGGTCGAACCCTGAATAGTTGGGGCAAGTACGGACACAACATTCAAGCTTGATACAGCTCTGAATTTGGATTGTGATTAAATATTTGACACAGCATAGGTTTCTGACACAGAATGAATGTGGTCTAAGAACTTAAAAATTTAAAATTGGACATTCACCTTTTATGGTCCAATATCCAAAATCTAAATACATGGTTAGATTCAGCATATCAAAGAACCCCAAGAGTTCAATTTTGATGAAATCAAACAAAGTTTAATTTTGGACCCTTTTGACCTCAATGTGAACAAAGTTGATAACAGGGCCCAAAATCAAAAATCTAAATACATGGTTAGATTCAGCATATCAAAGAACCCCATATATTCAATTTTTGTTGAAATCAAACAAAGTTTAATTTTGGACCCCGATTTGGACCTACTTGAAAACTGGGCCCATACTCAAAAATCTAAATACATGTTGAGATTCAGCATATCAAAGAACCCTAAGAATTCAATTTTGTTAAAATCAAACTAAGTTTAATTTTTGGACCCTTTGGACCTAAATGTAGACCAATTTGAAAACGGGACCAAAATTAAGAATCTAAATACACGGTTAGATTCGGCATATCAAAGAACCCCAATAATTAAATTTTTGATGAAATCAAACAAAGTTTAATTTTGGACCCT
This sequence comes from Mytilus coruscus, assembly GCA_017311375.1. NCBI lineage: Eukaryota > Metazoa > Mollusca > Bivalvia > Mytilida > Mytilidae > Mytilus > Mytilus coruscus. Next base: position 74,584,099 of record CM029605.1, read on the forward strand.
TTTGACCTCAATGTGGACAAAGTTGATAACGGGGCCCAAAAATCAAAAATCTAAATACATGGTTGGATTCAGCATATCAAAGAACCCCATATATTCAATTTTGTTGAAATCAAACAAAGTTTAATTTTGGACCCCGATTTGGACCAACTTGAAAACTGGGCCCATAATCAAAATCTAAATACATATTTAGATTCAGCATATCAAAGAACCCTAAGAATTCAATTTTGTTAAAATCAAACTAAGTTTAATTTTGGACCCTTTGGACCTTAATGTAGACCAATTTGAAAACGGGACCAAAAATTAAGAATCTAAATAAGAACCCCAAGAGATCAAGAATAAAACCCCATTGAAATTGGTCAAGAAATAAGCAATTTATACAAAGTATCTTCTTTTGCACAATACTGTGCAATTGAATATTTCTTGCAATTGCGCAATACTGTGCAATTGAATATTTCTTGCTATTGCGCAATACTGTACAATTGACAATTTCTTGCTATTGCGCAATATTGTGCTATTGGATATTTCTTGCTATTGCGCAATACTGTGCAATTGAAGATTTCTTGCTATTGCGCAATACTGTGCAATTGAAAATTTCTTGCTATTGCACAATACTTATTATATAATAATTTACACATCCTGTTTGGTGTGTATCTCCTGCCATATCATTATTTTTGCTTTTAAATATAAATCAGAAATAACCAACTTAAAATGGAAAATTTTAGAAGAAAAAGGAAAAAAAGGAAAAAGGAAAAAAATCCCCCAAATTTTTGAACCCCTTATGATTCATCACCCCAAACTCAATCCCAGCCTTCCTTTGAGGTATGGTACCTTGCAGTACAATTGAGGTATGGTACCTTGCAGTACAATTTCAGAGAGATCCATACACTTTAACACAAGTTATTGTCTGAAACTAGAAAATGCTTGTATTTTGGCCCTTTTGGCCCCTAATTCCTAAACGTTTCAGGCAATTACCCCAAACTCAATTCCAGCTTTCCTTTGTGATATGGAACCTTGTAGTACAATTTCAGAAAGATCCATACACTTACACACAAGTTATTGTCACGAAACTAGAAAAATGCTTGTTTTTGCCCTTTTTGGCTCCTAATTCCTAAAATTTTGCGGCAATTACCCCCAAAAATCAATCCCAGCATTCCCTTTGTGATATGGAACCTTGTGGTACAAAGTCAGAGAGATCCATACACTAACACACAAGTTATGTCTGGAAGTTACAAAAATGTTTATTTTTGGCCCCTTTTTGGCCCCTAATTCCTAAACTGTTGATACCAGAACCCCCAAAATCAATCCCAACCTTTCTTTTGTGATATTGAACCTTATGGTAAAATTTCATAGAGAACCATTCACTTAAACTAAAGTTAGAGTGCGAAAACCAATGCGTCTTCGGACGACGACGACGACGACGCCAACGTCATACCAATATACGACCGCAAAATTTTTTTGCGGTCGTATAAAAATCCGATCAAATGCATGACTCGAAAACGCACGATCCCATCCGGACACCATACACTACTGTGTGTTAGGCCTACGCTAATGACAACAGTCGACGCGAATGGCACAAAAAAAAAAAAGAAAAGTATATATATTTTGATCAATTGAAGTTCAAAGAGTGTGATCGCCTTTGTGAAAAAAATACGCTCGAACCGTTTTTTTTTTTTTTTAATTGTTTTTTACGCCACTTTCAGCACTATTGTGCTATTTCATGGCGGTCAGTTAGAACTAGCGGAGGGAGCCGGAGTGCCCGGAGAGATCCACTGACCTTGGGTAGGAAAACCGACAATCCTTGTCAATTAAGATTGGAGTGGAGCGCACCTGCCACATGCGGGATTCAGTAGTGATTCAGGATCATTCAGTAGTTGGATTACTTATACCACTCGGCCACCGAGGTCCATGACACTAAAATCGGTTAAAGGTGTCTAAAGATTTCAGGGAAGAGAGACTTATAGCTCAATTTCAAAGCACAGGAATGGGGTAAATGGGGGTCTCGACACACAAATTTTGGATCCTACGTCCGGCTGGCTTTTGAAAAACACCCCGCATGCATATATATTGATTATTGCGAAAATCCTACCTATACATATATTTCACAGGATACCCACCAAACAGACATTGTGATATCTTATTTACTTGTGAACAACGTTTGATCCCCCCTCCCCGCCCCCTCTTTGTGTGTTGAATGTCTTGTCGTGTTTTAGGTATCGGGTCTCAACTTTCAACATTAATCGAAAAATGGTAAAACATAATATTATTTGTTTTTCCTTAAAAAAACTATTATTTTTACGAAAAGCATCGACATATATTTTAAGCGAAATTATGCTAAATAAAATACATGTGTGTCAATTGGGAAAATACAAATTTTCATTTTTTTTTTTATCTATATATCAAAGAAATCAAATTTATTTTAAAACTGTATAGCCAAAATGCGGTAAGTGGCTATCATTGCTATCGGTTAACATTAAACTTTATACACCACCGCCCACAATGTTACGATCCATAGTTAAAAAAAAAAACACTAATTCTATTAATTCAGTATTTGAAAATAATTTGGAATCCTTATCTTATACACTAGGATTTTGTTTCTTATATACTTATAGATAACTTACGTCATTCGATTTTCCCGCAAAAATCAAAAGTAGTACCGACAAGAGAAGAGCAATATTCTTATGCATTTCAATTTTCCCCAATTCCTTATTTTTTTATTATCAATATTTCGTTGAATCTAAACAACCTCAATGACGTAGTTTTAGGTTTTTTTCCCAAAATATACACGATTATTAATGCTTTAATTTAAAGATTTAAAAAATTTTTTTATTTAAAATTTAAAAAAAAATACCGCCAGTGACCACGAATAAGTTAAACTAATGTTTTAACCTTAAAGGCAATTTATACATAAAAGATAATCTTCTAATCATTCTTGTAGAAAATAAGTAACATTCTAGTAACTTCAAAACCGTTCTTTTTTCTCGGACAAATATAAAAATAAAACTGTAAAGGATATATACTTATAGATTGAGTGCATTTTTTGAAATAACATGAAAGAAATGCATGTAATCAAATTTTGACCGACGCGTCAATTTAAGTCATGTGATATCAAATCACGTAGTCCCCTGCCCGATTTTTACTAAGGGAACGAGCAATTAACTTCAAAAGGGGTGAGGGTTATGTTTTTTCCTAAAAGAATATTATGATCCCCAATTTGATGGGGAAAAATATCGTGGTCAATTGTAGTGTTAAATTTTGAAGAAAAAAAAACAATTTGATTGATAGCGTCGAAAAACTAAAATAAAATCGTGCTTTGCAGGGAAAAATTCTGACTCAGACAAAAAAAAACCATACCCCCTCTTGAAGTTAAATTGTTGCTCCTTAATACGTAATTTTCTATGGATGCTTTGAAGATATGGTAATTACAAAGTACAAATTAAAATTATCGTAGTAATTCCATTTTTATCATCATGATAAAAACGGAAACTGTAAAACTGGAAATGGGGAATGTGTCAAAGAGACAACAACCCAACCAAAGAGCAGAATACAGCTGAAGGCCACCAATGGGTCTAAAATACAGCGAGAAAATCCCACACCCGGAAGGGGGGCGGCTTCAGCTAGTATATTTCTAAATGATGTGTAATTAGTCCCCGTTTGTGCCTTGCAGGTAGTAATTCACTTGCCTGAAAAAGTTAAATAAGCTCATTTTTTCTGCACGTTATATAATACATTTTTTTCTATATTAAATATCTGTATTCATATTCCTGTTATACCTTGTTGGTGCCTCAAAACACTTACTATTTAATGGTTCGAGGTGTAATTCGTGTACATTGTGACAGTGGACTTCATTCTGCACGGACGACAGTAAAAATATGGTTCCCGCAAAATTTCTTGTGATTTTTGTTCTGTGTCTTGGAATTTCTGATGCAAATTTTTTGAGGAAACTATTAAAAGGTATATATATATATATATATATAATATATATATATATACATGTTTTATCTTCCTATCTGTCATGAATATTGCCTTTTTTTTAATCCAAGGCATAACAAGTTATGCATATATTATTGTTTTCGCTCTTCGAGGTTGCTTCAGAAATACGCTTGTCAAACATAATGAATCAATAATTAACAGTAGTCATTTTCTAACAACGTAAAATATATTTTTAAACGTTCAGAAAATACCGATTCATTTTCTACTTTGTCGACTTGCATACTTGGCACTAATGGAGCAGGATCTGCTTATCCTCCCAGAGCACCTTAGAGCACCTACAGCTTTTAGTGGGGATCGTGTTGCTCAGTCTATAGTTTTCAAGTGTGTAATGTTTTGTGAACTTGTTTGTCTCATCGTCTTTGTCTTTTTATGCAATGGCCAGATGGCCATTGTGTCATTCTGAATGTGAATTTGATTTACCATTGGACATTAAATAAGCCATCCATCGACCCACCCTTCCCGGCATTGATCATTCATTTCATCACAAGAAACACTGTGTATCATCGCCACCGGAAATTGGGTTCAATTTAAAGCATTTCTACTGATTTGACGAGGGTACCGCTTAAGAAATGATTTTCTGATATATAATTCTTTAAATTATTAGGCCGATGAGTACAAAATTAAGACAAGATTTTGTGTTATACTCCAAAACTTGCCACTTAGTACCCGAAAATTTCGAGGTCGATCGTCCTTTGTCGCCACATTGGCAAGATATTCAACCGTTTTTCATTATTTTTCCAGACACACTTTTAGATTATTATAGTGTGGCATCATATTTACTGAAATTTGTTGTCAAAAAGATGTTTTTTAAAAAATATAGACCATAAAAAATAGAGTCTAGGGTACGGCAACTTGCTCGTGTTGACAAATTTACTGTATGGCAACTTGTTTTTAACTGTATGGCAACTTGCTAATTTTAAAATATTTATTTGCCGTCCTTTTAAAGAAAATAAAGTATTAAGTTCAAATATCTAATTATGCATTTGATAAAAATACAATTCGCTTGACAGCATTTAAGATGTATACACAATATAAGGCTTGAACACAGTCCTATTACATCTTTTACATACCCGATGTATACAATATGCATATACAAAAGCTGGCAAATGCTGCAACTTTTGGAAAGGCATGTCACTGTTTCACTGACCTGTTTTTATGCCCCCGACGTTATATGTGTCTGTCCCTGGTCAGGAACATGTAATATAGCGGCTGTCGTATGTTGCTGTCTGACATTTGTTCATGATTTTGTTATAAATCAGGCAATTTTGATACGGTATATGGGTTTTGTTCATTGTGAAGTGTATAATGACCAATAGTTGGTTAAATCCATTTCATTTGGACTTTGTTGGATAGTCCTCTCATTGAAAATCATTCCACATCTCCTTATTCAATTAATGTTATTGTCTAATTTGCAAAAGGTAGATACAGCCAATATATTAAAATAAAGAACATTAATTTTCTAAGAAATGAACAAGCTCGGTGGCTAACACTGTTTGAATTTTTAAAAATATTAACCTTATATTAATCATTTTTGGAAAGAATGGGGAAAAATCCGATACAAGGGATACAAATCCCGCTGTGACTACGGCATGAACTATCTATATAAACTTTCTACTTGAGAATAAAGATGACCTTGTATGTAGTTTTTTTGGTTGTCATTTTAATGCTATATACTTATTAATACAATACACAAAAGCTAGCATCTTCGACTTGTAAGTTAAAGAAATATAATCAAATAACATCTAATAAGGACAGGTTGAAATATTTTTTAATTCCTGATGATGCATACTCATAAAATCTTTTGGAAAAATCCACGAAAATTTAAATGTTGATTTGATAGCGTTCTTTTATTTATTTGCCCTCGTAAACAGTTTTGTTAAAATACCGAAATCGGTAAATTCTTATCGTGAAAGAATAAGTCGGGTACACCTTTTTACATTCAGGCGTACTTTAGTTGCACTTTTTTCTTCTTATTAAGAAAAATGATTTTAATTTTAGCATCTGTCTAAAGATTAGATTATTTACACACACACAAAAATAGGGCTAACTGTTGATTTTGAAACACTATGAATTCACATTTATATTCAACCAAATAGATGAGCCGAGATCCATACATTTATAAGTTTCAGTCGTCCTGAATATGCATGAAATATTTGCCACTGGACGTTAAGCAACCAACAATCAATTATAAGTTTCAAAACAGAGAAGGTGTGTTTGAAAACAAATAATCACGTGCTGCTACATGTATATCTTTTAAAGCAAATGCAAGTCTTACTTGTATTAATTATATAATTTTAATTGGCACAATATCACATTAAAATTTACTGAGAAATATTATACATAGTAATCATGAAAATGTACTACAATGAGAATTCGGACGAATACACTCCTTCTCACTACCCCTCCATCTACTCCTTTAAGTTTAGGCCAAACAGCCTAAGCAACAGTGTTTTATTCTTTTTTCCCTGTAAATAAAAAGATTGATTGAATTTACTTAAACTAAAAAAAAATACAATCTTAATTTCAAGAAGATTAATTCGAAACACAATTCATGATTTATTTCTTCTAATTTTCAATGAAAAAATATATTTTCATCACTTTTCTTTTAACAAATTATTCGTTTCAGAAATTAAAAAAATAAACAATGTATTTAACCCAGCACATTCTTAAAGTGTCTGTCCGAAGTAACGAGCCTGTACATGTAGTTCGGTGGTTGTCGTTGGTTCATCTCTATCGTATTTGTTGTTTTTCGTACATTGTTTTGTTATGAGTTAGGCCGTTAGTTTTCTTGTTGAATCCTTCCATATTTTTCATGTCGAGGCTTTTTATAGCCGACTATAAGGTACGTGTTTTCGTTGTTGAAGACCGGACGAGAGCATACAATTGCTTAGTACATACACTTTATTTGACCCTGGTGATTAGTTATCTTATTTGCAATCATACCACATCTCCACTGTTTATATTAAAAAAAAAAAAACATTCTTTCAAGCACCAAGGAAAGATGAATGGTCGTTTTTTTATTGAACTTACAAAATTTCACCCTGACAACAAATAAGACAACAGTCGTTAGTAGTATAACGATATATGAATGTCTTTAGGATAATATGGTCGAAAAAAAAACTTTTGTCTTTTAAAACACAAAGTCGAATAGAGGTACGCAACGACGACTTCTGAACGAAATTAACGGCGTATATTTTATAATATTTGATATGTAGTTTATTTTGTATATTTGAAAGCCGGTAAAGCTTTGATATGGACAAAATATCGTCACTTGATATTATCTAAACAGTGATTAATTTCATCTTTGAATTACAATATATTGCAATACGCCGTACAGACAAAAGTTGTTATTTTGCAATTCGCCGTACAACGTTCTGCAATTCGCCGTACAATAAACAAACAATGTTTTGATCAATATTCTTTAAAAAAACATCTTTTTGACAACAAATCTCAGTAAATATGATGTCACATTATCATAATCTAAAAACGTGTCTGGAAAAATAATGAAAAACAGTTGAATATCTTGCCAATGGGGCGACAGAGGACGATCGACCTCGAAATTTTCGGGTACTAAGTGGCAAGTTTTGGAGTATAACACAAAATCTTGTCATAATTTTGTACTTATCGGTCTAGTAATTTAAAGAATTATATATCAGAAAATCATTTCTTAAGCGGTACCCTCGTCAAATCAGTAGAAATGCTTTAAATTGAATGAATTCTTACCTTGTTTACTTTTTTTTTCATTTTCTCTCCGCTTCGTTAGTACCCAATTTCCGGTGGAGATGATACACAGTGAGAAAATACAATTGTTAGCTGACTAAGAGGGAACTTCCCAAAAATGTTACCCCAATTCGCATATTTTTACACCTTCGGATATAGCAGAGACATATGCATGATATGTGAGGATCGTAATGGGGGTACCCTCATGACGAATAACGGTAAACATCCTTGCCAAATGACGTTAACGGTAATTTTTGGGGCATGACGATAAAATGTACACTTTCTTTCAGACGATAAAAAAAATCGACTGAGTTTTCTAAAAATAACGATAAATATTTGAGACCTCTGACGAATCACGATAAGGATATTTTGACGAATCACGGTAAAATTTTAACCAATTAGACTAACGGTAGCCTAAAAATGACCGTTTGACGCCTAATGGTAAAGGACATTCCTACTTTCATATGTCTCTATGTGTAGGAAACGAAATCCGACAAAACAAATATTTTGTATTTTTGCAACACAAAATGCATTTAACTTCATATGGAATTGATGTATACAGTGGTAGTGGCTCTTGTACTGAATTTACTTTTCCACATGCAGTTTTGAGCAACTTTGTAGTGTATCGGGTAATATTTGAAATTAACTCAGGACTAGACATGCACTTTTTTCTTGTTTCTAGAAAGTCACGTCGGTTAATTCACGTTTTTGTTTTTCACAAAAATCATATATGTGTATACTTTTTTCCATTTTTTTTATTATTTAAAAATGTAGTAAGAGACTATACTGCTTAAAACGTTGCAATCGATACAAAATTTAACTTTTATGTTCCCATTTTTCGAGCCTCGGTGGCCAAGTGGTCTAAGTAGTTCTACTACTGTTATCACTAGCCAGTCAACACTCAGGTTGTGAGTTCGAACCCCGCTCGTGCGGGTGCACTCGACTCCAATCTTAATTGACTAGGATTGCCAGTTTTCCTATCGAAGGTCGGTGGTTTTCTCCGGGCACTCCGGCTTCCTCCACCAATAAATATTGGCCGTCACGAAATAGCCCAAAAGTGGAGCTTAAAAGTGGCGTTAAAACACCAACAATCAATCAATCAATCAATCAATCAATCTACCCAGATGTGGTATGATTGCCATTGAGACAACTATTCACCAGGTTTCAAATGAAGAGATGAAGTGGATGTAAGAAATTATAGGAATCCGCACGGCATTCAACAATGAGAAAAACCCATACCATATTAGTGGGCTATAAAAGGCCCTGATATGAAAAATGTGAAACAATTCAAATTAGAAAACTGACGGCCTAATTTATAACAAAACACTTTACCAACAACAAATTAAATATGACAGACATGAACAAACGACTGAAGGCTGCTGACTTACAGATAGCAGGAATTTATATACAATTGTATTATATGTCTCTGGAGATAGATTGTCTATTCCTTGTGATGATTAAAAGGGAAAAGTGTGTTTGACTGTATATTTTCACCTGTTTTGTATTAATATATAATCGGAAGGTAAACTAATAAATCAACTTACTTTTAGAATTGTCAGATAGAGACGCAGAAGATTTTCAAGATGAAATTGGGGTAAGTTACTATTCGTTACTAACTAACTATACTTTACAGATTGAAGTATTACCTGAGACATATAATACAATGTCTCTGCCTGCATGAGACTACTAAACCAGTATAGTGACTAAGTCTCAGATATTACCGTATATGTTAGTATAATAGTCCCAGCGTATATATATGACTGATTTCAGTGCCGCTAAATAAAAAAAACCAAACAAATAGAACGTTTAATTGCCTGTACCAAATCAGGAATATGACAGTAGTTTTCCATTCGTTTGATGTAATTTTCATCTACTTAGTGACCTTTTGTTTTAAATTTTTCTTGGAAGACGGTATTTTTTTTTTTTAATTGCTCCATGTGACTACGGAAATTTTCGGTTTCCCCGTCATAGATTCTTTTTTAGCACCCACTTCGTCGGGCGAAGTTTGCGGTCTATGGGAAAAAAGTGAGTAGTATTACATTTCCCCAGTTTTAGGTCTGGCCTTTTGTGTACCCAAGGCAGGTGGATGTAAGGGTACAATATATTTTTATCTATGAATAACTGCAGTGTGTATATTTAAAATATATATTTTGAAACCCATTGAAATATTTTCTACAGAATTATTCTAATTTAAGGATGTACTTAGGTGATCGTAGGTGAAATTAAATGAATCAAGAAATTAAAATTAATACTATAAGCTGGAAGAGTATTAATTAAGGATCACAATAAGCTAAAAATCTTGATAGGTCATCTGGGACTATTATACTAACGGGACTGGAAACTGTTACACCAACCAGTGTAATCATACTCAACATCACGGTCGTTAGAACGAGACTTTACCTGCGCGAGATTGAATTATAGTTATCTCGTACCATTGAAAACTCGTACCAATGTCAACTCGTACCACTAAAAACAAACTCGTACCAATGCAAACTCGTACCAATGCAACCTCGTACCACTGCTAACTCGTACCACGGTAAATTCATACCATTGTAAACTCGTACCAACTTATTTAAAGTCCTTTAAATGCATTCAAATGGTGTTTAATGATGAATATATATTTTAATTTCACTCTTTTTGATGCTTTATTTACCACAATTTCAACAACATACATGTATAAAAATAACAAAACATCTTTTTTTTTTTAAGAAATACACCTTATATTTATTTCACATATATATCATACACAAACTATTACATAGATATAAAATGTCTTTCACATAGCATTAAAGTAATGTTTCCAAACAGATAACTGGCACTATTGTTATATAAGAACTGACACTATTGTTACATCAGATATAAAACCTAAATAAAGCACTAAGTATATTGAATATATTTTTAATGGTACGAGTTTGCAGTGGTACGAGTTCTGAATGGTACGACTTCGCAGTGGTACGAGTTTACGTTGGTACGAGTTGACTTTTAGTGGTACGAGTTGACGTGGTACGAGTTTGCAATGGTACGAGTTAATTTGCTTCCGCGAGATTTATCGATACGCCATATTGTTTTGACAGTGACAGCGTGTCTTGATCGTATAATCTTTGTAATTTGTTTTATTTTTAATAGTTATTCGAAATGATAATCCTAATGTAAACACGATTACTTTAATGATAAAAGATATCTCGATCTTTGACAGTTGTTATTAATCACCAAATCCCGGCTTAAGTGTAAAAAATGACATCTAAAGGTTGAATTTTTTTCAGGATAAAAGCGTCGGGACGCTGGGAAAACAAGTATGATTCATAAAATTTCTTAAAACTGTTGATTGAAAAGAGATACGCGAGTTCGGTTTGTTGTAAAATCATATTTATAGGTTATAGGTTGGATTGGCCTATTTTTTATTGTCACTTTTTAAAGTGAAAAGTGGAATATAAATCTCATTCTCATTACAAACGGAAACCACATGCAGGGTTCAAAAAAATTATACTGTTCCTATAATATTGCTTACTCCTATTAATATGTGCAATATTTGTATTAAAATCGGGGTGTTTTTTGCTTAGTAATGGTCTTCGGGTGGCATAAGCATATGACTTCGTGAAAATATGTTCAAAAAGTTCCACAATCAGAACTACAAAAGTAGGCCCTTTCACTGCCCTTTCTGCCATATTGAAATTTAGGTGTAAACACGAAATTTAGAAAGTTCAAAACAATGTGGCTATATTTTTATTTAACCCCGGGTAACTTTTGTTATAGGGATTAATTATGAACTGAAATTGCCAACATTGTTTTTATTGCACAATTATTGTTTTTATTAGGATTAATTATGATCTGTTAACTTTCGGCGACACGTTGTTTTCTTAGCGGTCAAGTAAAGCGCCGGCATTTCGACTATATTTGTTTTATTTTCAACACTTATATAATGACTACTTATTAATAATTAATTTTTAATTAACAATAAGAAAAGTATTTATCTTTCAAAACTACTTCTTCCAACAACTTGTCCCAGTTTTAACCGGCATTAGTTTATTCCAGTGTGAAAACATTTATTTCAAGTAAATATATTTAATTTGTTAAAATAGTTTTATTATTCATATATTTTTTTTTTTTTTTTGCATTTAATTATTTTTTTTTTTCAATTTCAAATCCACCAATTTTAACGGTATTCTATAAGCTGACTTGTTCGCCGAAAACTATTGTTTACATGCACCGAAGGCTAATTAACCACGTGGCACGCTAAGCTGTCAATCAAAACAAAAATCAATAATCCGCTATCGGGACAATGAAATCTCAACAGATCGATCAGTTTCCAGTCCCGTTAGTATAATAGTCCCAGAGGTCATGGAGCTCGTTTTCGAGATATTTGATTTATAAAATATGGCGGGAAAAGGATGACTCAGACTTTTACCTTATATTTGCATTGGTAATATTTGGGTCTCAAACCAAAAGAAAAAAAATCAAGAATCTGCTTACATTTTGTCAAATGACCTGTTATGAGCTATTAAATCTTATATTAAAAGATAAATAGGTGTTATGGGGCAAAATATTTTACCTTGTATCGTATGGAAAAACACCAAGGAGTCCGAACTTTTGACACAAATTCCAAAACCTCACCAAAGTACATCCTTAAGTCTTCCAAAATTTCATAAATTCTGTGTAAAATGACGGTGGGTATGGATAAGGGAGCTACCATTTGATTTTTATGGGGGCTAGGATGAAATTTGAAAAAATAGGCAGGACAGGAGTTTTGAGTTAAAAAAAGGCAGGATCAGATTATTTGCAAAAAAGAAAAAGGCAGGACGACAATTTATGTAAAAAAAAAGTCAGGATAAACTAAAAATAGAAAAGGCAGGACCGAATAGAGTGAAAATTAAAAAGGCAGGACCGAATAGAGGGAAAAATAAAAAGGCAGGACAAAATTTTTCATCCTAGCCCCCCCATAAAAATCAAATGGTAGCTCCCTAACATAAACAAGCTCCGTTGGAAGTTGGTCATGATACTATTTGACTTCAATTTTAAAACAGAATAATACCACACAAAACTGTTTAGGTTTTTATTATATAAAAGTGATAAAATGTTAATTAGTATTAATTTGTCGCCTATGGCAGAATAAATACTACCGTTTTCCCTATAGATCTGTGTCTGTGTATGCAGCTGTACAATTTTTCGAAGAAACAAAGTCTGTTTTTATTTAACTCCGCTTATTTTTAGCTCACCTGGCCCAAAGGGCCGAGTGAGCTTTTCTCATCACTTGGTGGTCGTCGTCCGTTTACTTTTACAAAAATCTTCTCCTCTGAAACTACTAGGCCAAATTCTTTCAAACTGAGTTTTACTGTGCGTATTGCTATGTGTTTCTTTATTCTACATTGGCTAGAGGTGTAGGGGGAGGGTTGAGATCTCACAAATAGAAAATGAAAACATGTTTAACCCTGCTGCATTTTTGCGCCTGTCCCAAGTCAGGAGCCTCTGGCCTTTTTTGTCTTGTATGTTTTTTAATTTTAGTTCATTTATATATGTTTTGGAGTTTAGTGTGACGTCCATTTTCACTGAACTAGTGAATGGGTGTGGGATTTTCTCGCTGCATTGAAGACCCATTGGTGGCCTTCGGCTGTTGTCTGCTCTTTGGTCGGGTTGTTGTCTCGTTGACATATTCCCCATTTCCATTCTCAATTTTATCTAGTTTAAAAAATGTGTCCGATGACCCCGCCTGCCAACCAACATACAAATGTAGCCGACATGGCTAAAATAGAACATAGGGGTAAAATGCAGTTTTTAGCTCATATCTCTGAAACTAAAGCATTAAGAGCAAATCTGACATTCGGTAAAAATGTTCATCAGGTCAAGATTGATCTGCCCTGAAATTTTCAGATGAATCAGGCAATCAGTTGTTGTGTTGCTGCCCCTGAATTGGTAATTTTAAGAATATTTTGCAGTTTTTGGTTATCTTCAATATTATTATAGATAGAGATAAACTGTAAGCAGCAATAATGTACAGAAAAGTAAGATCTACAAATAGGTCAAAATGACCAAAATGGTCAATTGACTCCTTGAGGAGTTATTGCCCTTTATAGTCAATTTTCATACATTTTGTAAATTTTTGTAAATTTTTACAAAATATTTTCCTCTGAAACTACTGGGCCAAGTTCATTATAGATAGAGATAATTGTAAACAGCAAGAATGTTCAGTAAAGTAAGATCTACAAACACATCACCATCACCAAAACACAATTTTGTCATGAATTCTATTCTTGTCTATAATATGTGTCCAAATTGTTTAATATGCACATAGACCAAGGTGAGCGACACAGGCTCTTTGGAGCCTTTAGTTTTTATAGATAGTATGTTTTATTAGACAGTGTTATGGGACTACTACTTTTCAACACTTAAAACAAGTTGCTTTCTTTAAAAAAAGAAAAGCAATACGTGAACCTAACACCGCTGACTGATAACCAAAAGATTGTTTCTGAATTTTTGTTTGCTTTTGAATTGAAAGAATAGTGTGTACATTCTTGCACAAGTCAGTTGAAAGCAATGTTGAATAGTTGTGAATTATGTATAATTTTATACAGCTACTATTTGAATATACATTTTAAAGCTCGACTATTTCATTTATTACTTGGGATTGTACATCATTTTTTCATAATCCTATTGCAAATCCCAGTTTCTATTAACCGGATGAATAATGCAAATTGCACAAATCAATCGCAATATAAATTTAAGCACTCAGTTTGCTTTATAATCTGGATGCCTTCATATTCTCAACTCGTTATTGAAGTTGTCTGTACTAATGATAGATGTTGTAATTATTAGATAAATTTAAAGTCCATTTTCCATGTGAAGTACACATGAAACCCTGTGGTATGCAACTTATAGGAAGGTTTCATATATTTTTCAGTCTTGAGAGTAGCATGCCAGCTTCATTTGGAATTCTTATATAGAGACTTATTTTGGTCTCATAAAACATCTCAAATTTTAAGGATTTCCTGATTTTACTTAAATCAATCCAAATATTCTAGAGGGAAACTTGGTTTTGAGGAATATCTTATTTTCAGAAGTTTTATGAATACCTGAACATACTCTCAAAAGGAACCAATTTAAATAAAAAGACACTAGAACACACCCGTGATATCGCGGGTCCGTGACTGAATTAAAGTATATAACTATGTGTAAGCCTTATTTTAGCCTGGATTTTTAGTATTGGTATTGTCATCTGATAAAGTCATGCTGATTATAAGATGCACAGTTTTCTCTGCTTTTAAAATCTTTCTATTTGAACCCGTCGACCTGGAACTTATCAATTATTGGTAATATTAATTATTTGGAAAACAAAAGGGCCTGGAATGGAGTAATTTTTAATCAACAGCATTGTCCTATATTAGTTATAAATAAAGTTGAATTCTTTGATTCGCTGTTTTATGTCATGCCGGCTAACAAATTGGAAACTGTACCTATACGCCTTATTTTAAGTCCAGATTTTTAGTATTCGTATTGTCATCTTATAAAGTCATACTGATTAAAATACTACAATAGGAAACAATGTGACAATGATTGAATTTAGTAGTGTCAACCCTGTGAGTAGTGTCAACCTTGTGATTATGACCCATGTATATAGCAAATCCTAAATACACTGTTTGGTGGTGCGCCTGTCAAATGCGGAAGGTACAGATAAGGTAATATGTAACAGGTGAATATACTATTGGTATCGGTATCGGATTCGACCCGGAACTTGTTAATTATTGGCAATATTCAGATATTAATTATGTGGAAAACAAAAGGGTCTTGAGTGGTGTAATTTTTAATCAACACCATTGTCCTATATTAGCTATATATAAAGTTGAATTCTTTGATTTGTCGTTTTTACCCTATGACGGCTAACAAATTGGACCTCGTTATTTTAGTATTTTAGATGTAGATATAAAAAGATACCAGGATTAACATGTTGTACGCCAGACGCGAGTTAAGTCTACAAAGAATCATCAGTGACGCTCAAATAAAAATAGTTAAAAAGTCCAAATACATTATGAAGTTAAGTAATCTATTCCTTGGGTAAAAATCTTTGGCATTTCGAAAATGTCAAAGTTTTTAAAAGGACAGTGACTCAAGAAAGAAAACAAAGAGAAACAGCTAGAGGTCAATATACCATAAGCAATGATGACCGTGCTTAAAAGTCACATGTCAAGCTCTTACTGCTTTGTCCTGAATTTATATAAGAAAAGCAAAAATTCGCATTCGCGTGAGAAATTATTATTTATACATGAACGTGGTATTTTTGCGCAAGAAATAGTAAATAAAAGCATACGCACTGATACTCTCGATAAGAATACGCATTTGCGTCATCACATATATTAATCTAGTAGTTGAATTCGGATGTCAAACTACCTACCTCAAGTGTTTTGACTCCGGATTCATTGACATTTTATCTGGAATTTTTGTGAACGCAAACCGATAGTGTGCGTGTGAACAGGGTAATGTATAATGTGAATGAATCAAGACTTGTAGGATAGCTGGTCAACACAATGATCATTAATTGATCGAATACAATTTTCAAAACCGTACCATAGTACAAATATTTAGATGCTATAAGGTTGAACTAATAAAACATACATTTCTGTTAGTGAACTTTTTTCTGAAAATAACTTGAATATAATATCAATAAACACAAATGTCAAGTATTTACAGATGGACATTTTATTTATCAATTGAATCTCTTTTTAAGTCTAACATTTCACTATAAGAATATATTGCTATACAAAATATAAGCAAAGACTTACTAAAACAGTATAAAATAATTTGCATTATGATAGTAAATAATTTTGTTATGATTATTGTAAAATATTAATCACGTTTTTTTGTGAGATGCAAGGATTTTAAATCCTTGTGAATTGAAACCACGCAAGTATTTTTTCTCATTCATGACCGCTTAAAATTTAGATATTTAGCTATCTTTGGGTACGCATCCCTGCTCATTGGTGCTCATACGTTACATATGTAATGACTGATCAAACCTGTGAGACATAATGCACGTATACATTACAATTTTAATTATATTCTATAATTATTAGGAATAAATTCAGTCTCAGTTTTACAATAACAATGAATATTCTCTTAGTCTGGTTATATCTATTAATGAAATTAGATATTTTTTTTACAGAAAAATCCTTTTGTTTAAGTTGATTATCTTTCTAGATAAATACTTTTAACAGAAATATCGTTTTCTTAATTTTCTTCACGCTTTCCGACATTTTCTCATGCTATGATTGAAATACTTAATATCAAATGATAAACGTTCAGAAATAATCAGTTTATTCTGGGTCATTGTTTTTCAATTAACTATTTCCAGGTTTATTAAATACTACAAACACAACGCGTAGAGGGACCATCTCAAAGCATGAATTATATAATTGCGTAATCATTATACTTGATATTTGATAAACATTCACATTATTAAAAACATATATATATTTGTCAAAAGGCAAATAGGTTCTAACATATAAATGATTTTAGAATGCAACCTAGTCTTTATTGTTTTACTTTCAAATATACAAATGAACTTTGCCAGATTTTAGAGACGTTCTGAGAATCGTGATTCCCAGGATATCGAGTGGCCCATAGTCACTACCAAAACTCGCCAATATATAAGCGTGAACCCCTCAGGGGGTTCATGCAAAAAATCCTATTATTAGACAGCTAGAATAATGAAATTCCAAACTGAAATTTTGGAAAATTGTAGAAAATTCAGAATTAGTTTACCAGAAACATTAAAAATCACCAATCAGTCTAAATCTCCAGCAATCAGTCTAAATCACCAGCAATCACTCTAAACTACCAGCAATCACTCTGTTTCACAGTGAATCATGAACACTTGCATAAGGACCCCACTGGAAATAAGTTTCAATAACTTTTGTGGGTCATCCTAAGGTATTATGCTACAGTGAAAATCTAGTCAATTCAAATTTCACTCATTATAATTATATCTAGTCTATTTGTATTATCAAAATACCATGACAATTTTCATAATTTTATTTTTTAGATTTTAATTTTTAGTAAACTTGAAGGCCGTACATTGACCTATAATGGTTTACTTTTATAAATTGTTATTTGGATGGAGAGTTGTCTCATTGGCACTCACACCACATCTTCCTATATCTATGTAAATCATTTTAGTGTATATATATAAACTGTCTAGTGCTATATCTGTGTCATTTTAATTTATTGTTTCTGTCAAATTCATGCCTTTTATCTTGAATAAATAAATAAATATATATAACTGAATCACCCTGTGTTATCACTTTTAGACCAACACAGACTCCCTTGGTAGAGAATTACTAAGACTCCGAGATCAGAACAGCTACTATGATGATTCTGTTACAGACAGTCCAACACAATATGTGGAGAGTACCACGCTGAGTGGATCACCAGAGGGTGTGGATGATCCTGCCAAGGAAGAGGTATTATCGCTACTTTTAGGGAGCTACCATTTGATTTATATGGGGGGTGGTTCTAGGATGAAATTTGAAAAAAAGGCAGGAAAGGAGTTTTGAGTTGAAAAAAGGCAGGATGAGCAACTTTGGATAAACAAAATGCAGGATGACAATTATGTAAAAAAAAAGTCAGGATAAACTAATAAAAAAGGCAGGACAAAATAGAGTGAAAAATAAAAAGGCAAGACAGAGTGTAAAAAAAAGGCAGGACATCCTAGCCCCCCCCCCTTAAAAATCCAATAGTAGCTCCTTTATTTTCGCCTTCTTGAAGTCATAAAGCAAGACATATATATAGATTATAGGCAGTTTTTTTAGCGGCATCAACAACTTGTTAAACTTTTTGAATAGGTCAGTTATCAGTCAAGGATATAACTCTATAGGGTTATTAGAGAAAAATAACATACGTTTAGTTATTGTGGACTAAAAAATCAAAGAACTGTGATAACATATGTATATTACATGTTTCAAAGGGACAATATATATCATTAGTTTTGTTAAAATGTATACAAGTTCTATTGATATTACTATTGTCTTTGTGTATAATTAACTATAGAAAGATATAACAGTTCATAGTTTGCCAATCATGCATAGTACACCTATGTTATTACAGAAAAATGTGCCTGTAATAACTAAAGGGTGTTATTACAGCTTCTCTACATTACTCCAAAGCATTTGCTCAGACATACATCATGCTTAATTACAATGTATTTTAATTTATTGTAAGAAATAATTATCAGAGCATGTAATGAGTTTCTGTGCAAGCCTCCCAGTTTTTCGCAAGTGTCTCATATAATAAGTTAGATGCCTTTAATAACTAAGCCTTGTTATTACAGCTAAGTTTATCCCTTAAAAGCCTCGTCTCATTGATTTACCATGGGTAATGAAAAATGTATTAATTTAATTCAAAAATTAGTTATGAAGGCTATGCATTTAGTTTCTGCCTAAAGTTTCATTAGAGTTCCGTAGAGCCCACTAAAAATTAAAACATTTATGATTTATTTTACAAATAACAGACATGTTATTACAGATTTAGAAAATTTAAGAATTAAAGAGTAGACAACTCATGAAAGAGGGGCGAAAGATACCAAAGGGACAGTCAAACTCATAGATCGAAAATAAACTGACAACGCCATGGCTAAAAAAGAAAAAGACAAACAGACAATAATAGTACACAAGACACAACATAGCAAACTAAAGACTAAACGACACAAACCCCACCAAAAACTGGGGGTGATCTCAGGTGCTCCAGAAGGGTAAGCAGATCCTGCTCCACATGTGGCACCTGTCGTGTTGCTCATGTTATTACAAATCCGGTAAATAGTCTAATTCGGTAGGTCACATTCGTGAAAAGGGAAGGGGATTGTAGGTACGACATAAGGAACATATCCGATATCATCTGTGAAACGGTTATTCCATAACGGACAACTGAAGGCGTCCGTAAAATTTACAAAGGGATGATTCCAACTTCACCATTTGGAACTCTTGGTTTAATAGCTTCCTTGTGAGCAGCAACCCTCTATCAAGGAAATCATGATAGGAAATACAAGCCTGGGAATATCGTATCAATTGGGAGATATATACTCCATATGCAGGCACTGCTGGAATGTTGCTACATAGAAACGGAAAGTTCATAATTGGGAAGCTGAAATCATCTCTTTTTTATAAAGTTTTGTTTTCAACCGACCCTCATTGTCAATTTCTAGATATGAGGCAGACTTAACTATATCTGTTGTATCCTTTATCTCTAGTTCGATGGGATAGATTCGTTCAACATAGTCACTAAATTTTGAATTATTTAGTGAGAGAACATCATCTGTATAGCGGAAAGTAAAGTTAAAGGATATTGCTAACTTCTATCTTTCTTCCTAAGAAGTTCCTGTATGAAATTATCTGTAATAATAGATGCAAGATATTTTCTGTAATAACCCTATAGAGTTAAATGCCTGAATGGTTATAGTGAAACCACTGATGATAAATCAATAACATTTGGTATGCAGCCAGTTGAATTCAGCATTGGGCACATCTCGTTTCAATGAAGATTATTTTAGCCCGTTGATTGACTTTAAATCAAATAAAATTGGTTTGTGATCCATTAGGTCAGTTTAAAGGGAAACCTGGACTAATGGTTAGTCAATTATATTCCCCTGACCTGTTATTTGTACAATAGTTGGCTGATTGCAGGATAAATCTAAATACCAAAAAGGTGAGAGATGTCTCTACGTAACACAGTTTGTTAAATTTAGTTATACAATTTCAGGAAAAGTTGGAAGAAGATACCAGTAATGGTGGTGAATTACTGGACCATGAGGTACAGTACAGCAAAGGGGGTTCAGTATTAAATCACTTATCTTGGTGACTTTCCACTGTGAATTTGACTGAATGCTAGTGATTAAGATGGCAATTAACTTTAAAATAATTAATTTCACTCTGATTCAATAGAAAGTAGATCACGAAGCCTTAGGTCATTAATCAGCTTTAAAACTTCAGATCACCAGCAATCACCCTGGTGGGTGATAACACACTTTCTCTAATTCTTCGTCAATTTATCCCTTTCTGCACCCGTTGTATAAAAAAAATTTAATCAACATGTGGTTCGTTTGATCTTAGTTCTTCATTGGTTAAAATCCGATTATGACGTCGAATTTTCTTGCTTTCCTCTGAATTTCTTATTGTGACGGCATGAAAAAAGGCGACCATGCCTGATGACGGCACATAAAAAGAACACATCTTTTTGCAGAACATTCGAAAAGAAGGAATAAATTTGCCTGGGTATTGTTTGAAACTCATTAGAGAAACAGATTCTACCACCAAATCTCGTGTGTCGATATTTATCCACTCTCGACAATTTTAAATATTTTAAACGCCGGTGAGCCTCGCGTTTTAAATTTGAAAATTTAACTGTCTGGAGTTGATAAATATCGTATTACACTCGATGCAGTGGTAGAATCTATATTTACGGTAGGGGATAACACACTTTACGGTGTGGGATAACACACTTTACGGTGTGGGATAACACACTTTACGGCTGGGGGATAACACACTTTACGGTGGGGATAACACACTTTACGGTGGGGGATAACACACTTTACGGTGGGGGATAACACACTTTACGCTGGGGATATCCATATTTTATTTTACCTATTCTTTATTGCATTTTCATATTTTTCTCTATTATTTATTTTGCCCATTCTTCTATATTTATTTTTTTGTCTTTTATTTTCTATCTTTTTTTCATGTCTATTTTCTCTTTTTTTTATTTTCCACCTTATTCTTAAATATTGACAAAATTAAACATTTCTAATTTGTACAATAGAACAAATATTGAAAAATTAAAATTATATTTTTTTAATTATATTTTAAACTTTTAGTCTGTTCAATGACAAAGATTCAATAGCAGCCTGTGAGAATTTCAAATTTGTATAAAACTAAGAAAAGATGCTAATAAAAGAAGAAAAAAACTGATGATGCAGATTTAACATTAGCATTTGAGAATTTCAAATTTGTATAATCATTATAATCATGATAATAGCAGGAAAAGATGCAAATACATGTATTAGAAAAAAACTGATTTTAATTTAATTATATTTTAAAATATCAGAATTTTGATGCAGATTTAACATTAGCATATGAGAATTACATCTAATAGCAAGGGAACATATTAGAAAATAAAATTTAGATTTGAATTTAACTATATTTAAAATTTTCAGATTGTTCACAAAGATTCAACTTTAGCCAAATTGATATCATCAATGGACGTTATAGTTCATGGACAAGACAAGAAGGTTAGTTAGGGAGCTACCATTTGATTTTTATTGGGGAGGACTAGGAGGAAAAATTTTGTCCTGCATTTTGTTTAGTTGAAATTTCTGTCCTGCCTTTTTTTTCCACTCTATTGGGTCCTGCTTTTTTTTTATTAATTTATCCGGACATTTTTTTACATTCAAAATTGTCATCCTGTCTTTTTTTTTTTGGCAAATTGTCTCATTCTGCCTTTTTTTTTTAACTCGAAACTCCTGTCCTGCCATTTTTAGCTCATATGTGAGCTTATGCCATCACTTGGCGTCCGTCGTCGTCCGTCGTCGTCTGTCGTCATAAACTATTTAAAAAATCTTCTCCTTTGAAACTACTGGGCCAAATACCTTCAAACTTTTTCTAAATGTTCCTTAGGGTACCTAGTTTATAAATTGTGTCCGAAGTTTTGATCCATCGACAAACATGGCCGCCATGGCTAAAAATAGAACATAGGGGTCAAATGCAGTTTTTGGCTTATATCTCAAAAACTAAAGCTTTTAGAGCAAATCTGACATGGGGTAAAATTGTTCAATTGGTCAAGATCTATCAGCTCTGAAATTTTCAGACGAATCGAACAACCCATTGTTGGGTTGCTGCCACCGAATTAGTAGTTTTAACAAAATTTTGCAGTTTTTTGTTATTATTTTGAATATTATTATAGATATATATAAACTGTAAGCAGCAATAATGTTCAGCAAAGAAAGATCTACAAAAAAGTTAATATGACCATAATTGTCAATTGACCCCTTAAGGAGTTATTGCCCTTTAAAGAAAATTTTACACAATTTGTTCATCAAGTTTGCTAACATTTAAAATCTTCTCCTCTGAAACTACTGGGCCAATTACCTTCAAACTTGAACTAAATGTTCCTGAGGGTATCTTGTTTATAAATTATATCCGAAGTTTGTATTCATTGACAAACATGGCCGCCATGGCTAAAAATAGAACATAAGGGTCAAATGCAGTTTTTGGCTGATATCTCAAAACTAAATCTTTTAAAGCAAATGTGACATGGGGTAAAATTGTTTAATTGGTCAAGATCTATCGGCCCTGAAATCATCAGACGAATCGAACAACCCATTGTTGGATTGCTGCCACCAAATTGGAAGTTTTAACAAAATGTTGCAGTTTTTTGTTATTATTTTGAATATTATTATAGATATATATAAACTGTAAGCAGCAATAATGTTCAGCAAAGTAAGATCTACAAAAAAGTTAATATGACCAAAATTGTCAATTGACCCCTTAAGGAGTTATTGCCCTTTAAAGACAATTTTACACAATTTGTTCATCAAGTTTGCTAACATTTAAAAATCTTCTCCTCTGAAATACACGTGAGCGATTCAGGCTCTTGAGAGCCTCTTGTTTTTTTTTAAATTTCATCCTGGCCCCTCCATAAAAATCAGTTGGTAGTTCCCTTAATCTAAAAAAAGTTTCTAAAACAGGCCTATTAGATAAGGCCACACTTAAACATACTTGTTTGCCTAAACCCTAACAAAATGTAGAGACAGTGGGTAGGTAGATAGACATTTTATTTTATTTTTTAGTCAAAGAGAAATTGAAGCTTCAGATGTTTTTTAGTCTTCATGCCTATCTGATTAAAAAAACTTTTCACACCAGTCAGGACAATAAAGAATTTTGAGTAGGCAGCTATTTTCTGGGCAGTATAGGGTTAAGGCAAACAGATTCTTTTTTTATGGCATTATTTATAGAAAATATCGGATTTTGGTCCAGAAATATTCCTGTTTCACATGATCATAAGATTGATTGATTGGATATTGGTGTTTAATGCCACTTTCATCCCTCTTGGTTATAGCATGATGGTCAGTTTCTATTGGTGGAGGAAGGTCACCAGGAGTACATTAGGAGAATTGACCTATGGTACAATAACTGGCTATCCTAGTCCAATATAATTGAACTTTTATTTTGCCTGCTGTGATGTTGTGAATAGGCTTCAAACCCTCAACCTCAGTGTTGATAGGATAGTGGTCACAGTAGATAATCTACTAAAATCACTCGTCCACTGAGGCCCCACATAACCATTTCAATACCAGAATAAAATTTAGAAAAGAATGTTCAATCTGAAACCATAAATTGGAGATGGACATTGGTGTACAAAATATGACTATTTACTATAGCAAAGCAAGTGTGAGGAAATTAACCCATGGTCTACAAAAGAAACACAAGGATTCATTTATTATCATACATACAAATTTTTGTAGAATTAGGAAAACATGCTTTTTTGTGAATATTTGATATTGAAGTTTTCTTATATAGATATAAGAAGATGTGGTAATGCCAATGAGACAACTCTCCATCCAAGTCAAAATTTATAAAAGTAAACCATTATGTTTGCATACACTTAAGACTAGAAATTTGAAATTAGTTGAATTTTTAAACTTTGTGGAGGACCTGTACTCGAGAATCCTGCAAAAATGATGTCAAAGCAGTAGAAATGAATTCAAAGTAGCATTGAATATATAGATTCCCTGCTGAAAATGTACAGTGGGATTCCACTGGAAATACCTCTGGAGTTCCATTAGTGTGCCATTGAAGAACCACTGTATTTACACCTGGGAAATTTGGTCAGGATTATGTTTGAAATATATAATAATTGTATTATTACAATCTAAAATATTAAGTTTTTATTCAAAAAGAATATGGAAACCTGTTTATTTATCCGATACTTTGAAAATTGAATTTTATTTTATTTTATATTTGTTCTTAGCCAATGGGATTGCATCCAGAATCAGACCGAAAACAAAAAGAAGATTCATTAGATCAACACAAATATACACCTGAACAGTTGATGGAGAAAGCTTTGGGACTGGAAAATGATAATGTAAGATATTGGGTTTAAATCATTTTATTTTTCAATACCTGGAACTTGGTGATCTTTTGGTAGAAAGAATTTCCAATAACTGTGGTTAGAGCCACTGAGGCAGGGTTTTTATTATTGAGTTTTGTGAAATGTCATTTATATTTAAGTTGGGACAGGTTGTCTTCTTTTTATCTTGGATTGTAAAATAGCAGTTTCTTGATCTTCAATTAAGTATAAATATGCAAATTTTGAGACATGAATTAAAATTATTTGTAAAAATCTTCACATTAAGATGAAGAAAGTTATATTTTTAAGACTCTTTTTACTAAAACAGAATATTTTTTGCTTGATTCAATTGTTTTAAACTTAGCCGTATAAGGGGAGATAACTTAAATAATCTTATATTAATAAATGTTCAGTAAATTTGGCATATTTTGTTTTGTGGCAAGACACGATTTTTTTTAAGACCCCATTTTTATTATTTTTCTAAAAGCAATTAAATTAGAGGTAATATATTTTTTTCGTATGTTTTATTTTGATATGCTATTGTTTAGTTATCTTTTTTTTTCCACAAACGTGTTTTTTGTATATTCTATTCAAACCCAACAATTTTTGCACATCCTGTACTTTGAAATGTCCCTTCATGACCTTAACTGTACATTTCATTTTGGAAAAAGCATGACATTAACTATACATTTTGCCAAATTTTTAGAAAATTCTTTTTATTATAATGAAGAACATCCCCAGCATCTTGATCTACATTAAATTTTTGGGGAAACATTGCCTAAGATGTTTTTGCAGTTTTGGAAAGAAAAGTAGAACAAAATTTTACAAATTATTATTAATTTTCATATGAACATGAACTGATTTTGTGTCATGGATGGATACCTCATATCCTTTGTTTTTCTATTATGTAGGCAAAGAAATTGTTTTTTTTTAGCAGGAGAATATGTTTGATTATTGCAACCTAAGAAGGGGGCCTCATTGGCCGAGTGGTCTAAGCCTGTCTACACTTGAGGGTGTGAGTTTGAATCCTGAACGTGGCAGATGTGTTGAATAGACTCCAATTTTAATTGAATTACTAAGGATTGTCAGTTTCCTACTGAAGGTCGATTGTTCTCTCCTGGCACTCTGGCTTCCCCACCAATAAAAACTCGCTGCTACAAAATAGCTCACAGTGCTGAAAGTGGCATTAAACACCAATCAATCTGTCATGGAACCTAAGTTGTATTGAATTGTTTGTTTTTTTAGGACTTCAAGAGAAATTTTGAGGTTGGAAGTAGTATACTATGGGAGAACGGCATTGTACCATATACACTGGTTGGTAATTTGTGTAAGTATTGTAATGGATATTTGGGTAGTCTCCCTTTAATAGTTTCAAATTTGTATTAGTAGCCACTGCACGTCCTAGGAGATGTCGACACAGACCCCCTCCTGTTACAGTATACATAATTTCCTGATAACTGTTCATACCCAATAGGTGTTTTATACCAAAACCGGTTTTTAAAGCCATTGCTTTAATGCTTTGACTATCAAAGAATGTAGAAGTTGGAGTGAAAAAGTGCAATATTTATACCTGCGATTTCGTTCTTGATGTTTCAACAAAATATCGAATCATGTCAGTTGTTGATTTAATATTGAAAATTTGACTGAATTGTCCCTTATACGGATATTGTTTATTTCATCTTTTTTTTTGAAAGAGGTCAATTTGCTCTAGATCTTGTTCATTCATGAAATTAACATTCGTTCATAAATATCATAAAATCACTACCCACGTTATAGTAATGTAATCTAATCTCACATTATTTGTTTTAAAAGTAGCACAGTTTGCCCATTTTGATTACACTTACAAATTCCTGTATGAAATATTCCACACAGAATGTACACGGAATATAGTAGGAATATTGCATTGAATTCCTACCAGAAAAGAGTGATATTCTAGTCAGACAGTAGTAGGAATTCACACGGAAAATAGCCGAAAATTTAAATTAGCAGGAATTTCTTAGTAGAAATATTAAAATTGAGAATGGAAATGGGGAATGTGTCAAAGAGACAACAACCCGACCACAGAACAGACAACAACAGAAGGTCACCAGTAGGTCTTCAATGCAGCAAGAAATTCCGCACCGAGGCGTCCTTAAGCTGGCCCTAAACAAAATATATAATAGTTCAGTGATAATGGACGTCATACTAAACTCCAAATTATACACAAGAAACTAAAAGTAAAATAATACAAGACTAACAAAGGCCAGAGGCTCCTGACTTGGGACAGGCGCAAAATGCGGCGGGTTAAACATGTTTATGAGATCTCAACCTCCCCTATACCTCTAGCCAATGTAGAAAAGTAAACGCATAACAATACGCACATTAAAAGTCAGTTAAAGAGAAGTCCGAGTCCGATGTCAGAAGATGTAACAAAAGAAAATAAACAAAATGACAATAATACATAAATAACAACAGACTACTAGCAGTTAACTGACATGCCAGCTCCAGACCTCAATTAAACTGATTGAAAGATTATGTCTTCATCATATGAATATCAGGCACAATCCCTCCCTACAAGGAATATTCAAATAAGCAGGAATAATTTGGCAGGAAAATAAAATTTCTACTAGAAAACCTGGTAGGAATTTTTCTAAATTCCACCCAGAAAAAGATACTTTGTAGTAGAAATTTAAAAATATACACAATGTAAGTATATTCACAAATACACAACTAGGTCAATCATTTAAGGTTCATCAATACACCATAACAAAAATGGTGTTTTCACCATGAAATTTCGTTTGAATGCAGACAAAACTGTAATTTTAAAAGTTTTAAATCCTGGCAGCACCTTTACATTAACTAGGCAGCAATTGCTTAAAGGATGTTTGCTCTTCTTTTTTAAAATTTTATCAGATATTCGGAATCCTTTGGTTTTATCCATGTAGTGCTAATAAATATTTTAACCTCTACTAACCCTTACTTTTTTTTATGCCCCGCCACAGCGGAGTAGGCATTAAGTTTTACCCTTTTCCGTCCATATGTTAATACACCCTGTACATCCCAAAATTGGTTTCACATCTCTAACTTAAGTTTTCCTTAACCAAATGTTATTTAACTTATACACAATGGTTATTACAACAAAACACAGATTAAGTTTGAATTTTGGTGGTGTCACTTATACGGTTCTAGAGTTATGCCCCTTTACAAATGGAAAAATTACTGAATTTTTCGTTTCGATTCTCTAACTTTAGTTTCCTCAACCAAATTTTATGAAACATATACACAATGCTAATTACCACAAAACACAGATCAAATTTGAATTTTGGTGGTGTCACTTATACGATTCTAGAGTTATGCCCCTTTACAAATGGATAAATTACTGAATTTTTCGTTTCCATTCTCTTACTTTAGTTTTCCTCAACCAAATGTTATGAAACATATACACAATGCTAATTACCACAAAACACAGATCAAGTTTGAATTTTGGTGGTGTCGCTTTTTCCGTTATAGAGTTATGTCCCTTTGCAAATGGAAAAATTGCTGAATTTTTTGTTTCCGTCATCTATCTTAAGTTTGTCACAACTAAATGTTATGAAACATATACACAATGCTCATTTCCACAAAACTCAGATCAAGTACAAATTTGGGTAGCGTCACTTTTACAGTCCTTGAGTTATGTCCCATTATAACCTTATAACTTGTATGCAAACGGGGGCATCATCTGTGTCCCATGGACATATTCCCCATTTATCATTATCTTATAACATATAGTTTGAAAAACCATTTTTGAAAATCTTATAAAATCCTGGTTATTTTTTCATAGTTTTTGAAGAAAAAAGGTGCCAATGTTAAATGCATTAAAAATCTATGGAGAATCATTTCCCTCCATTTTTTCAATTCATTGCTTATATCTGGAAAACAAGAGCACACGGTCCCTTCAATTTTTTCTGCTTTTTAGTTCCTTTATTTATATACTTTCAATTTTATAACAGTCTTTTAAAAAGCTTGTTATTTTGAAACAGAGTAGCTAGCAATCTTCCTGAACAGTCTTATACAGGCTTTGATTTACCCTGTGTTATTGCAATGCTAATTAATCTATCATTTATTTTGACAGAAATTACCTTTTTAATTTTTTCACTCTTATCATCCTTAAAGATTAAATTTAGGTGAGTGGATACTTTCGATTATTCTAATGTGATATTCTCTAGAATTAATTATTAATAAAATTTTTAACACTTTACAAACATTTGTTCATTTACAGCAAATTCTGAAGAGAAGGCTATAATTGAGAAGGCTATAGAAGAATTGGCAAAGAAGACATGTATACAGCTAGTTCCTAAAGACAGCATTAAAACACAGGATCTCAGTCACAAATCATACTTAGAATTTGTTCCTGAAACGTAATAAACTACAGCTCGTATATATGCATTTTGCGGTGGCATTATGTTTTACTCTTGTCCGTCTACATATGTACGAACGTAGGTCACAAAATTGGTTTCCGTTCTCTAACTTTAGTTTGCCTCAAACAAATGTTATGAAACTTATATACAATGCTAACTGCCACAAAACACAGATCAAGTTTGAATTTTGGTGGTGTCACTTTTACCGTTCTATAGTTATGCCCCTTCACAAATGAAAAAATTGCTGAATTTTTCTTTTCGTTCTCTAACTTAAGTTTGCCTTAACCAAATGTTATGAAACTTATACACAATGGTTATTACCACATAACACAGATTAAGTTGGAATTTTGATAATATCAATTTTACCGTTTTAGAGTTATGCCACTTTACCAAATGTTTACAAATGGAAAAATTGCTGAATTTTTTGTTTCTGTTCTCTAAGTTAAGTTTGCCTCAACCAAATGTTATGAAACTTATACACAATGCTTATAACCAAAAAACTCAAATCCAGTACAAATTTGGGTAGCGTCACTTTTACTGTTCTTGATTTATGTTCCTTTATAACGTTTTATGCAAGCAGGGGACATCTGTGTCCCATGGACACATTCCCCATTTATTTTACATAAAATGACAATCTTTGCACATTTTCACACATATTTGTTAGTTTGAAATATTAAGCAAATGCAAGTTCAAGTAGAATATTTTCGTTAAAAGTGTTGTTTATATAGACAAACTTTGTGGTAAATTATTTAGTTAGTTCTTGCATATGTGGTAATTTTATGGCGGGTTAAAAATTCAATTTTTCCAAGAAAATACTGTACCGGTTAGTAGGGCCTTTAAAGTGAGTGCATTTATTGTGACCTCCCATGTAAAAAAAAAATCTGGGTTTTGATTTTGCTTTACCGCACTCTCAGAAATGGAAATTTATAATGAAATGCTCAACTTATTATTTCTGTATAAAATTAGGCCAATATTTATATATAATTATACAATTTTTTCTAGCTCATGTTCATCCTGGGTTGGAAGACATACATCTGGTAAACAAGAGATCACCTTACAAAATCCAGGCTGTGTACATGTAAGTTTAAATTCATTGCAGTTTTTATAGAAGAGCAATGAAAGATACCAGATGGACATTCAAACTCATTAATCGAAAATAAACTGACAAACACCATAGCTTAAAAATAAAAAGACAACAGACATTTAAAAACAATATTGCATAAACACAACATAGAAAAATACAGACTAAGCAACACGAACCCCACCAAAAACTGGGGGTGATCTCAGGTGCTCTGGAAGGGTAAGCAGATGCTGCTTCTCATGTGTCGTGTTGCTCATGTTAGTACAAACTTGGTAATAAGTCTAATTCCGTAGGTCACATCCTTGAAAACAGTGGAATATCCAGTGAACGAAAACAAAAGAAAATTCACTCTTCTTATGGTAGAGTAGTGAAAGTCAATAATAAAACAATACCGTTGACAATACTGATCAAAAGTTATTTCTAAATAATAATTGTACATTTTAGAGAAATTATTTGTTAAAGGGTGTTATTAGAAATATACATGCAAAAACATGATGCTTGATGTTCTTTATTGAGATAATTGCTTTAGAAGCTTGCGCAATTGAATATTAAAAACGGCCAATCTTAGCTGCATATTGATAAAAAAAATTGGAAAAAATCATGTATACTCAAAATCGAAAGATCTTTCAAGTCGCCAATTTTCTGAGTGTTTTAAAAAGTACTTAGTATGTTACAATTTCCCAAAGTATGCTTATTTTTTTCACAACTTAGTTATTGAGGACACTGGTCTGCTCTTGTCACATGTATATTCAATAGAGAACAATTGTTTTTCGTGAATATAAACATTTAAAAGACTGTCTGTGCAGGTTAAAAAAATAAATATAACTTTTTTGTAAAGTAGGTATCTTTCTACTATTTTGTATACAAATTTTAGAAAGGTCGGCTCAAGTTTTGTACACATATTTGCAGTCTTCTTGATCTATTCTTATTCAATGTTTACATCAAGATAAGGTCTGTCTAATTTTGCTTAGTAACTTAATATAAAAAGTGCCAGTCTTTACTGCATATCAATGGATTCCTTTGGAATTTTTTTCTTGACTTTCTCTGATCTAGCTGTATATATATATATACGAATAATTAGCATGTTCCAGAGAAGTCGACAGACAGTAAAAAAATAAATTGAAGTTGGTACTCTAGGAATTTGTTCGCGTAGATACATTTTAAACCAATTTTACTCCAAGCATCTATATAGCCTGCTGTACTCGTCGTTGGCTACTTAAGGAGGAAAATGATAACATTGAGTGGAAGTTTTGTTTTTATTTCAATTTATGTCAACTTTTACTACTTACCAGAAAGTTTTTCTGTGAATCCACAAATGATAGCGTCCTTGCTAAAATGGGACAAACATTGAGAAGATCTAGTTTTCAGTGTTTACAGGGGAGGTAATATTTTGTCACTAGATTTCCCACTGAAAAGGGAACGAAATTGTCTAGATTGCGGGTTGCAGATTGCAGGTTTAAGTATTAGATATACCACGAGGGCATTAGCATGAGAGGGTGTATCTAATTTACACAATTTTATGATCAGTGTTAAAGGCAGAGTATCCAATTACATTAAACAACATTCTGGTGTAAATAAATTTACACCTAAAAATAGAAATCTATCAATTTACATTAATCATAATATCTTGAGATGTAAATGCACTTAATTGGTCTAACACCCTCAGGGTTTATCTAATACATACACTTTCTATTCGAAAAGAGAAAACTTAACAAACATTTGGGTAAAACTTTCAACAAATGCATAGCACATACATACTTAAACATCAAGACTTGACACGGTTTTTATATAGTGGTAAAGACTTATTGCCTTTTAACTAGATGTAAGTTTCTGGATTTTTGTCTCGCTTGACGGAGTCAAAAGTGAGACATAGGGTATGCTGTTTCCGGCCTCGGCTGCGGCGGCAACGCTGGCGGTGTCAACAATGTATTAGTTTGTGATCAGGTCTAGTTTATGGTGAACCACTAGTGGTAAGTCAAAGATATTTGGTATGCAGTCGTATTAGTATTGGCACATCTCATTACCATGGAGATTATTTGGCCCTGCCCCTCAGTTATGGTCTATTGACTTTGAAATTTATGCTTAGTTTTCATGTATTAGTTTGTGATTAGGTCAGTTTATGGGAACCACTAGTGGTAATTTAATGATAATTGGTATGCAGTTGTATAAGCATTGGCATATCTCCATTTCCCTAGAGATTATTTGGCCCGCCCTCTCAGTCATGGTCTATTGACTTTGAAACTTTTGCTTAGTTTTCATGTATTAGTTTGTGATTAAGTCGGTTTATTGGGAACCACGAATGGTAGGTCAATGATATTTGGTATTAGCATTGGCACATCTCATTTCCAAGGAGATTGTTTAGCCATTTACCTTCAGTCATGGTTTACTGACTTTGATTATTTGCAAAACTTACATGTTAAAGTGTTGCTATTTTAATTTCAACATTTGCATTATCGAAATTACAAAAAAGCTAGACATATCTCTGTGATAACAGTTTATTTAGCTAAGTTCTATTGCATTCAAACCAGGGTCCTTCTCAAAAGTCTTGTCATAAAAGACTGCGTTTACTGCGTTTATACGCTATGATAGATATCTTTTTGTTCCCCGCGTAACGCGTTGCGGGGGTACATGGAAATACCGGGTGTCCGTCTGTCCGTCGTTATGTCCGTGTGTCCGTCTGTCCGGTTCAAAAATGGTGGAACAGGATTGTAGTTACGACATAAGGAACATATCCACTATCTGTGGGTTTTTGTTTTGTCATGTTTTCACCGCTGCCTGATTTTTTGGCAGATTGGCACTTATTGCTTATAGTGAACCAGCATTCCATAGTTCTACATGAAATCTAATTGCATATGCTATAGAAGAGGGGGGAATAAGAAGTGAGCGTGCTCACCAAGGGTTTTTTTGATTTAAATTGCAATAAAATGCATTAAGGATGTTCTTAGGTGAGGTTTTGGAAATATGTGTCAGATGTTCCGACTCCTTGGATTTTTTCCAGTAATGCAGGGTAAAATATTTTGGCCCATTACACCCATATTTCTTTTCATAAAAGTCTTCAATAGCTCATAAAAGGTCATTTCCCAAAATTTAAGCATATTCTTGATTTTTTTTCTTTTGATGTGAGATCCAAATAAAACCAATGCAATTTCTTGATTTTTTCAAATTTCACCTAAGTACATCCTTAATCTTATTTATTGCGAACCAAATGATACTTTTCCACAGATTCAACTGAAAGTAACCTGTCGATTTAAACTTTTGTAAGTTCTTTTGTCCCATCTGACAAATACAATAGCTATTGTTATCTGTGTTAAGTTTATTCAATGGGACCTTTAAATTTCTTGCAAGAGAAATCTATCACTCACTGATTAATTTACCTGAACAAAAAATTGAACTGTCAATGATGAAAATACATGTACCAATACTAAATAAGGACTCACAAAACTGCATGTGGTGTTGTATTAATTCAATATCAATAATACATTTTTAATGTGTTCAATATAAACACTGATTCAAAAATTAAAAGTTGATTTCTGATCAACACAGAGAACAATAGCTATATTGTATATATTCAATGGGACAATACCTTGGTCAAGAGCAGACAACTCTGTGGTAAACTTTCATTTGGTTCACAATGAAACATACTGGGGATGCATACATTTTCGTGGATACCAATTTTGGTGGATATTTCAATTGATGGTTTTGCCTGAGATTGGATATCTTTTTTGTCACCAGATCTAAGGTCAAGGATCTAAGGTCAAGGTCATAACATCCTTGAAAACAGTGGAATATCCAGTGAGCGAAAACAAAAGAAAATTCACTCTTCTTATGGTAGAGTAGAGAAAGTCAATAATAAAACAATACCGTTGACAATACTGATCAAAAGTTATTTCTAAATAATAAGTGTACATTTTAGAGAAATTATTTGTTAAACGGCGTTATTAGAAATATACATGCAAAAATATGATGCTTGATGTTCAGTATTTATTGAGATAATTGCTTTAGAAGCTTGCAATTGAATATTAAAAACAGCCAATCTAAGCTGCATATTGATAAAAAAAATTGGAAAAAATCATGTATACTCAAAATCGAAAGATTTTTCAAGTCGCCAATTTTCTGAGTGTTTTAAAAAGTAACAGCTAGTTGACTTAGTATGTTACAATTTCCCAAAGTATGCTTATT
The DNA here is from genome assembly GCA_017311375.1 of Mytilus coruscus. Classification (NCBI taxonomy): domain Eukaryota; kingdom Metazoa; phylum Mollusca; class Bivalvia; order Mytilida; family Mytilidae; genus Mytilus; species Mytilus coruscus. The sequence goes on from CM029605.1 coordinate 74,618,545, forward strand.
TTTTCACAACTTAGTTATTGAGGACACTGGTCTGCTCTTGTCACATGTATATTCAATAGAGAACAATTGTTTTTCGTGCATATAAACATTTAAAAGACTGTCTGTGCAGGTTAAAAAAATAAATATAACTTTTTTGTAAAGTAGGTATCTTTCTACTATTTTGTATACAAATTTTAGAAAGGTCGGCTCAATTTAAGTTTTGTACACATATTTGCAGTCTTCTTGATCTATCCTTATTCAGTGTTTACATCAAGATAAGGTCTGTCTAATTTTGCTTAGTAACTTAATATAAAAAGTGCCAGTCTTTACTGCATATCAATCGATTCCTTTGGAATTTTTTTCTCGACTTTCTCTGATCTAGCTGTATATATATATATACGAATAATTAGCATGTTCCAGAGAAGTCGACAGACAGTAAAAAATAAATTGAAGTTGGTACTCTAGATACACTTTAAACCAATTTTACTCCAAGCATCTATATAGCCTGCTGTACTCGTCCTTGGCTATTTAAGGAGGAAAATGATAACATTGAGAGGAAGTTTTGTTTTTATTTCAATTTATGTCAACTTTTACTACTTACCAGAAAGTTTTTCTGTGAATCCACAAATAATAGCGTCCTTGCCAAAATGGGACAAACATTGAGAAGATCTAGTTTTCAGTGTTTACAGGGGAGGAAATATTTTGTCACTAGATTTCCCACTGAAAAGGGAACGAAATTCTCTAAAATGCAGGTTGCGGGTTGAGGGTTGCAGGTTGCAGGTTTAAGTATTAGATATACCACGAGGGCATTAGCATGAGAGGGTGTATCTAATTTACACAATTTTATGATCAATGTTAAAGGCAGAGTATCTAATTACATTAAACAACATTCTGGTGTAAATAAACTTACACCTAAAAATAGAAATCTATCAATTTACATTAATCATAATATCTTGAGATGTAAATGCACTTAATTGGTCTAACACCCTCAGGGTTTATCTAATACATACACTTTCTATTCGAAAAGAGAAAACTTAACAAACATTTGGGTAAAACTTTCAACAAATGCATAGCACATACATACTAAAACATCAAGACTTGACACGGTTTTTATATAGTGGTAAAGACTTATTGCCTTTTAACTAGATGTAAGTTTCTGGATTTTTGTCTCGCTTGACGGAGTCAAAAAGCGAGACATAGGTATACTGTTTCCGGCGTCGGCGGCAACGGCGGCGGCGTCAACAATGTATTAGTTTGTGATTAGGTCTAGTTTATGGTGAACCACTAGTGGTAAGTCAAAGATATTTGGTATGCAGTTGTATTAGTATTGGCACATCTCATTACCATGGAGATTATTTGGCCCTGCCCCCTCAGTTATGGTCTATTGACTTTGAAATTTATGCTTAGTTTTCATGTATTAGTTTGTGATTAGGTGAGTTTATGGGGAACCACTAGTGGTAATTTAATGATAATTGGTATACAGTTGTATAAGCATTGGCATATCTCATTTCCATGGAGATTATTTTACCCCGCCCCCTCAGTCATGGTCTATTGACTTTGAAATTTTTGCTTAGTTTTCATGTATTTGTTTGTGATTAGGTCAGTTTATGGGGAACCACTAGTGGTAAGTTAATGATAATTGGTATGCAGTTGTATAAGCATTGGTAGAGATGCCAGGCCTATATTATTACAGGAATATATTGTATTATTTGCATTTTTGAAAGATCTTGTCAAGACGAACATTTTAAGCCCTTGTTTTTAAAATCCAATGTAGGGTTACAAAGTTATGAACAATTTAAAGTTGTCATTCGGTCCCCCTTTTTTCTCCAAGATGGCCGCCACTAAAATTGTGTTGATTTGAGATTTTATAGGCATATTTTGAGGCAAGTAGCAAGCACTGTGCCCTAAAATACTCTAATCTAGCAGAACACACTTCACTCTTTAGGGAAAACCATTAATATTCAGCAACATATGTTATTAAAAGAATTTTTATCAGCATCAAACAACCTTGAATAGTCCATTCTGATATTACCCAAAGGTATTGATAGCCATGTTGAAGCTTAATTTTCTACTAAATGACCAACACAAGTACAGAACTGTACTAAATTCACTATATTATTTTGCCTGGTCTGTTTAAATCTGCAATCTTGGTATAACAAAGTAGAAAAAAAATCAATTTCTTGGTCTCTAAATATGCTGTCGCACTAATTTTTGCTAAGAAATCTGAATGGCACCAATTAACTAAGACCTGAATTAGCTTTTTTTGTACCAAAAAACAACAAAATCTGTCATTTCTTTAAAATTGTGCAAGGTATCAAGATGAAAATTAAGATACAGCATTGTGAAATATCACTAGATATGATTTTGATAAATGTATATGTTTGAAAGGAAAATGGCTGCCATTTTGAATCAAAATGGCCGACATTTTGACATTTTCCTCGTAAAATCACATTTCACTCACTGCTCGCTCATTTCTCAACCGATTTTAAAAATCTTGGTACCAAAATGTTTGTCTTGCATCCACCTTTTCATTTTATTGATTGTATTCTGTGAGTTTAGAGCTCTCACTGATTTATTTGTAGCAAGGATAGTGATTTACAGCTGTGTATTTAAATTTTGGGTACATTTGTTGAAATAGATCATTTTGTTGCGATATGATTATATGTTGTACCAAGACATAATAACCTGATCTTATTATGTTAATTCACAAGATAACACTTCACACAACTTTTAGACACTCTTCTCTGGCAGTACATCAGTATCTGACTGGCTCAAAATCCTTTGCTCTTAATATTGAATACAGTGTTCAAGTAAATCTTATTGTAGAAAACTAATACCAATTTTCAAGTCTAAGATTTGACCTGTCTTTTGATACAACCAAAGACATCTTGCACTTGTGATAAGCACAATCAATGAGACTTCCAAGATGGAGACCTTATTGTATTCACAAATAAATAAAAATAAAACTAATTCCTGAATCTTGCTTCATATTTTTATTAACAAGAAACCATCACCAAGTAAGACCTTTACACAATACATGTACATCATAACATGCAACCACATAATACAAAGTTGAGTACAATTACCACATAAAACTTGCAACAAGTAGAAACAAAGTCATGAGTACCATCACCACAAAACATGCAACAAGTAAATACAAAGTTATTAGTACCATACCACCACATCAAAAACCAAGCAAATCCAAAGTTATGAATGCATTCAACACATAAAACATACAACAAGTAAATACAAAGTTATGAGTACCATCACCACATAAAACATGCAACAAGTAAATACAAAGTCATGAGTACCATCACCACATAAAACATGCAACAAGTAAATACAAAGTTATGAGTACCATACCACCACATAAAAAAACCAAGCAAATCCAAAGTTATGCGTACCATCAACACATAAAACATACAACAAGTAAACACAAAGTTATGAGTACCATCACCACATAAAACTGCAACAATAAAATAAAAAGTTATGAGTACTATCACCAAAAAACATACAACAAGTAAATACAAATGAGTACAATCACCACATAAAACATACAGCAGTTAAATACAAAGTTATGAGTACCATCACCACATAAAAAGTGCAACAAGTAGATATGAAGTTATGGGTACCATCACCACAAAAAATCATGCAACAAGCATTATTTGTATCGCTTAGCTACAGATTTATGCAATTTATAGAGGACATCATTAAAGATTTATACAAATTATGAGCATCTTTCTTTAATTTGTAAAAGCACATGTACATGCAAACATTTTTACCAATATTTAATAAAATATGAACTTGAAAAGTTAAAGGTTGATTCTTGGTCTGGATAACTTATTCTTGCAACGAAGCTACGAATGCCAAGTGAAGATTTAGATGTTTATACATGCATTGTTAAATGCTGCTGTGTTGCTTTTAGACTAATTTATTTAGTAATTAGTCAAAATATTTTCTACAGTACTGTTCGTACTCATATTGAATTTTGTGATAATTGGTTAAATACCAAGTTCTACCACCAGAGTCCTTTGATAAAATTTCAAAATCTAAATAAAAAATAAACATTTCATCAATTTCACTAATATCCTCTTTTTCAGGCCATTTAAAAAGATTCTGTACAGATTTTGCAGGATGCAAAAATTTTACTTTGAAAATAGTGTTTTCCTGGGCTATAACTTGTCCAGGATACCATGTATCCATATAGGCCACAACAACATTTTTACCAACTGGACATTCATTTAATCCAGTCATTATCATATCATGATCAAAAGACTGAGAAGAACTTTCAACATTCACAATAATATCAGAGTTATTTTCAACAGTATTCTTTGGAGTGTTTTCAACTACAGACACAGTTTTCTTCCTTTTAGGAACTGGTTCTTTGAAAACTTTGTTAGCTTCAATACATTTTTTTAATTTAATATTTTCTATTTTTTTCAATACAATTTCCCTCTGTTTTTGCATAATTTCATCTCTTTCATTTTTGGATTTAATAACAAAGACACCATACTGTTAGGGGACTGATTGTGTATAGTCAGCTGCCAACACAACTTTAAGATGGGAAACAAGTTCATGCAAGGAAACTGAATACCATTGGCAGAACATTGCAATAAAATTTGTCGTCTGGATTGCATTTAATACTTTTTCTAAATTTTAACTGTAATTTTACTGCTTCCATTTTTCAGTTTCATTAAGTTTTTCAAGTGTTTATTTATGTCTTGTGAAGTTACCCATAAACCTCCTATTTTTTCAATGTCCTTGGTTAAAGATTGAAGTTCTTGTTGCTTTGAATTTTCTTTTCTGAGTTTTTCCTCTCTTTTGTTTTCAATAATAAAATGTGTTGATTTTAATATGTTCTTTTCTCAGTTTAAATTGTTTTAACATTGCAGGTGCCCTTTCTCTTGCTATTTTAAAATTTGTGTTTTCTTTTCTGTCTCCATTTGATCAAACCAATGTAATGTTTTGTTGTTGGTAAATAAAATTAAACCTTCCAATGCTATTATGTTAGCATTGGGTTTTCCTTTTAATCTGTCTAAATTTGCAAAATCTCGCTCTGAAACTATATTTGTCGGTTTAACAGTCATCGATTCATCTCTAAGTTCTTTCCCATTAACCCCTTCTGTTTCTTCATTTAAACTGCCACCTGGCAAATTATCAAATAGTTGACTTTCTATTATAATACAAAAATTTAACAAAACAATTTGTAAAGCTTCAGTGGTTAAAATGTTTAATTCTTCATTATCAATTAAAATAAACTTTCAAAAACTTTATCTTGAACAGTATATTCAGGATATAAGACTTTCCTTCAACAAGTTCTGTGGCATCTACTGAATATTTTCTAAAATCTTTTAAAATCAAACCATACTTTATTCAAATCTAAAATATGTGAGGTGCTTTCAATTATGCGCCAAATAGGACCTGTTAAAATTTTGTCAACTATTCCGAATGCCCTACAACCAGCAAGATAGACTGGATTATCTACATAGTAATAGACTGAAGTTATTAATGAATTCCTTTCTGTTGTGCTGAAAATGAATCAATAAATTCTTTGATGTGTTCTCTATGAAAAAAACTGCTGCTCCCATGGAAAATAATAAATTTATTCTGTGACCATGAAAAGTACTCATTTTAAATCAACTGGACTTTCAAGCTGTTTTAAAAGGTTAAAAAGTTGACCATACCCAGATTTTTCATCAGCACCTGGCACACAGAGCTTTGTACTTGCACGAATAAAATCAGAAGTGTTTTGGTTGTATGTGAACTGATGAAAACTTTCAGATTCAAGTACACTCTGTTCCCATAACTTCAAGCCAGATTCAGCCTGTGACGCTAAATTTACTAGAATGTGCAGGTTACATTTAAAACCATTTAATTTTGATATTTTTTTACGTATTTCTTCAGAATTGTCAGAGCTATTTGGTATACATTCTAGTTTAATTTTTTCCAGTGATGTTTTAAGACATGTATTAACTATGTGTCTGTCTGTCATTGTATTTTTTATTGACAATAATAGTTCATTTTTCTTTTCAGTGTAATTTTCATGCAAAAGTTTAGCCATATCTGTAATAACTAAATCAATAATTTCTAAAAAGTTTTCCGTATCCCCACGCAACATTTCAACCAAGCCAATACTATACTGACCACTATCTGTACCTATTTGCAGCCCCCTAAATTCACGACCATCCCTTTTTGTGCCATCTGTGTGCAGAGTGTTGTTTTTGCTACCTAGCATTGCTTCTGTAGCCTGCAATTGTGCTATAATTTTTGCTTCTATTAACATAGTTTCTGCAAATGTTTTTTTGGTAAACGTTCAACCTTTAACCCCCATTTTTCTAAAACAGTGCTAATAATTTTTCGACATTACATACTCCAACGTTCATGGATAGAAGTGAAGCATATACCTCCCTTATAGTGTCATTATATTTTCCCCATGAAATGTTTGAACTATTTGTGATTTCATTAAGTCTTCTTTAATATTTCATTTTCATTTTCCAAATATTTCATTCTGTTTTCCATATCTGAATCCATCCTTATACCTGATTTTTTATTGAGTCAACAGTTTCATTACTATTTTCTTTTTGAGGTTTTGTTCCGGTAATATCTCAGAAGTGCTGATTGTCCTTTATACTTTCTTTTATATTCTTATTTCTTTGTCCCAAATATTTCATTTCTTTTCATGTTTGTTTTTTCGGATGTTAGTTGTGAAATACGTGTTTGCTTACGTTTCAGTCTTTTGTTTACATTTCTTGTTGATAATTCAGACATTTTGATAGACTATGAGTGTATTTAGCTGTTACTTTTTATGCTCTTTTCTAATTTTGAATAACTTCAAGTTTGCACTAAATTTCTGTTGTCTTGTTTTTTCCAGTTTTTTCCAGGTCAATAATAATATTTTTGTTCGCAAACTTATGAGAAGCGTTATTGATGTAGTCTTGAAACCTTTTATTGTCAACCTTTTCTGAACTATTCCTTTTTTCATTTGAGTCAGAATTACACAAGGTATTTCTTTTCTGAGGGGGGATATATTGTTCTGTCAAGTAGGCACTGACATTTTGCCTATTATGTAAAGAAATCTTTGACAATTTTTTGTAAACTAATTCAATATTGCGTTTTAACCCATCCGAGTCAGGGGTGTAATTTAAATGACATAAAAATTGAACCCACAATGCAACTGTTTTGTGTAATATACTATGTTGCATTCTTACTTTTCTCAATTCAACAATAAGACCATTTGTTACATCGATTTTATTTGGTATAGGAGATGGATTTTCAACCAATCCAAACGGATACCCTCTTTTCACATATGGGACCAACATCTTTGAAAGCAATCCCTATGGCTTGCTCTTTACCAATAGATAGATCTTTTTCTTAAAACCGATTTCATTTTGTTTGAATTTTTCTTAGAAATACCGACACATTTACACTACTATAATTAAGATTTTCAAAATAATAGGCATATTTTCCTTAAAGAGAGTTCTACACTATCTTCAACTACGGATATCACACAATGCCAAAACAGATATTCTTGCCATACATTCTGCTTTAACTTGTCTAAACTCAATCATCTAAAAAAAAAGGCACCAAAATTTCATGAGTTTCAAATGTACAAATGTAATATTGGTGTGCTTCTTATTCATGTTATTAATTGTTTGAAGCGTTGACCAGCAACATTTTTAAAATGACTAGGGACCTTTGAGTTGACTGCATTTCTGATAAAGTTTTTTAAATTATATATCATTATATGAAACAATCGCAAGAGTCACCTATTAGTTGGCACTTATTTTTAAGATGCCTTAGTTTTTAAGATAAAACTTAAAAGGAAAGTTACTTGTTTATTTTTAAACACCATAAACATATAGGATTAGGCATCAAAGTATTGTTCCATAGAGACCACAATCGTCCAGCGATGTCTTCAATCCATCTCACCACTGACCAGCAATGTGTAGAGATCATATACTGAAAAAAACAACAGAGGAACCACAAAGAAACAGTTCTACAAATGTAGTTAATATGTTGAAAAGTTGTGTATATATATTTACACATTTATATATGACGTAATGAATCTGCATATTTATACTAAATACAAGAAAATTTTAAAAATAAAGAGATGTTGAAAAGTACAGTATTTATAGCTCTTTTCTTTTCATGAAATCTGTCTTTGCTTAATAGCGAAAGCATTTTCATCGAATTAAATTTTTCATACATATATATCAAAATGTTTTGGTGAATATATGTACATGGTGTAAACATGTGAAAAAAGTCATTGATTATAAATATAAAATTTATATAATTAATATATTTGAAGCCGATAATGTTTTCAGTATAATGCTGTCATTTACCGACTAATAAATCTGCGACTCTTTTCACAAAAATCTTAAGAGTAAAAATACTGTAAGTCATACACTTTTCAGTATAACTTACGATCAATTTTAATCGTAAGATTTTTATGAAAAAGTCGCTGATTCAAAATGCAAATTAAAGTTAAATTTATAATTAAATGTAGCTATTCTTACTATATAAAATACTAACCGGTATACATGCAATTGATGAGAAGAGAATGAATCATGTGTCTGTCAACTCCCATGCAGGATAAGTAATTCCAAACATCTGTCTCTTCTATCAGTTGGGCCACAGGCACAGGAGATGGGGATCCTGAATTTAAATTAAAACAGTCTTTGAAAGAAGTTGATACTTATGTTTCAAATCTGTTTTCTGTACTTACAACGGTTTGGCCACATTTACTATTTCTCATTTATGTAATTTATGACAAATTTTGGCCTGCTTTTACAAAATAAAAGGGTGGGGTTCTTACAATTCATGAATGTCATGTACATCTACAATTGTATGCAAGTAAAACACAAGAAACATATAAAAACCTTAAATTTCAATTAAAATAATCTCGGATATACGGTAATAATATTTATACTAACCGATATTTACACGATCGCTGATTTCGAACGATGTCTGTTGACGCTGCTCTGTCATGGTGAGGGCAGTTAAAATGCTTGAAAATAAATATGTTCCTGGTCATAAATCGTTTTAAAATAACTTTAACTAGACTAAAATGCCATCGAGGAATTTAAAATCGTAGTCGTTTAAAAAAAATCAATATTTCTACTTGAAAATTATCTTTGAAGTTTTGTTAAATTCTTTTGCTGGTGAGCGTAAACAGGAACCGGAAAGCGACCTCGATTTCGCAGTAGATGGGAATCTCCGCTTTCATTGGATAATAATTATATAAACGTATGACGTCAGGAACATATTTATTTTGACTCAAACTAGACATCCCCAGAAAAAAAACCGTGCCGCGCAGTTCAAAAGTCGTTCACGTAGGTTTTCTTTCGACTCGATAAAATAAAAAAGAAACGATGTTCAGTAAAAACAAAGATAGTAAAAGAAATAAAAATAATTTATTACAAAAAGAAATGCTACATAGGAAAGATAAAAGATTAGCAAAAGGGGGAAATCTGACAACAACAATGGTCATTTTCCAGTGATATCAGTCACCGGAAAACAAAATGGCGGCCAAATAACGTTAACCCTCTTGCTGCCGAGTTTATTTCTTGCTTTGTCGCGCCAAAAGCAACTTGACGTTTCTTATTTGTGACGTTGCAAAACTTGTGCCTCTCTGTAGAACAGCGCTTTCCCGCCGTCCATAATTTTTCCCGCGTCAATTTAGCCGTAATAAGGAAAAGCGATGTAAAAGTAATTTTATAAAAATTATTGCTCTAAGATTGTTATAAACGATGTTTGTAATACAACATTATTTAAAAATACAACTTTTAACCTTGAAATATATATATATATTTTTTTTTATATTTCTTATCTTTAAAAAATGAAGATAATATACTCATTGCTAATAATTTTACAAGCGCTTTTGTTTTATCTTTGTCAAGTGAAATGCATAACTGATTCTTAACCACCTCTGAAATACTAGAATATATTTATCCTTGTTATCTGATTAGCTTAGTAAACTTTGTTATAAGTGATAAATACCGTAAATAATTTCTCAAATAATTGTATAAACAAAACAACGGCACCCAATAAAAATAAAATAAAAACAAGACATGAACAAATAAAAATAAATAAAACCCGAGCAGCCGATTCTATGAACTACTTCGTGTTGTAAAGTATTATATGTGTCAGATTACATTTTTCATTCCAAGCCTTGTTTCGGTAGGCGAGGAAAGAATTTTTAAACGTTATTATCCATATTCATTTTGTTTATTTCTTAATCATGTTTATTATTATTTTGTTGACCACTTATTGCACAAAATTTTAGAGAAATGTTTGAAATATGAATTTGAAAACAGAAAAACGAGGGAAGGAATTCTAAAATTAATTTCTGTTGTCTACACGTGAACCTGAATCAATCATTATTCATGACTTGAAAATATTATATTTTTATTTTCATTTTCTATGATGAAATACACATTGTAATTGGCATACATGAAATATCTTTTAAAATTCTTTGATTAATGAATAGTTGTTTGCTCAACGTTCAGTCGCAAATATTTCATGTGATATCAAGGATGACTGAGATCTAATGAACAATAAATATGTTGCTCAGTAGGTCCTTTAAAGTAAAAGATCTGAGATGAATGGCTGAAAATTGATATTGCCACTGGGAAAGGATGAAATGTTGGATAAGAAGAGAAATAATTGGGTCACCTACTAATTTAACATCCCCATTCAAATGCATTGATCGTCAAGAAAAGGGGGTTCCAACCCTGGAACCCCTCTGGATCCGCCACTGTACCTTTACAAAAATACTTAAGAAGTCAACTTGAGCGCGGCATTTGAGTCCAACAAATATTTTCCAGTTCTCTTAAATAAAGCGTGTATTGTGAATATTAATATTTCGCGTAATCAAGTATCCCACCGGCACGCAACGTCATTTCAACGTTGAAATGTGGTTGATATTTTGTCATGACGTTGCTTCAACGTTGTTTCAACGTTGTAACAGCAACGTCGAAGTTATGTTGCAGAAAGTATGTTGTTTCAACGTTGAATTTTAGTTGAATTTTAATGTTGAAGTTAGGTTGAAATAAATATGTTGTTTTAACGTTTAATGTTGGTTGATATGTCGACGAGGGAAGTTCGTCGAGAAAAAAGATTTAAAAAATATTCACCATCAGTTTTAAAGAGGAATCATCATAGTTGTACATCGTTTGTTGTTGCATCAACAAAAGTTCACAAATAAGGATTTTGCTATGTAAATTGTTATCAATGTTGCCTTTTAATTTTTTTTGTACAATATCTAGTAAAATCAGGAATTTTCCAAAGAAATATAATTAAAGCTCAAACCGACGTCTAACCGGGTCGTTTATTAAAATCATAAAAGTATACAAAAATATAAATTATCAATCGTCGAAATATGCTACTAACTAATTTGTTATTATCCGGAAATATTTTAATCACAGATAAGACACAACATGTGAAAGTGCGGCATATACACAACAGATACACGAGGATTGGCACTCCCAATAATCTATTGATAATATTATCACGTGACATGATGCTGATTAATGTATGACCGCACGTGTGTGACCGCCTTTTTCAAACGCGGCAGCGATCATGAAGTGTGATACAAACACAGTAGATTGTACAATTTTCCTGGACAATTTTTAGGACCGTTTTCAGGAAAGAATAATTCATAGAAATGTAAGTGATTCCTTAATTATTATCCGTTGCTGTATTAATTGTCTTTCAATGCTTGTGTGATGTTAACAATGGGAGATTATAAATGCACAAACGCGTTATATTCTGAAAATCTCGCCATATTGAATGTTGTAGAGATTTCATTTCTGACTTCAGTGTGTCCATTGTCTTTTTGTTGTACGTTCCAAATTTATGACTGCACTTCTATATAAATATGTACTATAATCTGGAAACAGCATACTCAGCCTACATGAATCTACATACAGTTTATTTTAGTTCTTTACTGCTGATTTGTTAAAGACAAGGAACTTTTGGCAAGTAAGATTATCATATCTCCCCCTTTTTTATCTAAAATTTTAATCCGTCATCCATTATCACATTTTTTTAATTATTGTCAACTATGCTCTGAAATTGTTAATGATTTCTTTTATTCTTCAATCGAATTTTACAAATTTAAAATATTGCTTGGCGATGATCGATGTTATTCTTATTTTTGCACAGATATTAGGGACAGAACAGTAACTTAAAGAGTTTTAGGAAAAAGGATTTAGGATAGAGGCAAGGATTTGTATAGTAATACTATACAAATCCTCGATAGAGGTAGTAGCTGTCGAGGTATGTATTTATTTTAATTCTTAACATTTTTATTATCAATAATCACCATGTATGTTAGATTGCATGTGTTGTTTGTGTGGATACTGTATGCACTTTGTGATTTGTATTGATTTATAAGCTCTATATGGGCCCTTTAATTAGGAATACTAGTAAAGACATTTTATTTGATTTGATTTGTATTTATATTTTTAATGCATATCAAATTTAAAACATAATCTCTGCAATCATTAAGGCAGGTGTCATTGTAACAATAGATCCTGGTGCCGGAAATGGTTGGCATTGTTACAATAGATCCTGGTACTCGAGATGGGTGGCGTTGTTATAATAGATCCTGGTGCTGGAAATAGGTGGCATTTTAAAATCGATCCTGGTGCTCGAGATAGGTGGCATTTAACAATAGATTCTGGTGCTCGAAATAGTCGGCATGTGTACAATAGATCCTGGTGCTGGAGATATGTGGCATTTTAACAATAGATCCTGGTGCTCGATATGGGTGGCATTATTACAATAGATCCTGGTGCTCGAGATGGGTGGCATTGTTACAATAGATTCTGGTGCTCGAGATTGGTGGCATTGTTACAATAGATCCTGGTGCTTGAGATAGGTGGCATTTGTACAATAGATCCTGGTGCTCGAGATAGGTGGCATTTAACAATAGATCCTGGTGCTCGAGATGGGTGGCATTGTTACAATAGATCCTGGTGCTCAAGATGGGTGGCATTGCCATTGTTACAATAGATCCTGGTGCTCGAGATGAGTGGCATTGTTACAATAGATCCTGGTGCTCAAAATAGGTGGCATTTGTACAATAGATCCTGGTGCTCGAAATATGTGGCATTTGTACAATAGATCCTGGTGCTTCAGATGAGTGGCATTAATACAATAGATCCTGGTGCTCGAGATTGGTGGCATTGTTACAATAGATCCTGGTGCTCGAGATTGGTGGCATTGTTACAATAGATCCTGGTGCTCGAGATAGGTGGCATTTTAACAATGGATTCTGGTGCTCGAGATAGGTTGCATTTTAACAATAGATCCTGGTGCTCGAGATGGTTGTCATTATTAAAATAGATCCTGGTGCTCGAGATGAGTGGCGTTGTTACAATAGATCCTGGTGCACGAGATGGGTGGCATTGTTACAATAGATCCTGGTGCTCGAGATGGGTGGCATTGTAACAATAGATCCTGGTGCTCGAAATAGGTGGCATTTGAACAATAGATTATGGTGCTCGAGATAGGTGGCATTGCTGCATTGTACATATACAGGAGCGAAAAATGGTAAAAAAAAGATCGGCTATTATGTAAACCAGTAAATTATAAAAAAAAAAACTGGCCGTTATAACATTTTATTTCCTGCCTTTGACGTTCTACGTAATTGTTAACTCATGTTTACAAAATATTATTTGTGTTTGGTTTTTTTTTCAGGAAGAGTAATGGATGCCTACACAAAAATAACAGAAGCTGAATTAAAGAAGGATTGTGCACCAGAAATAGTTGGAGGAGTTTAGAGACTACAATTCTTTTTCACGAAAATATTAAAAATGAATTAAGAGATTGTTTGTATTCATTTACCAGATCACCTTTTGGCTATATGAGCTTTTGTCATAACTTGACATCTGTTGTACTGTTTTTTTTCTTCAAATCTTGCTGTTGTCCTCTGTAGTGTCATGTGGCTTCAAAATCTTTTGTTGTTACTAACTAATATAGATATAAGAAGATGTGGTATGATTGCCAATGAGACAAATATCCACCAGAGTCTAATTTACGTGGAGGTCACTAAACGGACTTCAACAATAAGCAAACACCACACCGTATACTAGTAATCCGCGATAGAAGACCCGGACATAATAATCCAACAATTCAAACGAGAAAAAACAACCGCCTTATTTTGTAACGACAAACACATATGACAGATGAACCAACAACAAGCAACGAAATGCTTATTTCAACATGAAACAATGTTGTTGCAATATTAGGGTGACGTTGTTTCAATGTTAAGTTTCAACCTATATTCAATCAAAATCAACGTTGATGCAATGTTGAAAATATAACGTTGTTTCAACGTCAGATATTCAACGTTGTGTCAACTTTCAAAACCAACTGTTAATTCAACGTCTTTTCAACGTTGCAAATCGACGTTGATTCAACGTTCTTTCAACGTTGAAATGCCGGCTGGGATAACAGTTACCTTTTCTGTGATTATTTATTAGGAATGCGATTATAATATTAATTAAGATATTCTGATTAAAAGATATATGAAAAAAAGTTTTAACAAATTTCTCGAAAGTATGCGAGATTTTGCATGAAAATGACGAACTACATAATTAGTAAACACGTTAAATAAGTTGGTATTATAGTACTAACAAGCTTATGATCCTGTATCATTTGTTGACATCCGTTTTAAGTATAAAAATAATGCATTTAATTCAGTTTGCTTCATTCCCGCCAAAATCGTCCTTTTGGCGCCGTCTTTTGACGTTGTCAGTGCCCCTCTGTATTGTGACGTTACCATGGACCTTTGACGTTCTACACAATAAACAAGTTTTGTGTGTAGAAGCCATAAATGTCCCTTTGGCAGCAAGAGGGTTAAACTGGCATCTCTAGCATTGGCATGTCTCATTTCCTAGAGATTATTTGGCCCCGCCACCTCAGTCATGGTCTATTGACTTTGAAACTTTTGCTTAGTTTTCATGTATTAGTTTGTGATTAAGTCGGTTTATTGGGAACCACGAATGGTAGGTCAATGATATTTGGTATGCAGTTGTATTAGCATTGACACATCTCATTTCCAAGGAGATTGTTTAGCCATTTACCTTCAGTCATGGTTTACTGACTTTGAATATTTGCAAAACTTACATGTTAAAGGATTGCTATTTTAATTTCAACATATGCATTATCGAAATTACAAAAAAGCTAGACATATCTCTGTGATAACAGTTTATTTAGCTAAGTTCTATTGCATTCATAGCAAGGGTCCTTCTCAAAAGTCTTGTCATAAAAGACTGCGTTTACTGCGTTTATACGCTATGATAGATATCTTTTTGTCCCCCGCGTAACGCGTTGCGGGGGGACATGGAAATACCGGGTGTCCGTCGTTCTGTCCGTGTGTACATCTGTCCGGTTCAAAGATGGTGGAACAGGATTGTAGTTACGACATAAGGAACATATCCACTATCTGTGGGTTTTTGTTTTGTCATGTTTTCACCGCTGCCTGATTTTTTGGCAGATTGGCACTTATTGCTTATAGTGAACCAGCATTCCATAGTTCTACATGAAATCTAATTGCATATGCTATAGAAGAGGGGGGAATAAGAACTCACTAAGGGTTTTTTTTATTTAAATTGCAATAAAATGCATTAAAGATGTACTTAGGTGAGGTTTTGGAAATATGTGTCAGATGTTCCGACTCCTTGGATTTTTTCCAGTGATGCAGGGTAAAATATTTTGGCCCATTACACCCATTTTTCTTTTCATAAAAGTCTTCAATAGCTCATAAAAGGTCATTTTCCAAAATTTAAGCATATTCTTGATTTCTTTTCTTTTGATGTGAGATCCAAATAAAACCAATGCAATTTCTTGATTTTTTCAAATTTCACCTAAGTACATCCTTAATCTTATTTATTGCGAACCAAATGATACTTTTCCACAGATTCAACTGAAAGTAACCTGTCGATTTAAACTTTTGTAAGTTCTTTTGTCCCATCTGACAAATACAATAACTATTGTTTTCTGTGTTAAGTTTATTCAATGGGACCTTTAAATTTCTTCCAAGAGAAATCTATCACTCACTGATTAATTTACCTGAATAAAAATTGAACTGTCAATGATGAAAATACATGTACCAATACTATATAAGGACTCACAAAATTGCATGTGGTGTTGTACCCGTACGAAATATCTAGCAGGATTCCTACCAGACTATAGCAGGAATTCACATGGAATTAGCAGGAAATTTTAAATTCCTGTTACTTTTTAGACGTACTAGGAAAAACTTCAGTTTTTCTGGGAGGATTTTTCATTTTCCTACAACAACATTCCTGGTATAGGTAACAGGAATAGTTTTTTCCTGCCAGAAAATCTTTCTACCAGGAATTTTTTCTTATCTAAGTAGGATTTTTATCTTGACTGTTATTGGTTTGCATTCAATTATCTTTAACTGGATTCCGGTTTGCTAATAACATTTATTTTGCTGTGTTATAAGAAACCAGGTTCCAGTTAACAAATTCAAAAGTTGGAGGGTAAAAGATTCAGATTGTGTATAAACAATGCTGCAAAGATTGAATAATGTTCAGGGAAATATTTGAATGTAAGGCAGGATTGCTTATGAAGGTATTTGAATTTAATTAAGCTACACTTTTTAAAATGTTTTAGAGGGAGTTTTAATTTTTTTCCAATTTGCATGATAGTCAAATTAATTCAACTAATTAAAAATGGAAATCTCAGTCTTCAATTATATTTTGTCTTATATATATTATAAGTTCATCTGATCTACATTTTGTTGTATACGTAATAATCATGATAATAGACCAATACTTCTAAAAAAATGTTTTGAGAGTGAAGAAAAAACTGTTACATCTATTTCCATCATAATTAAATTCAAAACAGATTACAAACCAGGTTTATAACACAACTTTCATATGTGGTAGCTACTTCATGAATTTAAGAGGCAAATTTTACAACAAGAAGTTTTACATGTGTTTTCTTTGTTCTTTGTGGCTGAGATTTAAACTTGATGAATGACCCAGATGTGTATATGTGTATACACCTAAGTTTGTAATGTATATTTTTAGATTCCTGCTAGAAAATCAATTTTCCTAGTAGGAATTTATGAAAAAAATCCTACAAGGAATATTCAAATTAGCAGGAAAATTTGACAAATATCCAGGTAGGAATTTTACTTTCCTACCAAATTATTCCTGCTAATTTGAATATTCCTGGTAGGAATGGCATTATTCCTACTACGAAAATCCTGCTAATTTAAATTTTTCGGCTGTTTTTCCTGGCGGATTCCTGCTACAATCAAGCAGGAATATGCACACTTTCCTGGTAGGAATTCTTAACAAATTCCTACTAGATTCCTTGTACATTCCTGTAGGACTGGTTCGTACAGGTATTAATTCAATATCAATAATACATTTTTAATGTGTTCAATATAAACACTGATTCAAAAATTAAGTTGATTTCTGATCAACACAGAGAACAATAGCTATTGTATATATTCAATGGGACAATAGAATAGACAAAAGTTTTAAATACCTTGGTCAAGAGCAGACGACTCTGTGGAAAACTTTCATTTAATTGGTTCACGATGAAACATACTGGGGATGCATACATTTTTCGTGGATACCAATTTTGGTGGATATTTCAATTTATGGTTTTGCCTGAGATTGGATATCTTTTTTTTGTCACCAGATCTAAGGTCAAGGATCTAAGGTGAAGGTCATAGATACAATATTGCTGTCTAAAATAACTGAAAATAATCGGTTCTCAAAGTAAACAGTAAAAAATTACGCCATCAGGTGAATATTAAGCCTTTTGCCCTTTTTGTATGGGTGGGGGGAGGGGGGTAGAAGGAGATGTGATTTTGCTCATAAACACTTCTTTTGATTTAAATTGCAATAAAATGCATGAATCTTAATTTTTTTTACAGCAATCCATAGTTCTACATGAAATCTTGCATGCTATAGAGGGGGGAGGAGGAGATGTGAGCATGCTCACAAACACAAACGGTTGTTTTGATTTTAATTGCAATAAAATGCATGAATCTCTTTTTTTATACAGTATTCCATAGTTCTACTTGAAATCTTGCATGCTATAGAGGGGGGGGATGGAGATGTGCATGCTCACAAACGGTTCTTTTGATTTAAATTGCAATAAAATGCATGAATCTTAATTTTTTTGTACAGCATACCATAGTTCTTCATGAATCTTGAATGCTATAGAGGGGGGAGGGGGAGGAGACATGAACGTGATCACTAAAAGTTATTTTGATTTAAATTGCAATAAAATGCATGCATCCTAATTTTTGTCTCGCCTTGACGAAGTCAAAAAGCGAGACTTAGGTATGCTGTTTCCGGTGTCAGCGGCGACGGCGGCGTCAACAATGTATTAGTTTGTGATTAGGTCTAGTTCATGGTGAACCACTAGTGGTAGGTCAATGATATTTAGTATGCAGTTGTATGAGCATTGGCACATCTCATTACCATGGAGATTATTTGGCCCCGCCCCCTCAGTCAAGGTCTATTGACTTTGAAACTTTTCATAGTTTACATGTATTAGTTTGTGATTAGGTCAATTTATGGGGAACCACTAGTGGTAGGTCAATGATATTTGGTATGCAGTTGTATAAGCATTGGCATATCTCATTTCCATGGAGATTATTTGGCTCCGCCCCCTTAGTCATGGTCTATAGACTTTGAAAATTTTGCTAAGTTAATATGTATTAGTTTGTGATTAGGTCAGTTCAAGGGGAACCATTAGTGGTAGGCCAATGTTAATTGGTGTTCAGTTGTATAAGCATTAGCACATCTCATTTCCATGGAGAATATTTGGCCCCGCCCCCTCAGTCATGGTCTATTGACTTTGAAACTTTTGCTTAGTTTACATGTATTAGTTTGTGATTAGATCAGTTTAAGATGAACTGCTAATGTTAAGTCAATGATATTTGGTATGCAAATGTATCGGCATTTGCAAGTATCGTTCCATGGAGATTATATAGCCCCACCCTGATCATGGTTCATTGACTTTGAAACTTTTACATAGTTTATAAGTAATGTTTGTGTTTAGGTTTGTTTAAAGGAACGACTTATAATAAGTCAATGAATGGTATTTGGTATGCAGTTGTATTAGCATTGGCACACCTCATTCCATGGAGATTGTTTAGCCATGTACCTTCAGTCATGGTTCATCGACTTTGAATATTTGCATAACTTACATGTTAAAGTATTGCTATTTTAATTTCAACATTTGCATTATCAAAATGACAAAGAGGCGAGACATATCTCTGTGATAACAGTTTATTTTTACCCAGCATTCCATAATTCACATGAAATCTTAATTTTTTTACCTAGCATATCATAGTTCTACTGCATGAATCTTAATTTTTTTACCCAGCATTCCAAAGTTCTACATGAATTTTTTTTTTTTACCCAGCATTCCATAGTTCTACATGAAATCTTATTTTTTTTTACCCAGCATTCCATAATTCTACATGAAATCTTAATTTTTTTACCCAGCATATCATAGTACTACTGCATGAATCTTAATTTTTTAACCCAGTATTCCATAATTCTACATGAAATCTTAATTTTTTTACCCAGCATATCATAGTTCTACTGCATGAATCTTAATTTTTTTACCCAGCATTCCATATTTACATGAAATCTTATTTTTTTTACCCAGCATTACATAGTTCTACATGAATTTTTTTTTTACCCAGCATTCCATAGTTCTACATGAAATCTTATTTTTTTACCCAGCATTCCATAATTCTACATGAAATCTTAATTTTTTTACCCAGCATATCATAGTTCTACTGCATGAATCTTAATTTTTTTACCCAGCATTCCATAGTTTTACATGAAATCTTATTTTTTTTACCCAGCATTCCATAGTTCTACATGAAATCTTATTTTTTTTTACCCAGCATTCCATAGTTCTACATGAAATCTTGCATGCTATAGGGATGGAGCATGAACAAAGCCGGTCAGATAGAGATAAATACATCAAAGTTTTATGGAAAATATTGAATCTGATTGGCGTGCCCAATTTGTTAAAGAGCATACCTCAGATACTCGGCCTTACGATGCTGAATCAATTATGCAATACAACCTGTATGTAAGTACTTCTATATTACTAAAGGAAGAGACCGATTTCATTAAGAAAATCTTCTGAAATATTTGTGGTATGACTTATAATGTAGTGTAAAGTAAAATCACAAAAATACTGAGCTCCGAGGAAAATTATAACACAAAATGTTCATTATCAAATGGCAAAATCAAAAGCTCAAACACATCAAACGAATGGATAACAACTGTCTTAATCCTGACTTGGTACAGGCATTTTTTTATGTAGAAAATGTTGGATTGAAGGAAGAGACCGATTTCATTGAGCCGCAACTCTTCTGAAATATTTGTGATATGACTTAATATAAATGTAGTGTTTTGTACTTCATAATTTTTTTTTGAAACAATCTTTTCCACAGAAAACGTTAATTTTTGAGAAAATATCAAAATTCGAGGAACGTTATCAATCTGTGTCTTATATGCTTTCACACATGCTCAATCGACGTACTGCCCGTGAAATTCAAAAACTCTTCTTTAACACTTGCCCAATTGTACCGCGATTTAGAGGGCATTTCCTAGTATATCAAAGTAGAAGGTCAAACACCTGACATAGATGGATTAGCTAGCTCACGCAGCCAGGAGTATGCTGTAATATTGTAGATTCATTATTATTCGTTGGATACCAATTTTTCATGGGTTTTGTGGATACAGGTGAACCACAAATTTAAATATTCAATGAATTACAAATTTTCTATAAGCTTTGTTTGCAGAGATGAGCAAAACCACGAAATCAAATATCCATGAATATCCAAGTTTTCCTCAATCCACGAAAATTGATACCACGAAAATAAATGAATCTACAGTATAAATTACTATAAAATTAAGAAACCAAAAATGTCATGAGCTGGTGAATTGAGTAACAGCTACTGTAAATACAGAAATTATTGTGTGTATTTATTATTGCATTTATTATTTTGATTTAGATGACTGAACAAAAATGTGAACATACTTATTGAGATTTCAGGAAAAGCTTTTTACAGATTGATGTATCAGATATCATAATGCAAGTTCTTGTTATGACAATAATCACATGGTTTTCTGTCTGTTCTGTCTGTCTGTTCTGTCTTTCCTGTATTTGTCCTGTCACTGTTCTGTTTCTGTCTCTTTGTCTGTCTGTATCTGCCAGCCTGTCTCTGTCTCTGTCTATCTCTATCTATCTGTCTGTCTGTCACAATGAACATCAAATCAATTAAAAACTTGAAAAAAAATCCAGGCTTATATTATCAATTTCTTTGATTGCCTGTATTTCAATGGCTAGCAATTATGTTGTGGTGTCATACTGGCCAAACATCAATAGAGGATGCAAGGAGGGGCAGTTTATTAGTCCAGCTAAGCAAACAAGTCCAGTTTAATTCTTGCTATATTTTTTAGTCATTTGGGAAAAAAACTGGAGGTACAGTATCCAAAACTATGGAGCTTGTTGACAAAACCTTGAATTTTAGCTGACCTTGACGCTGGACTGGATTTCTATGACGTAGCAGATATCACCGATGCATATCAATGTGCAGGTATAAGATAAGATAATTTTATCAACAAATCAAGATTTTAGCTATACAATCAAATTAATTACAAAATAAAGCACAGTAAATGATTAGAATGATTAAAGTACATTTAAAAACATTATTATAAACCATGTTATTGACAAAACAGTTATTTCGGAAGCCACTATGACCTGGAGAAATAAAATAATTTTATAGTCCTAGGTCTATGGGAGACAACTCCTGATCAATTTTACTATATTTTTTTATGGCCCCACAACAAATGGCCCCGCAACAAAGTTGTCGGGGCCATATAGTTTTACCCTTGTCCGTCATTCCGTCATTCTGTCATTCCGTCATTACGCAACAAACCATTATACAGACTTTTTTCTAAACGCCTTCAGATATTGGGCTAATTTTTGGTATGTGAGTTAACCATGATGAGTTACAGATCAAGTTTAAGTTTCGTTCCGCTCTGCTAATTTTTGCCGAAATTACGGGCTTTGGACTTTGATAAATTGTTGAAAATCACAGTTATACGGACTTTTTTTCTAAACGCCTTCAGATATTGGGCTGATTTTTTGGTATGTGAGTTAACCATGATGTGTTACAGATCAAGTCTAAGTTTCGTTCTGCTCTGCTGATTTTTGCTGTAATTACAGGTTTTGGACTTTGAAAATTGTTGAAAATCACAGTTATACAGACTTTTTTTTCTATAGACCTTCAGATTTTGCGCTGATTTTTGATATGTGAGTCTACCGTGATGAGTTACATATGTTTGTGTCCACATGTGTTGTTGAAATTGCAGATTTTTCACTTTTTTGAGACGGGGCCATTTGTGTCGTTCCGACACATCTGTTTCTTTCTATTTTTTCAAACTACTTTGATATTTTCTAAGAATTTTTTTTTCGTTCTTCATATTAAGTTGGTAGACATGTGTAAAAGGTGATTACTTTTTAAATCAGTAGTATGTTTGCATTAGTATGTGCCATCAATGCTTTTTCAAGCTTTCATTTGAAACAAGTTGGGTAATCTGTGTTAGTCAAAATAGAAGATATAAATGAAACTGCTTGACTCAAACAAACATTATAGATTTTTTTTAGAGTTATGACCCTTTTCAATGTTCAACTAGATTTGCCTCTTTCAATGTAATTTGAAATACAAATTGAAACTTCATGGATATCTATAGTTATAACATGAAAAAAGACTTGTTTTTTTTTTTGTTATCTTGGAATTCAAATAGTCAAATTATCAAGTTTTATACTTTTTCCCAAAGGGGAACAACTTGCCGAAAGAACAATATTTGTTACAATGTTTCTCAAATTTTCTTGTTTCTATGGCCCTGCAACAGAAAAGGAATCATGAAATGTTACCCTTGTCTGTCTGTTATCTATAATGTAGTTTGCCTCAACTGAATGTTATGAAACTTATACACAATATGCTTAATACCACAAGACAGACACAGATCAAGTTTGAATTTGGGGTGTGTCACTTTTGTGGTTCTTGAGTTATGTTCTGTATAAAACTATATGCAAGGCGGGGCATCATTTTTCTTTAGGACATATTCTCTATTTATTTTTAAATCATTTGCTATGAAAAATCTTTATGTATTACATTAAATTTATACAGAATTTGGCTAGATCAGGAATTTTTTTTGTGAACATTGTTTGAAAAGCTTTGGTTTTTCAAATTGTTTGGCTCAAGCATCACTGAAGAGACGTTGATTGTTGAAATGTGCATCTGGTGCAGAAAAATTGGTTAACGTTATATTATTGGAAGATAAACAAGATCATAGAAAAAAAAGTTTCTTAAAACATTAAGATCGCGAGTACCAACTTGACTGCACCAGTTGTGTATTTCATTTATCAATTATCAATGTCTTGTCAGTGATGCTCGACACCAAAATATTGTTGAAAATAGAAAAACAAACATTGAATATATAGCCATTTAAACCAGATAAAACAAAAAGTTGAGCCAAATCTGACAAGGATGCTATGTACTTTAAGCCTATTGGTACAGCAGTATCATCTAAAGTCATTTACTTAGGTTAAGCGTGCTATTTAAAATCAGGTTCAATCGACAATTTTCTACATAAGAATCCTCAAGTCATTTACTCCAACTGAAAATTCCATATTATAGTAAACAATATTAGTTAATTTAAGTTAACTTTTACAAACACAGAAAACAGAGGTATTTTTTTTAAATCTTCCCTTACCCCAAAAATAAATGCCAAAAAAGCTTTTCTTTGAAAGGCAAGAAAAACCTGTTTATTTTTTCATAAATCTTAACCATTATCAGTGAATTAAAGTGCTATATTATTAATAAACATGCACCTATATACTGCAAATTATTGTTAATGCATTCTTTTATCTTGGATTTAATGTCACAATAATCTCTGAATCACTTTTGACAAGATTTTTTGTCGATCAAGTCTCAAGAAGGAGAACTATTCCATTTAGATACTGTAAATTTAAAAATAATTGTGTGCATTCATTATTGCGATTTTGTCATTTTAGACTAAAATGGGATTTTAATTTTTGCAAAATTCAGAAAAATCAAAATTAATTTCAAAATGCGAGTTTAAACTATTGTGATTATAACCCTGTTGCAGTTTTTCACAATAATGAAAACAACGCAATAATGCTGAATTTACAGTTTATGTGTGATGGTAGGGAGTTAATGTGATAGCAACTGAATCAACAATTGCTTGCATTATTTTCCTTACTTCAAATGGATAGACTACCATATATGACCAGAGCTCCAGATAAGAATTCACAAATTGGGGTTTTTACCCACCATTTTTTAATGTAATTGAGTGATAAAGTTTTTTAATTGCATCATCAATTCCAATTCACCCCTCAAGCAAATATCAAATTGGGTTTTTCACCACCAAGCCCCTTAATGTATTGGGTTTTTCATCAACACAATATTGAATATTTAGACATTTTATAATCACATTTTATCAAACCGAGATGTTAATCATCCATCTTAAATATGTTTCTTTCTTTGTATATACGATAGCTGTTTTATTTGGTTTATACACTGACGAGCAATTGTAGGTTTAATTTGTGTCCGGTTTTAACCGTTCTGCCAGTTTTGTATTTTCTCACAACTTATATAAACTGCAGCTGGTGTCACTAGTTGGGCAGTAACTAATTACCTTTCTAGATCACATATGATCACCCTACAGTTTAGTTGGAGTAGGTATGGCTACGTGTTTAGATTTTTATGTAATATTATATGTGAACATAAGGTGCTGTAAGATAGTTTTGCCACTCCTACCACCTAATTGCCAGAACTACTTAAAAAAGTAGTTCCCAGATTGAAGACATACCCCCAAAAACCTTGACCAGGTTCATGATAGGGTGGTTTAATGATTCATTTTAAATTTACAAATAATCTGGCAACACCAATTAATTAAATGACAATGTTTCACTGCACTTGCCAATTAGACAACTATCTTAAGCATACAGAACAATTAGACCAAAAACAAAGAAAGGACCAAGCTACATTGACGTAAAAACGGATATGTGTGTTCACTCATCAACTAAAATAATAGACCGAATTATCTGTCGTTCAAAAGCTTTTTTTTATGGTGCTTTTGTCACAAAAGCACCATCCAAAAAAAAAAGCTTTTGAACGACAGATAATTCGGTCTACTAAAATGACAAAATAATATATATTCAATTATACTTGAATGTTTTTGTTTATTTTAATTTAAATATATCTGGGTTAAGTTTTTCCTTATAATTGTTATTAGAACTTTTGGTTCCGATGCTTTCCAGCTACATATGATGTCATAATTAATTTGGCCTTTCATTGTTCCAACTGAGCATGCTGAGTTTATTGACGAAACCCCGTGTTTGTTCTAACAATGTTCTCGTTAAGGCACGCAAACACGCCCGTGCGTTCGATGGACTCTTCCTAAAAACTCTAGCTGAGTCTTGTTAATATCATAGTAATCCCTCGGCTATCAAAGAGAAGCTGAAAACATTCAATACTTTTACCGGACATTTACTTTCGTTTTAATTCATTGTGTGTTATGATAAAACTCGAGCAATTCGAAAAGATTATAACAACTTGACAAACCCTATTGGATAAACGCAGAGAAGATCGAAATATTTTCATCAACATGTGTACCTTCCGAGCAAAGGAACATTCCAACAGGGACCCATTGCAACGCTCTATTTTTAGAACGAAAGGACATTTCCAATTATAAATATTATAAAAATAGATTTACACACGACTATGTAAAAGATAAGGGTAAATAACGCAAACGATAGCGAATAAAAGCGTTAAGAACTCATGGTTTTGGCATATAATAGGGTTTTCTTTTGAATGTATTGGGTTTTAGAACGCTGCAATGGGCAATTGCATTGGGTTTTTAATTATTTTTATTGCGTGATCACGCAAATACGCAGCTTATCTGGAGCTCTGTATGATACGTCATAACCTAGACCCAGAATTGAATATCACTTCCTGTCCTCCCCATCTATTTCAATGGAATAAACCGATTATGATATTGATCTCTGTCATAATAATTAATTGTAATGCTTATGGTGTACATTTCCAGCACATTGTAAAGGATCGACCAGACCCAAATGTGAAAATGGCGGATTTATTGACCACAACTGTAAATGTTTCTGTCCACCTGGTTTAAAGGGAGACAACTGCCAAACAGTAGAAACATCATCAGGTAAGAGGAGACAACTACCAAACAGTAGAAACATCATCAGGTAAGGGGAGACAACTGCCAAACAGTAGAAACATCATCAGGTAAGGGGAGACAACTGCCAAACAGTAGAAACATCATCAGGTAAGGGGAGACAACTACCAAACAGTAGAAACATCAGGTAAAGGGAAACAACTGCCAAACAGTAGAAACATCATCAGGTAAGGGGACAACTACCAAACAGAAGATACATCATCAGGTAAGGGGTGACAACTGCCAAACAGTAGAAACATCATCAGGTAAGGGGAGACAACTGCCAAACAGTAGAAACATCATCAGGTAAGGGGAGACAACTGCCAAACAGTAGAAACATCATCAGGTAAGGGGAGACAACTACCAAACAGTAGAAACATCAGGTAAAGGGATACAACTGCCAAACAGTAGAAACATCATCATGTAAGGGGAGACAAATGGTTAACAGTAGAAACATCATCAGGTAAGAGGAGGCAACTACCATACATTAGAAACATCATCAGGTAAGGGGAGAAAACTGCAAAAGAATAGAATCATCATCAGGTAAGGGGAGACAACTACCAAACAGTAGAAACATCATCAAGAAAGGGGAGACAATTGCCAAACAGTAGAAACATCATCAGGTAAGGGGAGAAAACTGCAAAAGAATAGAATCATCATCAGGTAAGGGTGGACAACTGTCAAACAGTAGAAACATCATTAGGTAAGGGTAGACAACTGGAAATCAGTAGAAACATCATCAGGTAAGGGAAGACAACTGCCAAACAATAGAAACATTATCACGTTATGAAAGACAACTGTCAAACCATGTAAGGGGAGGCAACTATCAACAGAAGAATCATTGGCAGTTAAGGGGAGACAATTGCCAAACAGTAGAAATATCATCAGGTAAAGAGAGACAACTGCCAAACAGTAAAAACACCAACTGGTAAGGGAAGACAACTGCCAACAGTATAAACTTCAGGTAAAGAGAGACAACTGCCAAACAGTAGATACATCATCAGACAAGGGGAGAAAACTGCAAAAGAATAGAATCATCATCAGGTAAGGGTGGACAACTGTCAAACAGTAGAAACATCATCAAGTAAGGGAAGACAACTGTCAAACAGTAGAAACATCATCAAGTAAGGGAAGACAACTGTCAAACAGTAGAAACATCATCAAGTAAGGGAAGACAACTGTCAAACAGTAGAAACATCATCAAGTAAGGAAGACAACTGTCAAACAG